>OZ022243.1:31566450-31693950 GCA_963978895.1 Erpobdella octoculata | reverse complement strand
TAACGGTGGCCACCCAGACACATTAGAACTGGCAAATCAAGACTCAGTTTTTTCCATTGTAAGATGTTCATAGAATATTTTGAATAATTATTACTTCCAGCCTGTTGACACAATATAATAATAAGCAAAATAATTTTTTAATTTGTATGATCTAAAATGCTGGAGAGATACATTGTTGCTCATTAGATATTAGGCTAATTTTCTTCAAGATAATGATTTTAATAAAGATCCATAGAAATAACAACCAGTTGTTTTAACACTAAACTTTCAACAGAAATGATAGAATAGACACACAATGGTTAAATATCACAATTAGCATTTTAAATACACCTCAAAAAATCAGTACATGATATGAGGGTAATATTTTCAATAAAGCACCCCTAAACTTAATTGCTCTATCTGATAAACCTAAATTTATTTTAATCTCAAGCTTAAAAATATTACCGTTGAAGTGTTTTGTGCCTAACCAAGTTACATCATACTTTATGTTGGACTATTTCTTAAGAGGTCAGTAAATTGTATAAGTTTCTATAGCTCCTTTTACTGAAGCTCAAAGGCAATAAGCACTCTGTCACAAAGCAGCGGTGCAGATGTGTCTTTAGGCCTTGAATGGAAGCAGTTAGTGGCATCAAGGTTGTAATTCTTCTTCCCCTGATCTCTCTATATTAAAACCTCTTCTTAAAATAAACAATCTTAAAACTAATAATAAACATAATAATAATAATAATAATAATAATAATAATAATAATAATAATAATAATAATAATAATAATAATAATAATAATAATAATAATCCTAGTTCTAGCCTTAATATAGCCACTCTTAATATTCGTTCTCTTAATAACAAATCACTCTTTATCTCGGAGCTGGCCCTGTCTAACTATCTTGATCTCTTTCTCCTGACTGAGACCTGGCATGAATCTGCTTCTTCTCCTTCTCTCCTTGCTTCTGTTCCTACTGGCTTCTCTTTTGTTGAGCGGGCTAGGCCTCCTACTAATCCTTTTTCTGCTCAACATTCTTCCTATGGTGGCATATGCCTTCTCTTCAAGTCTTCCTACTCTGTCTCTCTCAATTCTTCTACTAAATTCTCATCTTTTGAATGCCTTTTTACTTCTGTTAAAATTAATTCTTTTAAGTTCAATTTAATAGGTATCTATAGGCCTCCTAAATGCTCTAAACCACAATTTTTGGAGGATTTCTACAACCTTTCTGAATCTTTTTTCTCTCTATCTACTCCTTCTTTTATCATTGGGGATTTTAATATTCCTATTAATAAAACTAAGGACTCTTTTGTCTCTCAATTTCTTGAAATTTTATCTACTTTTAACTTCTTTCAGCATTGTGACTTTCCGACTCATAATCGGGGTAACACTTTGGATCTTATTATTTCTCCTCTTTTCTCTAATATAAGCAATCTTTCACCTGTTAATCTCCACTTTACTGATCACTACTTTATTTCTTTCACCTTACCTCTATCACAACCTTTAATTAATCTTACTTCAGTCACTAAAAGGTGTTGGTCTAGATTTGATAAAATTCAATTTTCAAATTTATTTCTCACCTCTGGGTTTTCTTCTTCTTCTTTCACTGATGTTGATTCTTTTATGGACAATCTCAATCTGACAATTTCATCTATTCTGGATACTTTGGTTCCTTTTGAGACGTTTAAGTTTCGACTCTTTTCTAAAAAAGCTCCTTGGTTTGATCATGATTGTGTTCTCTTGAAGCAATCTGCACGTAAAGCTGAGCGAGCTTATCGTTCTAAATTATCTAAGGGTTCTTGGTACTAGTGGCAATACCATCTCAAACAATACCATAACCTCATCTTTGCTAAGCATTCTTCCTTTTAGCTCTAGGAATAGGTTCTTGCTTCCAGCTCTAGGAATAGGTGGTCTTCTCTTTCTAAACTTCTCAATAAAAAGTCTCCTCTTCCCTCTTTTTCTCCTGATGACTATCACAATTTTCTTACTACCAAAATTGAAAACATCAGATCTTCTAACAATAGTCAAACCCCTATTTTTTCTAAATTCTCTACTGAAACTTTTACTTTTTTCTTTCCTATTACACTTGACTATCTTACTAAACTTATTAACTCTATGTCTTCTTCTACTTGCTCTTTGGATCTCATTCCTACTACTATCTTTAAAGAGCTTTCTTCTGTTCTTTATCCAATTTTACTTGATTTAATTAATCTCTCTTTATCTACATCTGTGTTTCCCTCTGTTCTTAAGTCCTCTTTTATTATCCCTACTATTAAAAATGCCTCTCTTGATCCTTCTTCTCTATCTAGCTATAGTCCTGTCTCTAACCTATCCTTTATCTCTAAAATTATGGAAAGAATTGTGTATGAGCAAATAAGTGCTTATCTAACTGCTTTCTCACTTCTTCCCTCTTCTCAATCTGGCTTCAGACCTGGCCACTCTACTGAAACTGCTCTACTTAAGCTTCATAATGACCTTGTTGTTTCTTCTGACTCTGGCCTCTCTACCCTTCTTCTTTGTCTTGATTTTTCATCTGCATTTGATACAGTTGATCACTCAATGTTGTTGGATGTACTTGATAAATCTTTTAATATAACTAGTGATGCTCTCTGGTGGGTTAAATCTTATCTATCTGGTAGATCTTCCTATGTTTCTATTGAATCTTCTAAATCTACTCCTGTATCTTTGAGCTATGGTGTGCCTCAAGGGTCTATTCTTGGTCCTTTACTGTTTATTCTCTATACTTCTGAACTTCCTCATATTATATCTTCTCACTCTCTCAATAGTCAAATGTATGCTGATGACTCTTATGTATATTCTACTTACTCTAACTCTTCTCTTGAGTCTGTTCTTAATTAATTAACTGCCTGCCTTCAATCTATTATATCCTGGAGTTCTTCTATGTGTCTCAAACTTAATCCTGACAAGTTTGAACTAATCTATTTCAATAAGTCCTCTAAATCTCTAAATCCTCTTCCTTTGGTTTTACCACCACCATCTTCTCTTTCCATTTCTCCTTCTCCTTTGATTCGTAGCTTAGGTTTTCTTTTTGACTCCAACTTGTCTCTAACCCCTCAAATTACATCTGTTACTAAATCTTGTTTCTTCCATATTCGCCGCATTAAGCAGCTTCGTCCACTTCTGGATGACCCTTCTCTGCAACTTCTAGTCTCATCTCTTGTTCTGTCTCGAATTGATTACTGCAATTCACTATATTATGGTCTTCCTGACACTACCCTCTATCCTCTCTCTAAGGCCTTCAACTCGGCTGCGCGCTTAGTTTCTCGCACCTCCTACTCCTCTCACATCTCTCCATCTCTTGTTCTTCTCCATTGGCTTCCTCTCAGATATAGGGTGATTTTTAAATTTTAAAATCTGTTTAATAATGTATAAAATAAAAAATTGTATTTCTCCTCTCTACTTAACTAATTTAATACATATCCCTCCTAAGTCTGGTCTTCGTTCTTCTTCTCTTAGTCACTTTCGCGTCTTCACTATTAAGCATTCTTTTGCTAAACGCTCTTTCTCCTACTCTGGTCTCTATCTCTGGAACTCTTTTCCTTCTTATCTTACTAACTCTACTTCTCTCACAGCTTTCCCTCGTGGACTTAAAACACATCTGTTTAATAAGTTCATGACCGAGCGCTATTGAACACCACGGAAATAGCGCTATACAAATTCAGTTTGATTGATTGATTGATTAAAAGATCAAGGAAGGCTGCTCCATAAATATGAGCCACTGAAAGAAGAAGAGTGTTTAATAGGATTAAGATTGATTATGGTTAGGGAAGGATGACCTCAAGTTAAATTTATGGAGAAGTAGATTTAATAGTTTTAAACATCAATAGGCATATTTTACCAAATATTCTGTAGGCCAGAGGAAGCCAGTGTAATTTAACCAAAAAGGAGAATGTCTAGAAAATACTGGAATGTGAGCAGTACATTTAAAGGCTTTTAGATGGGGTTTCTAGAAGCTGCAGTGTATGATTATTTAGATAGAAATGGAAGTATTTTGATTCTTAAAAGATGGAGGAAACAAGATTTAGTAACCTGAATAACAGATATTTTCAAAGAAAAAGAAGGATTTGAATCAAACAGCTGGTGATGGATCAAGTAAAATGGACAAGTAGAAGCTTAAGAATAGGACAAGCGAAAGTAGAAAATGTTATTGAAAAGAGTTCAAATTAAGAAGGATTGAGTTTTAAGTTCATTGAAAATGGAAGTTATGATATTTTCAAGACAAGGTGAAATAGTGCCGAAGACAGAATAAAGAGGTAAGTTTATGATGTTCTCTATAGCAACAAACCTTTTGCAAAGTGTGCTTCAGTGATAGTAAAATGGAATAAATAAATGTCATTTCCACACCAGCTTTTGCTGGTTTGTGATGTTTTCTTGGGCAAAAACTAATATCAGTTCTATGGCAAGAATTGAAAGAACGTTATTCAAACAATGACAAATGTGATTCCGATGATTGTGAAAAAATTGATGGTAAACTTCTTAATTGGTCTGATTAAGTGGATGTTGAAGTAACAATTGCTTGAAATTTGCTATAAAAGACTTTAAAGAAGAAATGTGTTATGTCCTGGACGTCAAAACTAGATGCACTTGTTTGGTTAAAATGGCTAAAATATGTTTTGAGTCGAGAGTTTTATTCGCATAATTGTCCTTATCAATATTCATTTCAACCTATAAATTAAAAATTAAGCAAAAAACTGAAACAAGTAAATATTCGACCAGGAGGCGAATTTTTCTGGTGGAAAACTGACCAGGGGCGAATCGACCAGGGTGTGAACCGTCTAAGAGGCGAATTGTTCTGGAGGCTAACCTTCCATATGGCAAATCATCCAGAGTGTGAATCGCCCAGAAGACGGAATGTCCTGGGCGCTGACTATCTGGGAGCGAACTGTCCAGGGTGCGAGTTATCCAGGTGGAGAGACGCTCGGGAGTGAGAATAATCCGGGATTAGAGTCATCTTGGCGAAACCTCCCGGGAGAGGCACCCCCCAAATGCGAGTTCCTGTTACATGGGGGGGCCCTGCGCTGGGATATTACGGCGTAAGGGCGCGTCCTCCGGGTGGCGGATGGAGGATGCCCTCCGTGAGGAAACTCCGAAGGGTTGCGTCGAATAATACAGAATAAGACGCCGTGGACCAACAATATCTAGGAGAAGGAAAACTCTGATTGCAAACCGGGGCAGATGGAGCTCGCTTAGATCTGTGTATGTCCATATGGGGGGCATGACGGTGTGTGTGCGTACGTGTGTATGTGTGCGTGCTCGTGTGTGTGTGCACGTGTGTGTGTGTGTGTGTGTGTGTGTGTGTGTGTGTGTGTGTGTGTGTGTGTGTGTGTGTGTGTGTGTGTGTGTGTGTGTGTGTGTGTGTGTGTGTGTGTGTGTGTGTGTGTGTGTGTGTGTGTGTGTGTGTGTGTGTGTGTGTGTGACTCTTCTGTAGCTTATTGTGATGATGTTGATTAGGGTGTTATTGATGACGTGTTTATGAGGCTATGATCAGATGTTGATAAAATGATGAGGTTATGATCAGATTTTAATGAGGTTGTGATTAGATTTTGATGAGGTTGTGATCAGATGGCGATGAAGTTATGATCAGATGGCGATGAAGTTATGATCAGATGGTAATGAGATGATGAGGTTATGATCAGATGTTGATGAAATAATGGGGTTATGATCAGATGTTAATGAAATGATGAGAGTAACATAAGATGTTGATGAAATAATGAGGTTATGATCAGATGTTGATGAAATAATGGGGTTATGATCATATGTTGATGAAATAATGAGGTTATGATCAGATGTTGATGAAATAATGGGGTTATGATCATATGTTGATGATGTTGATGAGGTTATGATCAGATGTTGATGAAATAATGAGGTTATGATCAGATGTTGATGAAATGATGAGAGTATGATCAGATGTTGATGTTGATGAGGTTATGATCAGATGTTGATGAAATAATGAGGTTATGATCAGATGTTGATGAAATAATGAGGTTATGATCAGATGTTGATGAAATAATGAGGTTATGATCAGATGTTGATGAAATAATGAGGTTATGATCAGATGTTGATGAAATAATGAGGTTATGATCAGATGTTGATGAAATAATGAGGTTATGATCAGATGTTGATGATGTTGATGAGGTTATGATCAGTGTTGATGAGGTTATGATCAGATGTTGATGAAATAATGAGGTTATGATCAGATGTTGATGAAATAATGAGGTTATGATCAGATGTTGATGATGTTATGATCAGATGGTGATGATGTTGATGAGGTTATGATCAGATGGTGATGATGTTGATGAGGTTGTGATCAGATGTTGATGAAATATTGAGAGTATGATCAGATGTTGATGAAATAATGAGGTTATGATCAGATGTTGATGATATTGATGAGGTTATGATCAGATGGTGATGAGGTTATGATCAGATGGTGATGAGGTTATGATCAGATGGTGATGAGGTTATGATCAGATGGTGATGAGGTTATGATCAGATGGTGATGAGGTTATGATCAGATGGTGATGAGGTTATGATCAGATGGTGATGAGGTTATGATCAGATGGTGATGAGGTTATGATCAGATGGTGATGAGGTTATTATCAGATGGTGATGAGGTTATGATCAGATGTTGAT
This sequence comes from Erpobdella octoculata, assembly GCA_963978895.1. Taxonomy (NCBI): domain Eukaryota; kingdom Metazoa; phylum Annelida; class Clitellata; order Hirudinida; family Erpobdellidae; genus Erpobdella; species Erpobdella octoculata. Next base: position 31,687,318 of record OZ022243.1, on the reverse strand, counting down.
GAAATGATGAGAGTATGATCAGATGTTGATGAAATGATGAGAGTATGATCAGATGTTGATGATGTTGATGAGGTTATGATCAGTGTTGATGAGGTTATGATCAGATGTTGATGAAATAATGAGGTTATGATCAGATGTTGATGAAATAATGAGGTTATGATCAGATGTTGATGATGTTGATGATGTTATGATCAGATGGTGATGATGTTGATGAGGTTATGATCAGATGGTGATGATGTTGATGAGGTTGTGATCAGATGTTGATGAAATATTGAGAGTATGATCAGATGTTGATGAAATAATGAGGTTATGATCAGATGTTGATGAGGTTATGATCAGATGGTGATGAGGTTATGATCAGATGGTGATGAGGTTATGATCAGATGGTGATGAGGTTATGATCAGATGGTGATGATATGATGAGGTTATAATCAGATTTTGATGAAATAGTGATGTGGTTTTGATCAATTGATGATGGGATATTGATGAGTTAATGAGATAAGATGGTGATGATTGTGGTTATTATTTTTATGTGATAATGGAAATGATGACAATGAAGTTGATTGTGATCATTGTAAGATGATGATTCTGGTGATGATTCTCATTAAAGACATGTTGCCTTCTTGCTTCCTACTCATATTCATCCACTGCAAATAATAATTCTAAAACTCTATCTACTGACTGGAATTCTTCTTGGAATATTTCATGATTTCTATACACAAGATTGTAATGATGATTGATTTGACAGAATATTCCATAACCCTGTTACTCTGAGTAGCCAAATGTATTTCTTTAAATTCCTATGTTCCATCAAAACTACGAATTGTAAGCATTTTGATTCCACAAACTTGTCATTTGCAATGGATAGCTCACAAAACCTTATAATTCTATGCCTTCAAAGCCACTAACTTGAAACAATTTCCTTTGCTCATTTTTTTCGATCAACTTCAGTCCAGGACGAAGATTGTAATGATGATGGTGATGATGATGATTGATATGATGATGGTGATTGTAGTAGTGATAATAGTAGTTGAGACGATGATGTAAATGGTTACGTTCTGTGGAACTTAAAGCCACCATTGGCTATAGATTAAAGAGTCAGAAAAAAAAAGTATGAGATCCGGCTAACCTAAATTAGTCAAAATTGTCTCAGACAGATAATGACTTTGAATAAAATATAAAAAAGCTAACCTAAATGCATTAATGATATTATAAGGAAAAACCCAGCATGATGTTCTCATTTGAGACTCCATGACATCAGTAGAACTGCTGTTAAACGTTGTACGGCAGGATAGACGTATGACGGGAAAAAAACGTTTTGGATGATCATTATAGTCTCCTTTGTCTTGATGTTTTAGTTATGAGCAAAAATACATACTAGTGGAGCTAGTTTAGTGCAGGAACTGTGCATGCTACGATGAAAATGACATTAAATAGAAATACAAAAAATAGCAGCTTAAAAACAGCTAAATTGCTTTGAAATTTGAGCAAAAGGAAAACAATATATATATACGTATCTAGCAAAAAACATGTCAAAAGTCTTAAAAGAAAAACAAACTGGACATCTCAGGCAATTAATTAATAATAATTTGTATGGCATTTAGTAAATGAAAGTTTTCTAAATAGTGAATAGCATTTTAAAGGCTGATGGCAGCTAACACGATGTTGATGTTGTCAATGTTCAAGATGTTATATTTGTACATGTAGTTGTTGCCAGTGTTTTTGTTGTTTTATTGGTGTCAGACAAGCCAGGAGCAGATGTCAAGAGAAGCATTGCATCATAGTAAGGTACTTCTTTCAAAATTTTCTCTCCTATCTAATGTTTTTACTTTATTATTGGCATCCTGGTTGTGTTAGTACCTATAGTCAGACAGGTATGTAGGGGGTGAAAGTATTGAAGCTAAGTATCTTCTCAGTTTGTTATTTATTTTATAGTTTAATTTTAAGAAGGAATTAGTGGTCTCTGTACCAGAAATCCAAACATTGCTGGTTCACTCATTCCTGTGGCAATAAGACTACTGAATTTGTTTATGTCGTTGCTTCAAGAATCAAATTATTGCTTGATTACTATAATGGTAATCAAATGTTTTGGTCCAATATATTTATTAATGTATGGAATTTATAATTATTTAACTATATTTTTAGATTATAATTTTTGTTTTAGATCTTTCCAAAAAGTCGAATTTACACATGCTCTATTGATCGTGGTCAAAGAACTTATGAAGTCCACCATAGCTGTGCTTAACAGGCATAATAAAGAACATACAAGATGACATAAAGAGCATATCTGGTATCAAACATCTGCTCCCTGCATCTACTTAACCATCTGCCGTCAGACCTGCTGTTCAGCTGACATCTGCTCAACTCTATGTTGCTGTCATAAAGGTAGTGTGTAATAAACATAAAACAATTTAAATTAAGAGCAATTACTTCTCTTTTATTTATATCTTGTAGATTTATTTGACTATTTTATGCTCGCTTAAAATATCTGCAGTAATTGTTTTCAGGAGCTGTTGTGTTGGATTGACATCTGAAATATCAAAAGTCAAAAGAAGAACAGAATAAAGCAAGATAAACCTCAGAAAGAGAAAGCTATAATTTTTAAAATTTCAGACAATGAATGATCCAACCACAGTATATCAACTGACCATTGTAAGATGTTCAACTCATCATCTGTAGCAAAAAGTACACCGAAACAGTAGAGGCCACTTGTGGCCGAAAAAGAAGAAGACTAGATCAGAATCAGTTAATGTATTTAGAACATAAAAAATCTTTCGAAACTGCCATCCAGTACCTGCATCAAGATCATGTCTGAGACAGTCAAAGAGAAAGACACTGAATTAACCAAAATCCAAATTCGACAGATGGAACCAAATTTTGCAATTCACCATCATTTCAGCGAAAACTTCACCAAATAAGTCAAAAGCTCTAAAAAAACACAGAAGATCCAGATCCAGCTAATGTTCAATCAAAGTAATACAGCTAATTTTTAAGCAAATGCTGAACCCTTCAAGCTGCTATCCAGTCTTGAAAGCCTCAAAATATAAAGATATTTGAACAAACCGAGGTTATAGTTTCATCCTAACCTTGGAGAGGGTGCAATCCAGTTTCTGTAGCAGCAATTCGCCACAACGAGTCGAAAGCTTTGAATATGACAGCAACAAATGAAAATGCTCAGCCACAAAAGACCTGCAGCAAGAACTTAGCACATCCATCTGTCTGTCTATCCATTTGTTTGTTTGTTTGTTTATCTATAGATGTTCATGTTCAAGCTATTATATTTGTCAATGTAGTTGTTGTCAGTGTTTTTGTTGTTTTATTGGTGTTGGAGGTCAGACAAGGCAGATGTCAAGAGAAGCATTTCATCATATCAAGGTTTTTTTTTCTTACTTTATCTTTTTATGTTTTTACTCTATTATTAGCATCTTGGGTGTGTTCTTATATCTTGTCAAGCTGGTATGAGTTAGTGATGAAAGCATTAACGCTAAGTTTCAGTTTCTTGTCAGCTTTCGACTTCATGATGAACTTTATAGATTTTTTTCATGATATTTTTAACTTTGATTCAACATTTAATTTCTGTAGATAATTTAAAAAGTATCCTATTAACTTATTACCTTGAAACATTCAAACCTATGACATTTCTTAAAACAAATCTAACCTCGGGTTGTTAATTTTTATTAACTGAATGGGGTTTAACTACACAACGCAACCCAATTTAGCTTGCTTAATACAGTGGTAAGCATACTTGCTTGTTGTGCAGCAGAAAATTGTTCAAAGCTGCACTAGGCTATTAAAAATTATTTGATAAAAATGTCAGTGTCAAGATAGACATGTATGTATGTGAGGAGGTTATCAGACTATTACCTTTCGATTATTTTAAAGATAGACGTGTGTATGTTTGAAAATGAAACGAATTTTTTTATCTTATTGGTTGGGATTTATTGTTATATTAGTAGTAGTAGTAGTAGAAGTAGAAAATTTATGTGGCGCACTCTTGTGTTGTGAAACCTCAGAGGCGCCAACATTTGTACATTTTAAACTTATTCATCAGTTATTATCTACAGTAAAGTTACCAAAATTATAAGAGTGTAACGGTTTTATTCAGGAAGTGATTTGCTAGACGACCGAAAGTCAAAACATCAAAAAAGATATTGAATCAGGCCTGAACTATGTCACATAATCTAAAATAGCTCTACTCTCCAGAAGATCCTCAGTACTGCTCAACTTAAGAAACAGATTCATTGAAAAAGACTCATGACAAACAGTGAAATGCTCAGTACTGCTCAACTTATGAAACAGATTCATTGAAAAAGACTCATGACAAACAGTGAAATGCTCAGTACTGCTCAACTTATGAAACAGATTCATTGAAAAAGACTCATGACAAACAGTGAAATGATCAAAAAATTCAACTCAGGTTCTAAATGGAAGATGTAACAGATTCTATGGAAAATCAAAAAAATATCTATTGAGAAATGCAATATTGATCAAATAATAATACTGAAACTGACTGATATGGTGACAAATTTATTTCAAACTTGGAGTGTACATCAAAAAATTGTACAGACCATCGAATGTCTTCATAAAAGATAAACGCAGACGCTTAATGAGCCAATGAAAGTATATCAAATGAATATGTTACAAATTTTACTCAAAAAGCAGGTAAAACCACTTGAAGTAAAAAGAAGAAATGAAACCATAATTTAGAATTCCACAGAACTCTTAAAACTGCAGTTCATTACCTGAAGCCAAAACTTTATACGATCAGTCAAAACCTAGTAAGAAAAAAGACACTGAATGATCCAAAATGAGATATTGATCCAAAACTTGGAACTAATATAACTTAACAAATTAGAAAAAGCTTAACACAGAGAAGCTACCAGCTATTGAGATGCCAATATCAAGCTACAGATCCAGAATCTAATGAATTATCATAAGATCTCATTACAGATTGTTGAAGCCTGAGTAAAAAGATCTAGACATTAGAAGGACTGAGATCTAAAAATACAAAATCAGTTTAGACAAAAGACAAATGACTCAGATCCACCTAATGTTTTAAAATCTACTAACAACTTTAACGACAGTGAATGGCCTAAAGTGAACAAATTTTCTGAATTTTAGAAAGAATTTAATCCAGCTTTTACAGCTGGGTTTGGAACAATTAGTCAAAAGCTCTTAATAAAAAAAACAGAAAAGAATGAGTAACAAAGTCAAATGAAGTAACAGATGCAAGTGAACTCAGATTTAAAACACTTCTTATAGCTCAGTTTTTTTTTGCACAGACTAGGCCTTACTTGCAGAAGAAAGTCTGACTTCTGTGACTGAAAATTTTTGATAACTGTCCTGAGTTCTATCAGTCAAAACAGAAACAATTTTTAAAACCATTTATCAATGTGAAATTTCTGAAACCACTGATGTTTCTAAAATGCAAACGAACACCTGGAACACAATTCGGCACTTTCCATTGAAGACTCCTAAAAAAAAAAGAACCTGATACTGAATAAACCTAGGTGAAAGTTTCATCTAAAATGTCAATAGCAGTCTGGCATCAAAGCAGAAAGTAGACACAAAGTGACAAATGCAATCAAGACCACATACAAAGAAGACCTCATGAAATGGAAAGAGTCCTTATCAGTGTTTTGTTTCCATGTCCATAAAATTTTTCAAAACAACGGAACCTTCTGAAATGCATACCAAAACCTGGAGCACAATTCTGTACATTTCTTTGAGCCCAGTAAGAATAACAGAAGTACCAAGATGATATCTTCATCAAAACTTTTAATAGAATGCAATCTATCATCAAAGGCAGAAAATTAACAATTAAAAGAAAATATATTAAAGACGCATCCTTCAGAAGACCTGCATCCAGCTACTGAATTTTCTGATACAACCTGACTCACAGAAAAAAAGCTTTGACTTCTGCAACTGAAGCTTGGCCATAATTGTAAAAGAATCTGGATGAAGCAGTCTGAGTTAAAAAATGAAAAATTCCTTATCAAAGTGATGTTTTCAAGTCTGCAGAAATTCCCAAAGAAATCGGTAAAGAAAGTCAAAACTACAGAACCTTCAAACACACTAACCAACACCTGGATCACAAATCGGTACATTACTTTGAGCCTAGCAAGAATAACAGAAGTACCAAAATGATTACTTATTCTAAACTTTTGAGAGATTGCGATATATCATCAAGGGCAGAAAATTAGCACAAAAAGAAAATATATTTAAGACAAATCCTCCAGAAGACTCGCATCCAGCTAATCTTTAATCAGCTACTTAGTTCTCTGATCACAACCTGACTTACCGAAGAAACTTTCAGACTTCTGCAACTGAAACTTTGCCATAACTAGACAAAGCAGTTTGAATAAAAAATGAAAGATTCCTTATCAAAGTGATGTTTCCAAATCCATAGAAATTTCCAAAGAACTTGGTACAGAAAGTAAAAACTACAGAACCTTCCGAAATGCTAACCAACACCTGGATCACAATTCGGTCTATTCCTTTGAGCCTAGTAAGATGAACCGATCTACCAAGATGATAATTTTATCTAAGCTTTTAAGAGAAGGCAAAATGAAAAGATTCTTTATCAATGGTGTTTCCAAATATACAGAAATTTCCTAGGTGCAGTTTAGTAGATGCAGCAAAGCTTGGTACAGAAAGCCAAACCTACAGAACATTTGAAGACACATTCCTATGAGCCCAGTAAGAAGAACAGCAGTACCAAAATGATATTTTCATCTAAACTTTTGAGAGAATACAATCTATACTCAAAGCCAGAAAATTGACTGAATAGAAAAGAAATTCTAAATGCATCCTCGTATTCAGCTAATGTTCAATCAGCAACTGAATCCTCCAGTCACAATCTGACTTACAGAAGAAGCACTCAAACTTCTGCAACTGAAACTTGGCCGTAACTGTCAAAGAATCTTGATGAATCAGTCTGAATAAAAAAATGAAAAAATTCCTTGTTAAAGTTATGTTTCCCAATTCACAGAAATTTCCAAAGAACTCGGCACAGAATATCAGAACTACAGAACCAGCTTATATTTAATCAGCTACTTAATTTTACAATCACAACCTGACTTACAGAAGTAATTTTTTTGGACTTCTGCATCTAAAACTTGGCCAAAACTAGACGAAGCAGTTTGAATAAAAAAAATGAAAGATTCCTTATCAAAATGATGTTTCCAAATCCACAGAAATTTCCAAAGAACTTGGTACAGAAAGTAAAAACTACAGAACCTTCCGAAATGCTAACCAACACCTGGATCACAATTCTGTACATTCCTTTGAGCCTAGTAATATGAACAGAAGTACCAAGATGATAATTTCATCTACACTTTTGAGAGAAAGAAAATGAAAAGATTCCTTGTCAAAGTGATGTTTTTAAATCCACAGAAACCTGCAGCACAATTCTTTAAATTTCTTCAAGCCTAATTAGAATAACAGAAGTACTGAGATGATAACCTCATCTAAACTAAGACACATCCTTCAGAGTACCCGCATCAAGCTAATGTTCAATCAGCTATTGAATTTTCTGGACACAACCTGACTTACAGAAAAAAAGCTTTGACTTCTGCAACTGAAACTTGGCCATAACTGTCAAAGACTCTGGACAAGCAGTCTGAATTAAATAAATGAAAGAATCCTTATCAAAGTGATGTTTCCATGTCTGCAGAGAATTTCCAAAGAACTCGGTACTAGCAAGAATAACAGAAGTACCAAGATGATAACTTATTCTAAACTTTTGAGAGATTGAGATATATCATCAAAAGCAGAAAATTAACACACACACAAAATATATTTAAGACAAATCCTCCAGAAGACTCGCATCCAGCTAATTTTTAATCAGCTACTTAATTTTCCGATCACAACCTGACTTACTGAAGAAACTTTCAGACTTCTGCAACTGAAACTTTGCCATAACTAGACAAAGCAGTTTGAATAAAAAATGAAAGATTCCTTATCAAAGTGATGTTTCAAAATCCATAGAAATTTCCAAAGAACTTGGTACAGAAAGTAAAAACTACAGAACCTTCCGAAATGCTAACCAACACCTGGATCACAATTCTGTACATTCCTTTGAGCCTAGTAAGATGAACAGAAGTACCAAGATGATAATTTCATCTACACTTGTGAGAGAAAGAAAATGAAAAGATTCTTTGTCAAAGTGATGTTTTTAAATTCACAGAAACCTGCAGCACAATTCTTTAAGTTAATTCAAGCCTAATTAGAATAACAGAAGTACTGAGATGATAACCTCATCTAAACTAAGACACATCCTTCAGAGTACCCTCATCAAGCTAATGTTCAATCAGCTATTGAATTTTCAGGACACAACCTGACTCACAGAAAAAAAGCTTTGACTTCTGCAACTGAAACTTAGTCGTAACTGTCAAAGAATCTTGATGAATCAGTCTGAATAAAAAAATGAAAAAATTCCTTGTTAAAGTTATGTTTCCCAATTCACAGAAATTTCCAAAGAACTCAGCACAGAATATCAGAACTACAGAACCAGCTTATCTTTAATCAGCTACTTAATTTTCCGATCACAACCTGACTTACAGAAGTAATTTTTGGACTTCTGCATCTAAAACTTGGCCATAACTAGACAAAGCAGGTTGAATAAAAAATGAAAGATTCCTTATCAAAGTGATGTTTCCAAATCCACAGAAATTTCCAAAGAACTTGGTACAGAAAGTCAAACCTACAGAACTTTTGAAGACACATTCCTATGAGCCCAGTAAGAAGAACAGCAGTACCAAAATGATAATTTCATCTAAACTTTTGAGAGAATACAATCTATACTCAATGCCAGAAAATTGACTGAATAGAAAAGAAATTCTAAATGCATCCTCGTGAAGACTTGCATTCAGCTAATGTTCAATCAGCAACTGAATCCTCCAGTCACAATCTGACTTACAGAAGAAGCACTCAAACTTCTGCAACTGAAACTTGACCATAACTGTCAAAGAATCTTGATGAATCAGTCTGAATAAAAAAAAAATGAAGATTCCCAATCAAAGTAATTATTACCAAAATGATAATTTCATCTACACTTTTGATAGAATGCAATCTATCATCAAATGCAGAAAATTGACACAAAAAGAAAATATATTAAAGACGCATCCTCCAGAAGACCCGCATCCAGCTAATCTTTAATCAGCTACTGAATTTTCTAGTCACAATCTTACTTACGAAAAAACACTCTAACTTCTGCAACTGAAACTTTGACATAACTGCCAAAGACTCTGGACGAAGCAGTCTGAATGAAAAAATTCCTTGTTAAAGTTATGTTTCCCAATTCACAGAAATTTCCAAAGAACTCAGCACAGAATATCAAAACTACAGAACCTTTCAAAATGCTAACCAAAACCTGGATCACAATTCTGTACATTTCTTTGAGCCTAGTAAAATGAATAGAAGTACCAAGATGATAATTTCAACTAAACTTTCGAGAGAATGCAAAATGAAAAGACTCCTTATCAAAGTGATATTTCCAAATCCACAGAAATTTCCAATGTGCAGTCTAGTAACTGCAGAAAAACTTAGTACAGAAAGTCAAGACTAAATAATTTTCCAAGGTACATACCTTTGAGTTTAGTAAGAAGGACAGAAGTAATAAGATGATAACTTCATCTAAACTATCATCAAAGGCAGAAAATTGACACAAAAAGAAAAGATTTTAAAGACGCATCCTCCAGAAGACCCGCATCCAGCTAATGTTTAATTAGTTTCTGAATTTTCCAGTCACAACCTTACTTACAGAAGAAACACCATGACTTCATCTAAACTTTTAAGAGAGTCCAACCTAGCATCAAATTATGAAAATTGACACAAAAATCAGATATAATCAATACCACATACACGTTTAATCAGTGATTGAATTCTTCCATGCCATCAAAGTGTTTATTAAGAATCAGGTGATTTACAACAGCCACCTATCAAGTTGATGCAACAAACATTGCTGGACTTTGCAGAGTGCAGTCTGGTGCCTTCAGGAGGAACTTAACATATCTACCTATCTTCCTATCTATCTATCTATCTATCTATCTATCTATCTATCTATCTATCTATCTATCTATCTATCTATCTATCTATCTATCTATCTATCTATCTATTTATTTATTTATTTATTTATTTATTTATTTATTTATTTATTTATTTATTTATTTATTTATTTATTTATTTCTCTCAATATATTTATAAAAGGTGTCTATCTACCTCTCTATGAAAATGATATTTGTCAAAAAAAAAGATATCTATCTTTAAAAAAAACGATATCTGTCTATCTTTAGAAAAAATAAAAAGGATATCTATCTATCTCTGTATCTATCTATAAAAAAAGAATAAAAAGATATCGTTATCTCTCTATCTACAAAAAAATATTAAAGATATCTTTCTAAAAAAAAAAAAAAAAAAAAAAAAAAGATATCATTCTATCTATCTATCTAACTAGAAAAAAAGGTTATTCTTCTATCTATAAAAATAGATATCTATCTACTAAAAAGATATCTATTTGCTAAAAAGATATCTATCTACTAAAAAGATATCTAGTAATGAAAAAAGATACCCATCCAAAAAAATCTAAATCCTTTTTTATAAGATCTTGCACATCGTATTTGCAGCAAGAACTCAGTTCATATTCCGTCGGATCCTCGTAGGAGAAAAAAAGAGGACCAGACACTGAATGAGCTGAGGTTGATGTTGTTCATGTTCCAGCTATCAACATATTTGTAAATGTAGTTGTTGTCAGTGTTTCTGTTTTTTGTTGTAAATAGCTTCCTTGCTTTGCCTACCTCAACCAGGACCAGAATGCTGAGTTCGTCTCTAGGTGAGAATTCTGATTATAGCTAATGTTTATAAAGTTTTGTTTCCAATTCATTGGTTATAATTTTTATTAAATTGACATTTTCAAGACATTAAAATGATCATTAACATGGTTCCAATTAATGTTCCAGAATCTACTGAACACATCAAAGTGCAGTAATTAAACAAGAACTTGGTGCCATCATCATCATCATGTTTTTCAAAGCCACAAAAATAAAAAGAACACAGAATAGCCTGAAGTGAAAGATTTTTCTGAATTTTGTAAAAAAAAGTCCACTGAAACTCTTGCAGCATGAACTTGACACAAACAGTAAAAGTTATGAATAAAACAACAACTAAAAAAACTCATATGAACTGCAACTGTATGACAACTCAACACATTCAACTGAAGCCTGAAGTGCACTTGTGAGACAATTCAACACATTCAACTTGTAAGAAGAAGAAGAGTACCAGATACTGAATAAGCCGTGTCAAAGTTTCGTCAAAAAATTCTAGGAAATGCAATCTAGCATTAAAAGCAGAAAGATGACACAGCAGAATTTGATAGAAAGATTATAACAGCAATAAAAGTAAAGATTCAGTCACGGACAAAACTATTATGACAGATTGAAGTAAACTCAGCAAAGTTTTCAAGAGTTCTGCAGCTATTAAATGAGTCGATGATGGACAACAGTCGCCAATCAAGTTGATGTGACAAGAAACACTACTGTTCCTACAGCAAGAACTCAGCACATCTGTCTGTCTGTCTGTCTGTCCATTTTTGTTGTCAGTCTATCTAACTGTATTTGTAACAAGAACTCAGTTCATATTCCGTCGAATCCTCGTAGGAAAAAAAAAAGAGGGCCAGACATTGGGCGAGCTGAGGTTGATGTTGTTCATGTTCCAGCTATCATTATGTTTGTAAATGTAGTTGTTGTCAGTGTTTCTGCTGTTCTATTGGTGTTGGAGGGCAGACGAGGCAGGGCAGATGTCCAGACTAGTATTTCATCATATTAAGGTACTTCTTTCTCATTTATTTTTCTATTTGTTTATTTTTGGTACCTCGGATGTGTTAGTTTTTCTTTATATTTCTTGGTTTTATGATTCAAAATGAAGTATTTTCTTAGTTTATGATTTATTTTACAGTCTAAGTCACTTAAAGTTCAGGAATGATCATGCATGAATCAGTGATCTCTGTGTCAGAAATCAAACCATCCAAATACCTTTGGCCAGGTTGCTTATTTTTATGTTTGACTGACATTTGTTGAATTTTTTCTACAATATTGCTGTCATTAATATCAGATAGTGATGTAATGATTGTGTTTATTCTATTTGTATTAGATTCTGATTTATTTAATGCTATAGATTTATTAATCCATTTCAAGCTTACATTTAATTATTATCTGCAATAAAACTGTATTCGTTGCATTCAGAAATTTTTTTATCAAAATTTACAGCAAAAATATCAAAAGAAAAATGAAGTTTCACTCAACGAAGACAGCAGTGGTTAGGTTTACTCTGGCATTCTTGGTGCAACCAACCACAGAAAATTCACACTGCTTGTCCTGCTGGATCAGTCGACTGCTTTTGACATCGTCGATCACTAAATCATACTTCAACGGATTTGATGGGCCTATCCTCAACTGGTTCCATTCTTACCTCATCGAATGCAAATGCCAGGTGAAAGTAAATGCAACCATTTCATCAACCTCAACACTCACATGCTGTCTTCCATAAGGATCCGTTTCGGGGCCAACTCTTTTAATCATATGTATTGCCGAGTTAGAAAAAAGATAACGAATCATATTTTTATGCAACGACATTCAAATTTGTAGTCATTGCGATCGGGACAAGGTTGTCATGTTCTCATATTCAGTCTCTGCATGCATTGATGACATCAGTCCGTGCTTGCCTCTAACAAAACTACAACAGATTTAGTTTGCCAGGCTGTCAACTAGATCTTGCTGTCAAATACAGTTTGCAACCTTGGACCTTTTTTTGATTCTGACTCATGTCACCGGCGCATGTTTTTCGACGCTGCGACAAATCAAGATTGCCACAACATTTTTCCGTGTGACATCATTCAGTACACTCGTCACATCACCAGTTTTGGTTTTGTTGAAACTTGACTGCTGCAATTTTGTTCTAGTAGGGCTTTCAAAGTCCTTAACGTGTCTCCAGCCAGTCATAAATAATGCTGTTGCTAGACAGCCGTTGATAGCCTGTAAACATGATGTGCTATACTGTTTAAAAGTCTATCAAAGGATAAAGTTCAAGACAGCACTTCTGCTTAATAAGTGCCTTCACAATGTTTATCTTCGAATTTCACATTTGCCAGCAACATCCAAGCTTGGAAGAAATTGAGGTTGTCATTTTTGTCTTTAGTCTTCAGCCCTGCTGCTTGATTCAAGAATCAAGATAGAAAGTTTGCAGTTGTTGACACAAAGCTTTTGAATAGCCTTCCACCAAAGGTTACTGTAAGATGAAGATAATTCATCTTACGTATTTTTCATAGTATTTGTTTATTTTATTTTATTATGTGTGCATTTTATTAGGATTGGATATTTCGTAACAATAAGTCATATATATATGTATATGTATATGTATATATATATATATATATATGTATATATATATATGTTTTTTATATATATGTATGTGTGTATGTGTGTGCGTATTTACTAATTTTTTTTATCTAGAAATTATATATATATATATATATATATATATATATCTTTTTCCTGATTTTGATTGGTAAGAATGTAAATATTATTTTGTGCATGAATTTTGAGAAACTAGACAGTGTGTTATAAAGTTGAGTGTTCGAGAAGAAAAATAAAAGTTTAAAGAGACGTGCTGCAGAGAGAAATTGGAATTTACAAAAGATTTGTTAGAACCGTGCGAAATTCTACAAAGTGAGAGAATTCAGTTTTATTTGAGTCCAGTTAAAAGATTTATTTTTCAAGGGAGAATAATTAAGTTAAAAATAAATTCGAGAAATATTGTGATATAAATAACTTCGACTTTAACGTTACGAATCGCTAGAAAGCATATTCCTCTACGTTTACATTGGTGACCCCGACATATTTACAAATTTTTCGTTTGTAAATTTTTCTTCCGAGTTATTTGATCACAAGTGACCGAATTTTTTTTTTTGTGAAAGATGTCTGACGAGAAATTCATTGCGATGGGACAGGCCCTAGGCTATTCCGGAGAAGATTTAAGGAATTATGTCAAAGAGTTAAAGGATGAAGAAAGAGTTAGGAGATTAGAAGAACGTGAAGAAAAAAAACAAGAACGGGAAGAGCGAGAGAAAAAGACTCAAGAGGCTAAAGAAGAACGAGAACTCCAACTTCAACAGGCTAAAGAAGAACGAGAACTTCAACTTCTACGTGAGCGCGAACAACGCCAGCATGAATTGGAATTGAAAAAGCTGGAATTAGAGGCCCTAACGAAAAAAGAGCCAAAGGTAGAGGTAACAAAGATTCCTTATCCAAAGTTTTCTGAAGGTGATGACATCGACGCATTTTTGCTGAGATTTGAGTCATTGGCAAAAGCCAATGGTCACCCTCAGAAGGATTGGGGAATGCTTCTAGGGTCGTTGCTTAGTGCGAAGACTTTGGAAGTGTTTGGCCAACTTAGCGATAGTCAGATGCAGGACTACAGGACGGCAAAGGAGGCACTCCTTCGTCGTTTTGGGAAGTCAGCGGAAGACTATCGCATAATGTTTCGAGAGTCAATGCCTGAAACGGAGGAGACCTGGGAACATTATCTAGTGCGGCTAGATAGCCACCTCAGGCGCTGGGTGGATCTCACGGGCAAACAAAACCTGTTGTTTTTGTTTCTGGAAGAGCAGTTTTTCGGAAAGTGCCCGGCGGGAATGGTCGAGTACTTGTTGGAGAAAGAGAGCAGAGATGTCAATGAGCTGTGCCTTTGGGTCAACAAGTACAGCCAAGCCCACCCAGAGAAGAGGTTGGCAAAATTGGACAGCAATAGCAGGATGGGTTGGAACCGGGGTCAGTCGGTCAGTGACGCCAAAATGGTTGAACCTCGCTGCTACAACTGTCATCAAACGGGGCACATGGCAAGAGAGTGTCGGCAGAGTAGCCCTAGTAATCCTGTACTTTTTCAAACACGGAAAGAGACGACTACGTCAGCACCATGCAAGGATTCCGGTGTTGTGAATGCATGCGCTGCCATGGTGATGGAAGAAAAAATGGATGAGGTGGAACTGAAGTGTGGATGCATTTTTCCTGTCATTGCGGATGGTTGTTTGCACTCAGGAGAAAAATTTAAATTAACCAGAGGGTTTGTGAACAGAAAACCGGTAAAAGTTTTGAGGGACACTGGCTGTACTTCCATAATAGTAAAGGAATCATTAGTGCACCCGCGTCAGATGACCGGAAGAACAAGACCCTGTGTTTTGATCGACGGCACAGTTCGAGTAGCTCCAACAGCAGTGGTAAAAATCAAAACAGACTGGTTCAGAGGAACTAGAGAGGTGGTCTGCATGAAAAACCTACTTTGCGATCTCGTGCTGGGAAATGTTGAAGGGGTAAGAGGTTTTGATGCAATGGCGGCAGGAAAACGCTTTGGTCGGAAACCACAGAAATCCGCTTCCAACTACGACAGCACTCAGAGGAATGATCAGGTAAAGTTTGGAAAATCGTCGGCTAACTCGGAGCTGTATCAAAGCAAGGAAAGAGACACGTCTGCCATTTCAAAAGTAGGAAATAAAGTTGAGGCAAAAGTTCAAGCTTTGAATCCGCCAAAAGAAAGACCAAGGCTCAATCTTCTGCCTAGAGGCCAACATGGAGGGGTGGGGAAAGTTGGAAAGTTGAATTCGGCAATCTTCGGAGATGCCCGCCCTGTTGACACAGCACGCAGAGAGATAGAGATTGAGAATAAGTTGAAAGGAAACTATTTCAAAGGCAAGGAGAACATCGGTGCTGACTTTCTTAGTCGTAAAGAGAGTGACGATGTAATCAAGAAACACTGACGCGTTTCTTTTTTCGAAGAGGGGGGATATGTAAGATGAAGATAATTCATCTTACGTATTTTTCATAGTATTTGTTTATTTTATTTTATTATGTGTGCATTTTATTAGGATTGGATATTTCGTAACAATAAGTCATATATATATGTATATGTATATGTATATATATATATATATATATGTATATATATATATGTTTTTTATATATATGTATGTGTGTATGTGTGTGCGTATTTACTAATTTTTTTTATCTAGAAATTATATATATATATATATATATATATATATCTTTTTCCTGATTTTGATTGGTAAGAATGTAAATATTATTTTGTGCATGAATTTTGAGAAACTAGACAGTGTGTTATAAAGTTGAGTGTTCGAGAAGAAAAATAAAAGTTTAAAGAGACGTGCTGCAGAGAGAAATTGGAATTTACAAAAGATTTGTTAGAACCGTGCGAAATTCTACAAAGTGAGAGAATTCAGTTTTATTTGAGTCCAGTTAAAAGATTTATTTTTCAAGGGAGAATAATTAAGTTAAAAATAAATTCGAGAAATATTGTGATATAAATAACTTCGACTTTAACGTTACGAATCGCTAGAAAGCATATTCCTCTACGTTTACAGTTACAAAGGAACAACTTAGAAAAGTGCTCAAAAAACACTTGTTTGTGGAAACTATAAGATCATCAAAATAAAATTGAATCATGCTAAAATCACCAGCTAGCTCTAATTCTTTTCAAAAGTTTCTCAAATGGTTTTCAACTTCTGAAACAGATTCATTTGAAAGGCTTTCTGACAAAGAGTGTCAAACTTTTGAGAAAGCAACCACAAAAGATTGAACTCAGTTAAAACCTAGAGAATGTCACAAATTCTATTATACTTGAAGTTTGCATCAAGAAATTGGAACAACAGTCAAAATCCTTCCAAAAAACTCAGACACATAATGAGCCAATAAAATACATCAACTTAAGGTTTTATGAAGTTCAATCAATCATCTGCAGCAAAACTTGCCAAACTACTTATGATCATGAAAGAGGAACAAAAACAGATCCATCTAATGATTCAGAATCTACTGAACTTCTCAATGTGCCATCTAGTTCCAGCAGCAGAAACTCCATGCATTCTGTTTAAGATTGCCAAAGAATAAACGAAGCATGCACTGAATGAGTCGAGGTGGGGATTTTATTTCAATCTTAAGGAAATACAATCTACCATCAATCAGCAACAAAGATATTGCCAAGACAGCTTAATCACTAGAGAAGAAAAATAGCAAAAAAGTTTTGAAAAGAAACAGTTGAGATTCAATTTGAGGTAGGATGAAGACACTGAATATTGAAAATGTTTAATTCACCTTCTTCAGTAGGTGCATAGCACCAAAGTGCCCTAAGCTCTGAATGAAACAAAGTCTGATTAGATATCTGAAGCCAATAAATCAGAAGAAAAGTTTCTCGAGCGGTTCTCACCTTTTTGAAACAGATTAATTTAAAAGGCTTTGTGACAAAGAATGACAAACTTTCAATAAAGCACTGATCGACTTCACGTGGGAGAATAACCCAAACTTGCAGAGTGCAATCTTCATGCTTGCAGTTAAAACAGCATAGTCAGTCAAAGTTCCTCAGATGCAAAGAAAAGAACTCAGAATTTGCAGACACTGAAGAACTTCTTAATAACTTGCAATCAAATATTCGTTATTTGCTTTGAATTTTATATTTGGCTCTTATTGTTTTAATGAAAATAATGTAAAGTTATAAAGTTGTTTTTAATGAATACTAGCGGGGTTACACAGGGTTTTTAGAGATTTTTCTGTCGTTTCTCTCTCTCTCTCTCTCTCTCTCTCTCTCTCTCTCTCTTTCGCTCCTGTTTCCTTCTCTGCTTCCCAGATAGCACAAGTTGAAGATTTGCGTAGATCGACTGAAACTGAGTCAGAGATAAAAAAGATTCTGGAGAGCAGACACTGGAATAAGTGTCGCGACGGCTTTGATTTGTCGCAGCGTCATGAAGCACAGACATGTCACTGTTTCTAACTATTCTGACTTTTGCTCTATCGTTGGCTGGTGATGTATGTGAACAATTTTTCGACACAGCCAATAGGTTTTAATTAAATACGTTGCTGAAGTTAGCAACGGTAACTTTGCCTGCATTATATGGAAAATTCAAAGTTGAGACATTTTGTTTTTTAAGATATTTGAATATAAAATTAAAAAACAAAACGATCTGTACTAGTTTCAAATAAATGCCTCAATTATTAACGGAGTTATAAGGTAAAAACTATTGCGATTAAATCTATTTACAATTTACTCGCTAGGCTACTCAATAACCGTTGCTAACTCTTCACGCATTTTACATAGAAAATTCAAAGTTGATGCATCTTAATAAAATGTACGTATTTGAATAGATAATTCAAAAACAAATTAATCTGTACATGTTTCATCAAAATACCTAAAAAATTAACGGAGTAATTCAGTAAAAACTGGTCGACAAATATCGCTGCTAACTCGATTCTTCACACATTTTACATAGAAAATTCAAATAGGTTGAATTTAAAATAAAGGTAAGAACTAAATAATCTAGCGTAATGTTAGTCAGCCATTCTTTACCATGCAGTGATTTAAAATCAACTATATCCAGTAGTATACGCGACCTTTTCTGCAAATCAAAGCTTCTTTATTTAATTTCTTTCCAACAATAATTATAGGTTCTGAAACTAAGTTATTAGGGGCCACGCGCAGAACGGTACTATTACTTACAGCAATATGCTTTGAATAGGCCAGGTTACTGAAATACGAGGTATTGGACTTAATTTTTTTGTCCCACGCCTCAACTGTTTCGTAACATTCATCAGTTCATCAGGAACAGATTTTTTTCTTTTACATGAGATTTCAAGTCAAATCGCTTTGCAACGAAGAAGACACGCATAACTTTAAGCTATCAAAAAACTGCCCGCTTTGATATTTGTCCTCCCCCCCTCCCAACATTCTCCCGAGACACCATGCCGTAGTCGCCGTGTTCTCTAAGAGCAAATTAAGGTGCGCGACGCCTCTGCGGCCATTGGGTGTATCAAACATGGCTCATCTGTGAAAAGTCTCGTGCTTCATAATATTAGCTCTTGAAGCAGCCATTTTAACCGAAAACGTTGTGCAATACCTTAGCTAGTGACGTTCAGAGGTTCAACTTTCCCACACACACAAAATTGTATGTAATTCTTTTTGAAATTACGTTAGAACTACACCCAGTTGCGTAGCCAAAAAACAAAAAAAAAGACAACAATTTCACCAAAGTTTAGTCATTTTTGAACATCTAAAATTATCAAATTGTATATTTGCACTATTTCACACAAGTGATTTCCAAAAATTTCTTGGGGAGGGGGCTCACCGAGCCCCGGATATGGCTCGGGCGCCTTTGGTTCCCTCGGTTTTGGTCCTCTAATTGAGATGAAAGTGGAAGATGGGGGCGCATTTTATATACCTTGCCTCCGGAGGCGCCAGATACCCTCGCTATACGCCACTGACAACACCCCCGCGGACGCGGTTGTAGTTTACTAGAGTTTTCTTTAGAAAAGTAATCAGCTTTTCTCCTGTGGCACAGCCATTCTTGAAAAAGTAAGACTTTTTGAAGAAAATATTGTCCTGAAACCTCCTTGACTTCAAAACTTACTTCTGGAAAAACCCACCCATCACGCCGCTATGAACCAAACATCAGTTGTGCTAACGAATAAGCATAAATAATTTATATAAATAATTATTAACTATTATAACCAGTTATTTTAATAGGTTTTTAGTGTTTTTTTAATTATTTGCAACAGACTTACCTGTTGTTGATGCCTGCGCTTGCTTACTTATTTGTCAACAGGTAAGACTCCTCCATGAAAATAAATGAGCCGATAAAATGTTTCCGTACAGCGTAATATGTATTTTTTCGTTTATTTTGTTTTTTATTGAAGCCGGTGAGTTGGTTTTTTTACAAACTTTTATTTAGGTTACAATCTCTGTTTGTGTGTGTGTCTTTCTCTGATGATTCAATTAAAAAAAAACTTAATTTAAACACATTTCGTATTTCTAAATCGAGTGTATTTGAAATCAAAGTTTGTGTTGAAAAACTCGTTTTTTTACTTGTTTTATTGTGTAGTGTAAGATTTTAAAATCAACGTTTCTTCGCGTATAAAATAATGCCAGCTGTAGAATAAAGTATTTTTTTCAAGAATGTTATGTCTACTCTACTTTCACTTGTCTTTTTCTTAAACTTTTTTAATTAATTTATTTTTGTTTTATCAATTTGCTGCTATTTGCAGTTTTGTTTTTTCTTTAATTCAACTTTTTCTTCGGGTCAACAGAGCTCATTTGTTTCAAAATTCGTTTATTCCATCTTTGTAGAATAATACTAACACTTTCATTTCTAAATAATTCTACACTAACATTTTTTGTTATTTTTTTATGCTGCTCAGGAGAAGCTATTGTAACTCTCTAAACTACAGTTTACCTGAAGCTACTTTACAGCTTTTATCTAAAATCTTGTATCACTGCATTTTTTCTATAATTTTGATCTTCTTTGATGAAACCAGACTGACTTCCTCTGAAGTTGAAAATATTTTTTTAAAATCATTAAATTTTACTTCCCCACCTTATATTTGATTTGATTGATTGATCTTACTGATCTCATTTTTGCCTCTAATCAATTTAACCTAAAGTCCTCTAATCATATTTACCACAATAATATTAAATACTTTTTTGCAATGTACTTTTATGTGAAATTAACTCAACAGATTTAACTCAGCAGTTTTAAATTGTTTTTATTAGTTTATTCTTACTTGTTATTTAAATTTATATTTGTTTTATCATATTTTATCACTTTACCAGGATCGGCTCTGTATTGCTACCAATGTGTCAGCAACCAGCCCGGTTGTGGTAAAGAGCTGAGCATAAGAACTCAAAGATGGGCGTACTGTCCATCCACTGGACCGTTCGGTGGAGAAAATTTCTGTGTGAAAGTTATTGAAGAAATTAATTGTTAGTAACTGGAGATGACGAAAAATTTATCTTTTTTATATTCTGACATGACCCATATTTTTGAATGATTTCACTAACTTCTAGCAAACAGAAAGTAATTGGCAGAATCTATCAAGTTCTATAAAGAAATGGCTTTTACTTTGGCAAAAAATGATTCAAATTTGTTCTATATCTATAACTGTTTTTTGTTATAATTTGTGTAAATAGAATTCATAATAAGTGATGCATATCTTAAAAAAAATGTAATTCAATTTATTTCTAAACATCCAGCCAACACAGTAATAACAAGAGAATGTTTGATGACGTTGCGCAACAGCGAACGGCACAGAGAAAAACTTCCGACAGTTCAGAGGCACAACTTCTGCCAACCGGGTCGCAACAACGATCCGAACAATCCGTACGACATGAAGAAAATTTTCTGCTTCTGCAACGACAGGGATGGCTGCAACGCATCGTCGAAGCTGTTTGCGTCGCCGTCGACATTTGTCGTCGTCGTATTCGTCACGTGTGTCATGTGGTTCCGATCGTGAAAAGTGTCACGTGTTGTTTTAATGTAGATATACGTTTAAAGATTAATTTTTTTTTTTGGAACTATTATGAACTATCAACATTCACTGCAGCAATAAGGTCTACATGGTTGAGAGAGTTTTAAGTGATTTATATTCGCAGAAGGTAGAAGAATAAACTAAAGGCAGTCTCTATCTATGTTCGTTTTGTTTTAATAATAAATAATATATAATGTTTATTTCAATCTTAGTTTCTTTTTTAATCTGGATGACACGACATATTGAAGAAAAAGAATAACCATTAATATATTTAAATAAATAGAAAATAAACAATCGTTAACATACTCTCGTCTGCAGAAAAACGTCAACAAACTCATGCAGGCATTCATGCAAAAACAAAAATCACCTGAATGTTATAGAGATGAATTTATAGAAAAATAAAAGCACAACACTGTTCATAAACAATTCCTTGAACACAATCGAGACAAGCCTGTGCGAAAACATCACCTGTTTCAGAGTAAGAAATAGAGTGAGCAGCGAATAAGTTAGTAAAACGACAAACTTATGAACTATCAGGAAATAGTAGATTCTTTGGATAAGGCAGCTGATGATAATAATAATAGAAATTCAAGTGTTAAGAGAAAAGCTTTATAATTAAAAATTAAAAAGAAGCTTTGAAAATATAAGAAATAACAAACACACAAGCAGGAGGGCAACAATGTTGCTCAGCTGTTATTTAAAAATGAAAGAAAATCTCGTGAGCAACGATGGAAGGAAGGAACTCGCAAAAAAGATAAATGGAAGAGATGTTAAATAGAACACTACAGCTGGCAAATAACTATTATTCTTATCTTCGGTTCACCTCTCATTATATTACTGATGCGACATTTCACTTCTAAGACCTCCTCAAAACTTTCCACAGAACAAGCAAAGAGCCGACAACAACAGAAAATCCAACCAAGTTACGAACGCGCTGTGATGAAAATCTTTCCATTATGGCTGCTATTACATCTCTACTCCAATCAGAGTTTCCTGGATTATCATTCTCCATCGACTGATTATTTTGCAATCTGGAATCAACACGGCTTTCCTGCGAGTTCGGCAGTTTTTCTTTTTCATTCTTTGACGCGTTTTTAGACTTTTCTTCGTCGAATTCTTTCATCTTCCCGAAAGGCAGTAGGGTTTCGGAACTGTCAGAAGTGTCAGGCAGTCCCTCGTCTGAAGATTCTTTCTTATAAGGTTCTTCCGAGCCAGGCCTGAGTGGTGTTGAAAAAATATCATCAGTGCTTCTTCTTCCATCTCGATTATCTATAATTTTATCGGTGGGACTCGGATCCAGATTGAGCGCTGATGAAAATAACTGGCTGTTGATTGATGATTGAGAAGCAGTTGTTTCACCTGAGGGACTTTCTACATAATTCGACCCGCCATTTGACTTGTCTGCAATGTTGTCTCCACCTGGATGGT
The DNA here is from genome assembly GCA_963978895.1 of Erpobdella octoculata. Classification (NCBI taxonomy): domain Eukaryota; kingdom Metazoa; phylum Annelida; class Clitellata; order Hirudinida; family Erpobdellidae; genus Erpobdella; species Erpobdella octoculata. The sequence goes on along the minus strand of OZ022243.1, from coordinate 31,664,540 downwards.
TCATGTTTTGTACTGTTGAAACGTTCGCATCATTAGTGATGTCGAAGCCCAATTCTTCGGTAATATTTAATGGCAGAGAAGTTTCGATCATGTCAGTGTCTGAGACTGTGTTCTGTAAGTGCATGAAAGTTGATAATTAGGATTAAAAAAAAATAAATACATGAAATATATCAAGATGTTTTAAAACTACAATATTTATTTATTTATTAAATCATCAACACGAGTAATATAACTCCTCCACCAAATTTGTCACAGTCAATCATATAAAATTGACATGAAATAATAACTTTATTCTTGATGGAGTTAAATTTTTATTAAATATTAAAGGAACAAATTTTGCACTTATTTAAGCATCTTCTCAGACAAATGCCTATCAACATTCTTTCAAACGTGGTTTCTAGACCACTGTGCATGTAATTGGATTTCTGTTTATCATATAAAATATAAAAATAACTTTCATCAAATTTTAAGAAAAACTTTGGTTTTTGACAGTGACGTGGCCTCGGTGGTCGACATGAGCATCCCCCGCACTTCTCAAGTTTGAATTTATTCTTTTCTTTTTATAAAATATTATAATGCCAGCTGTGAACCTCTCTAATCACTTTCTAAAACTTAATCAGCTAGCTGAAAATTCTTCTTCTTCTTCAAAAGTAATGTATGTATATTTATCTTTCTGTCTTGCTGTTTGCTGAGAGAAATCCTTGTTGCAAACTCAGTACTGAATTTTGACAACATACAAAAACCACCCACACAGCCCCCTTCCAATTCCTCACTTACCCATCCTCCGCTGTCGATGATAAAATCTCTGTTCTGTTCTTCCAATAGAGTTGCCATCAATTCAACAACCTCGGAAACCTGTGGAGAACCCATCTCGATAAGTCTTATGACAACTCTCTGGAGAGCAGTGAGTGTCAAAGCCACCTGGATATAAAAGTTTTAATGCTTACTTAAGACAGAACAACATAAATATATAAAAAAAACTACAATAAATAACAATAACATAAATAGTAATAACTCAATACTAATTTCAAATAATCCCAAAAATTCTTAAAAGATAGAAAACCTAAATCGTACATTGAGCAACAAAAATCCTAACAAATGCATATCTTGACATCACATACTTTCATCAGCTGCAAAAAAAAACATAATTCTTTATATAAAATGCTTACCCTATTCCATCCTGAAGCTATTTCACTGAAGAGAGGCCCAAAAGTATTCATATAAACGGAACTAAAAAGTCCCCCCCTGGCACAAAATTCTTCAACCATCTGCCCGATAATCTGATCCATCCTTGGACCAAGTTCTGCATTGAGCTGATCGCCGATAGCCCTCAACCGATCGGCCACATGACTTTCTGGGGAGACGAGTGAGACTGAAGAGAACAATCCTGGAGATGTTGTCATGTTATCCTCCTCTGTGTCATTATTCATTCTGTTCATCTGGTTGTAGTCACCTTTACCAGAAATTTTTTTCAATAATTATATTATTTAATGATAATTATATTATTTACTATTTATATAGATACTAGCTGACCCAGCAAACGTTGTTTTGCCTTATTAATTATTTTGGTTTTTTTTATTAAAAGTTTAATGTACAAAATTATGACATTTCAAAAAAATCAATTTCGAAGAGCAATCGAGTGTACAATGCCCGGGATTTTTGAAAGTTTTTCTATTGTTCTTCTCTCTTGCTCCCGTTTCCTTCCCCGCTTCCTCTCCCATTCCCGTTTGCTCTTTCGTTCCCCCTTGCTCTCCCGTTTCCGTTTACTCACCCGTTTCCGCTTGTACATATATATACATGTTTATATATATATATATATATATATATATATATATATATATATATATATATATATATATATATATATATATATATATACATGTTTATATATATATATATATATTTATATATATATATATATATGTATTTATATATATATATATATACATACATATATATACATATGTATATGTATATATATGTATATTGTTCCCGCTCGGCTCATTTTTTGCCTGATTTCAATTTTTTTCACAAAAACCTTCTATTGTTTCTCAAGCTAGTGTGAAAATTGCATAACGATCGGATGAATGGTTTAGCAATGCGTAAAAGACATCCGGACATACATATATAATCTAATTTATATATATATATATATATATATATATATATATATATATATATATTTTCTTTAAGACAAGCTCGATTAAAAATAAGTCTCCATTTAGCCGCTATGAGTTTTATAGATACTTTCTCAATATTTCGGAACAACGTTTTTTGTTTACTGCAACACGTATTAAGAAAAGTATTAACATTTAAAACTTTCTTTATTTCAGACTTACGGGCCGTTTCGGCTTTCGCCATCTTCAGAGTCTGTAAATACGATCGCGTAAAAGGAGGCAAAAGATAAGAAAACATGTAATAACTAAATATACAAATAAACTAATATCCTCAAGAAATTATCTCAATAGAAGGATATTATTAAAAATAATCAAATTTAGACAATGTAATTAAATTAACGTACATAAAATAAACTGGAGTTATGAGGATAAAATAAGTATAATTAAAAACGTTTAATTAAAGGATAAAATAATAGTAGCAGTAATAATAATAATAAAAGCAAGTATTATGATAATAAATGATTAAATTAAGTCGAAATTACATAAGATATTTAAATAAATAAAATCAAGAATATCTCCGCTTTCGTCGAACAGTGATGTTCTCGTTTGAAAGTAAATGGAGGAAGGAACTGGATGAGTACAAACAATTGTCATCAATCGGACATTCTTCTTCGACACAGGTGCGCGCGGTATCATCAGGACTAACAGGTTGATCCAAGTCATCAACAACGGTCGTGTAAGAACTAGGACTTTCTGTGAGGATATTTTCTAAAGTATCTTTAGATGACGGATCTTGCGTGGTATCGAAATATTGCGAAAAAGAGCATTCTTCCAAAACGTCAGGACTGTTTGTTTTATACATATCACACTTATGATTAGGCTGAAACTCATCAGGTGAATCAGTCTCAAGAAAATTATCAAGTGATTGAACGAGATCAACAGAGCAGCAGTTACCGTGGAATTGATTAACAATGGAAACATCAAGAGTCGCGTTAGAAAAGGTATCGAGAAGATGACCATTTGAAGGATCAATAGGACCCATGCTATTTCCGTTAATCGAAGTGTCAACATTGTCAGAAGCAGTCAAAACATTGTTACTCTTTTCAAAATTCGGTCGTGAAGCAATGTCCTCAGTGAATCCAAATAATCTAAGAGTTGTAGAAAACTTTTCAAATTGTTTATTAATTGAAGGGCAGAGTTTCTGAATATAAAGAGCTTCTTTTATTTTAAGTCGAAGAGGATCGTATTCTTTAACAACAATATTCGAATTAGCAACAAGAACTTCACGTGTGAGTTTTCGATGATGTATTGTTTCAAAATGCTGTCGAATACTGCCGGATTGCAGATGCATTGTTAACCTACGAGACAATTTAGTTCTGGTATGACCAATATATTGTTCCACCTTACTGTGTGGCAACGGACATTTAAATTGGTATACCAAGTTGGTTTGCTGTAGGATATCATCTTTTTTCCGGGTTCTATTATTGGCAATTACAAGGTTAAAAAGTTTGAGGTTTTTATAGTAAATATATAATTTCAACACGTTATTATTAGGATGTATAACTGAAACTTCTTTACTGATAATTCTACGTAAAACAGATTCGTCCAATTTATAATCGGAATGCATCTGATTTCTATAGAACAAGGTTATTAGTTTGATGTTGTCTTCTTTTACCTTCTGTGTAGAGGATTCATCTAAAGATACTTTAGAAAATATCCTCACAGAAAGTCCTAGTTCTTACACGACCGTTGTTGATGACTTGGATCAACCTGTTAGTCCTGATGATACCGCGCGCACCTGTGTCGAAGAAGAATGTCCGATTGATGACAATTGTTTGTACTCATCCAGTTCCTTCCTCCATTTACTTTCAAACGAGAACATCACTGTTCGACGAAAGCGGAGATATTCTTGATTTTATTTATTTAAATATCTTATGTAATTTCGACTTAATTTAATCATTTATTATCATAATACTTGCTTTTATTATTATTATTACTGCTACTATTATTTTATCCTTTAATTAAACGTTTTTAATTATACTTATTTTATCCTCATAACTCCAGTTTATTTTATGTACGTTAATTTAATTACATTGTCTAAATTTGATTATTTTTAATAATATCCTTCTATTGAGATAATTTCTTGAGGATATTAGTTTATTTGTATATTTAGTTATTACATGTTTTCTTATCTTTTGCCTCCTTTTACGCGATCGTATTTACAGACTCTGAAGATGGCGAAAGCCGAAACGGCCCGTAAGTCTGAAATAAAGAAAGTTTTAAATGTTAATACTTTTCTTAATACGTGTTGCAGTAAACAAAAAACGTTGTTCCGAAATATTGAGAAAGTATCTATAAAACTCATAGCGGCTAAATGGAGACTTATTTTTAATCGAGCTTGTCTTAAAGAAAATCTTATGCCATCTTACATTATATATATATATATATATATATATATATATATATATATATATATATATATATATATATATCTATGATTTAAATTGATTGTTTTCCTACAAAAGAAACTCACAAAATTTCAAAAAACTTTTTTTTATATTTATTAAGATATTTATGTGCGTGCGATGAATTAGTAAATATATATATATTTAATAGCAATGGCATATCTGATTTTAACTCTACCTTACATTCAAACGTTGTACAAAAATGGATCATAATCACACACAATATATTGGTGCCGGCACAGCTTTGTCAAATGCGATGCTAAACTTTTGGCACAGAACTGCTGGACCTAATAAACAAAACCGAGAAATTAAATGCAAACTTTCAAGTTGACTGATGGCTTTAGAAAGTTCCCTTTTGAGAGGCAGAGTGCTCGGAGGAAGTCTTTTGTAGGAAGCCAGAGTGGTGTCATCAACGTCATTGATGTCCACGTATGTACTGCACCTTCGACTGCTGCTGGACACACCGCTAACCTTTTCGATAATGATCTTCATTCAATTTTCAGTTAAAATAAATAAAAATTGTTTTAATCATTGAGAAACAACAGACCTGTCTCGCGTAAGATCTTTTCGAACGATATGACCCCGGGGATACAATGTGATGACCTGATGTTTGTTGACGTGCTTCTGAAACATGTGCATCAGAACATCCATCATATTCTATCATGTTTTCGGTCAATATTTCTCCTGAATTCTGCTCGAATGATGAACGATCATCAAAATCAGAGAGCGGGTTTGAATTTTTGTCCACCTGAGGTGAATTGCTTGGCTGACTCCCGTCATGAGTATACAATTTTGACGAATCAAAAATTACTTTAAGGTTTTCCCGCTTTTTTATAACAGTCATCTGACGAATGTTTGTTGAGTCCACAAACAGTCTTTCTTCAGTGGAGCCACTGCAGTTACTTTTGGTAGATCCCCTCAGCTGTATCTCTTGCAATAACGACTTGTGCAGATCTTCCTGGCAGAGTTTTGATTTTCTCTGCTTCTCAATACTTGGAGAATTTGGAATAAATTTCTCAACTTTTTTGACCAGTTCATCACATACTAATCTATTTTTGGCAAAATGTTCCTCTGAATCCTTCAACTTTTGAATAAGTGATACAGGAGGAAGAGAAGATAAATTCCATGATGTTTCGTCTGATGAGCGGCCCTGGTTTTCCACTATATTAGTTGTGGTCAGAAGACCCTCATCTTCTACTTCTTGAGTCGGAACCAGGCCGAGAAAATTGTAGATTACAAGTCTTGTTTGTAAAGCAAATTTGGCTTCTTTGTTGGACGAATGGTCAGAAATTGACATTCTGGCGCGGTTTACTTACCGATCGTCCAAAATACCAAGAAATTATCAAGACAAATATAAAAACAAATTTTTAATATCATATACAAAAAGAATTCTTGAAAGTGATGAAGGGAACTAGCACTAGTTGATCAAAGAAGTGAGAAAGAGGAACTGTCGGCTTCTTAGAGAGGCCATGATTATCCCAGCTCCGAAACGAAAAATGAAACGAGAAATAAAAACTGTTCGAACGAAGTTTTTAGCATTTTAAATGCTAAAAATATACACTATGTATTAATTACACAATATTTTCGGAACTGATTAGCTTAGGACTAGGACTTAGTTTAGTAGTAGTAGTACCTAGTAGAGAATTAGTAATTAGTTAGGCGCACTCTAGTGTTGTGGAACCTCAGAGGCGCCCGGAAGCATATTTCTAAAATTAAATGGTAGTATGCGGCAATACAGAGAGGTCGACTAGCAGCCTAAGAGGGGCATGGCTGAACGCTCTGCTTTAGATATTTATGATTGCTATTCTCAATGTGGCACTAAAAAGCTATAGAACTGAGAGACGAGAGACGAGCTGGTTTTATATATGTTATTATATATAATATATATATATATATATATATATAACATATATAAAACCAGCTATATTAAATCAGCTACATATAATATGGTCGCTTTTTCTTTATGTGGTTTCAACTTAAATTTCAATGTGTTTCATCCGTCAATAGCCGTATTAATTTGTTAAGTGAAAGTCGATTCAGCTTAGCTCCTATTCAATGTTTCTGTCTAAACAAAACTTATAATTATATATGATTTTTAACTCAACTATTTCAACTTTTATAATATTTAATTTATTGTTTTAACATAGGGTTCTGAAGATGGCTTTATATAGCTGGAAATGGCCATAGTTAATCCTGATTGTTTTATTATTTATCTATTTTTTAACTAATAATTTCTTCAATTACAATTCTCATCATTTCAAATGGATGAAAAGGGCTTTAAAAAACATTTTTACTAGTGGGTAACTGTGGGTAATAATGTTTATAGTAATAATAACATGAATGTAGACCTCCTAGCCGAATTTTTTTATGTTTGTGGCTGGCTGAACAAATATTTCGGCTGATATCCGGATTAGCCGAATTTACGCATAAAATTATTATTCGGCTTGAATTTTAAATTATCCGGCTCATGATTCAAATTTGTGGCTGATAATTATTTTAAATTAGGCTAAAATTTAATATAAAATTAAATACTAAAGTTAATAAAGTTCAAAATTTATTACCAATATATAAATTATCAAATTAATAGCAATTGTCATAAAAGTTAATTAAATCATCAAAAATGTCATATGATAAACAAAATTACATCATAAAAATAATATGAAAATTTTTTTTACATTGCAAATTTAAAATTGTAATGTATAAAAACAATCTGATTTAATTTATCAGCACTTAAGGCTGATCTGCGGCTGTTCATAACTAATCCACATGTTGAAAATTTATTCCTATTTTAAAGCGTCTGTCAGTAGCGATAATAAGTAAAGCAAAGATAATATAATGAAAATTAGACAACGTAGTTGATTTCAGAAAGAAATTCAGGAAATTAAACATTGCACACCAATGTATACATAATAGTTGATTTTGCACTTTTACATTGAAAATTAGTTTTATAATGAGTCAAACGTAACTAATACAAAAAAGGTCTAGGTTAAGCTGGCGTTCGGAAATCTTATAGCGGATTTTCGGCGTACCGTTTTTGGCTGGCCGCCGGCTAACCGTAATTTTTTTTCGGCTGAATTACGGCGGCTGTAAAAAGTTCGGCGGCGACGGCGGCCGGCGGCGGCTAGGAGGTCTACATGAATGTGAAGTCAAGGAATTTTACGAATTATAAGTAAGTTTTATTCTAATTTACTCAAACTAACTTTGAACTAACTTTAGTTACATATTATTTGCGACACTTTTTATTAATATCAACAACATAACATTGAAAATGTGCGATTTACGTCTAGCTACATAAGCCACGCCCCTCTTAGGCTGCTAGTCGACCTCTCTGTATTGCCGCATACTACCATTTAGAAATATGCCGCCATATGGAATCACGCAGTGTTACCTGCCACCCGCACATGTATCCAAAATCGGGATGCGCCGAACCCTATCAACCCCAGTCGTGAAACTCATTTATCGACCAATGAAGGATGAAAGGCTGAGTTGGCCTGATCAGTGTGGGTTAATTTCTTGCTCAAGGAAACTACGTGCCCGAACCTGGAATCGGTTCCACGACAAAACGTTCACAGACAAAATGTTCAACGACAAAATGTTCCCGACAAAACGTTCACGACACAACGTTCACGACAAAATGTTCACGACAAAATGAACACCGACAAAACGTTCACAGACAAAATGTTCAACGACAAAATGTTCAACGACAAAATGTTCACGACAAAACGTTCACGACAAAACGTTCACGAAAAATGTTCACGCACAAAATGTTTACAGACAAAATGTTCACAGACAAAATGCTCACAGACAAAATGTTCAACGACAAAATGTTCACGACAAAACGTTCACGACACAACGTTCACGACAAAATGTTCACACTAAAAATACACATTTTGTTTTATTATGTCAAGATCGCTTGCAAACTAATTATTAAGTCATTTTTTGTGGTGTTTCTATTCAACATTTGATTTACCTAAGCAGAGTATGTGTGTATGACAGCATGAAACTAATACATATTGGCAACTTTCAACTTATCAAACATTTATTTTAAGTTAACCGTAAAACCAAACATGCAAAAAGCAAAAAACATCGATCGGGACTTATTTCTGTCGTTCACTTAATTAAAATTGAAACATCAAATGATCTTCAATTTGCTGCTTATTGAGTCTTTACAAAAGTCATCGCTACGTTAATTAGGTAATTAAAGCCGGCTATATTTCTCTTGGAAGCCGATAACTTTTTAATCGCTAGGCTACAACGATCAAAGCTTATTTCTGTCGTTCACTTAATTTAAATTGAAACATCAAATAAATCTCAATTAATAACTAATTGCATTTCTTTTTCTTTTCGATCGGAGTATATAAAGATTTCATATTTTGACCCTTTTTATCATCGTTCCATTTATTAACTAGTTAATGCGGTTGGTTAATTTTCTCTTGGATACCCTTAACTTTTTAATCTTTAGAATACAGCCTTATTTACGTCGTTTGTTTATTTGAAATTGAAGATTCAAGCGATCTCAAATTCATAACCAATTGTATTTTCCTATTACAGCTATCTCATCTCATCTGTCATTTTCTTTTCTTCTTACTGAAACAGTTTACAGTACTCCGATCAATACTCATCTGGTAGCCATTTGAGTTAGGGGTATCAAAGAGGAAATTAACATTGCATTTACTATTGTTAACGTTTTATTTGTGCTCATTTCGTGAAACACAAAATATTTGATCATTTAAAAACTAAACTAAAATTAAAAGTTGCAATCGTGAACATTTTGTCGTGAACGTTGTGTCGTGAACATTTTGTCGTTGAACATTTTGTCTGTGAACATTTTGTCTGTGAACATTTTGTCTGTGAACATTTTGTGCGTGAACATTTTTCGTGAACGTTTTGTCGTGAACGTTTTGTCGTGAACATTTTGTCGTTGAACATTTTGTCTGTGAACATTTTGTCTGTGAACGTTTTGTCGGTGTTCATTTTGTCGTGAACATTTTGTCGTGAACGTTGTGTCGTGAACGTTTTGTCGGGAACATTTTGTCGTTGAACATTTTGTCTGTGAACGTTTTGTCGTGACACCCCTGGAATCGAACCCGGGTACTCCGGATATTCAAGCCTGTGTCTAAACGACTAGCCCAACACGTCTCACGACTTGACTAATATTACAACAGTTCCAGGACTTTTCCACATCGGCGCCCGTTAGTCTTGAAACAATAAAAGATGCCGCCGTGAGCTGTCTAAATTTGCGGCTCTACACAAGGCGAAACCAGCCAAAAATGCTGGGGGGCTCAAGTTTGAAAAATGGAAAAAAGCCCGCCGCAGGGGAAAAATTTTTCGGACTATCATTTAGTCTGCAGTCTTTTTTGGTATCTTTAATAATTTATTAATGAAAGAAAAGAAAGACTGCAAACTCAGTCTCAAACCAGTTAAAGCAATTATTAAAAAAATAAATTTATGAATAAATGTAGCACCCCCACCCAAAGAACAACTCATCATATTCGGAAAAATTGCAGGGCCCTCTAATTTGGCCTGGGAGGGCTTGGTCAAGTTTGAAAAAAGGAAAAAAGGCCACGCAGGCGAAATTTTTTTTGACTATCTTCAGTCTGCAGTCTTTTTTTGGTATCTTTAAGAATGTATTAATGATAGAAAAGAAAGACTGCAAACTGAAGATTGTCAAACTCAGTCTCAAACCCGTTAAAAAAATAAGTTTATGAATAAATGTAACACCCCCCCACCCCCCACCCAAGAAAACTCATCGAATTTGGAAAAATTGCAGGACCTTCCGATTTTGGTCTGCCCCCCTAGTTTCGCCTCCGGCTCTACAGCTGTATAGCTCTCGCTCCCGTTTCCTTCTCCGCTGGCTCTCCCGTTCACGGTCGTTTTCCCGTTCCCGGTCGTTTTCTCGCTCCCGGTCAATTTCCCGCTCCCGGTCGATTTCCCGCTCTCGTTTGCTCTCCCGTTACGGTCCCTTTCCCACTCGCTTTTTTGCTCTAGGTCGCTTCTCCGTTTCCGCTTGCTTTCCCGTTCGCGCTCATTCTCCAATTCCCGTTTCCGCTCGCTCTCTCGCCCCCGCTCCGCTTATTTTGTGACCGATTTTATTTCTTCATAAAAACCTTTTCCCATTGACTCTCAAGGTTGTGTGAAAATATCATTACGATCCGATGTATGGTGTAGCAGTGCATAAAGGACATACATACATAATCTCATTTTTATAGATATAAATCTGGCTACTAAAGTCGATGCTGGTGCTCATTCCACTCCAACATTTTTTTCGGGCTTGCACATGAACAGGGAAACCAGTAAATGCGCCGTAGGACAGTGGTGAAGGCAGTTATGCTATCATACTGCCGTCGTGGGTTCAAATCTCAGTCACGGCGAGGCGTAATTCCACTAATTCCGTTAAGTAAGGAATTCACTCACACTGCTCAGGCCAACTCAGCCTTTCATCGTTCATTGGTCGATAAATGAGTGCCAGTTTCACGACTGGGTGTAAATAGGATTCGGCACATTCCGATTTTCGGAGACACGTGCGGGTGGCAGGTAACACTGTGTGATCCCATATGCACAAGCTGTTCCCGGCGCTGCTGGGGTATTAATTGATATAGGTACGAAGTAGCGCCCTAATGTTATACATTTACATTTACATAAAGGAAAAAATGAGTTTTTTAACTAAACTTTAATTTCCAATACACTCAATTTAGAAATACAAAAGATGTTCAAATAAAGTTTTTTTTTTAATTGAATCATGTATTGTCATCCTATGCTGAAAGTTTCAGCTTCCTAGCTAGTCAAAAAGCTGGTTAATTTTACTTACAAGATTTGCGTACAGAAAAAGCCACACACACAAACAGAGATTGTAACCTAAACAAGTAAAAGAAAAACGAGTTTTTCAACACAAACTTTTGTTTCAAATACACTCCATTTAGAAATACGAAAGATGTTCAAATTAAGATTTTTTTAATTGAATCATGTATTGTCATCCAAGATAAGGCTATGCTGAAAATTTCAGCTTCCTAGCTAGTCAGAAAACTGGTTAAATTTTACTTGCAAGATTTATACGTACAGAGAAAGCCACACACACACACAAACAGAGATTGTAACCTAAATAACATTTTGTAATAAAAGTTTGTAATAATTATAATAGAAATGTACATACCCATAAATATTAAAAAAAAGCAATATTCCTAATATTTTCCGGGGACAGACATTTTTCCCGAGAACGGCAAGATTTGATCCGGAGGCGAGGGGCAGTTTTTCCCGTCGCCCCCTGAATTTTATGCCTCTGTTACATATTGACGTATTAAGTATTTAGAAGACTGTGGTTAATGATTTTTTTTATTTTATAGGCTTACTATCACAAAAAATATTGTGCAAATCGTTTTTACTCGCCGAATTACAAAATTATAAAGGATTTTTACGGTTTTCTTGTTACTTTCGATTTCAAATTTCGCGCTCGCGGCAAGTTAAGGCTGCAAACTCCATACACGGTGGAATAATTTGTTGTGTTGAAATAATAAAGTATATAGGTACATTTTTACGCCTGATATAAAATCAATGGCGATGCACGTGGTACAAAATACAGATTAGGTTCATCTAGTCGATCTAGTAAATTCTAGTACGTAATACGTAACATTCGTGGCCGCGTCACGTAGTTAGGCTGTCGATTTCACCTAATGATCTTACCTAATCGTATTAACTTCTTAACTAATAACTAACCTCTAACTACCACAATAAAATCCAAAGACAGAGGCTCAAAAGTTTGAAAGCAAAGTATGAATATTATTATCATTGTGTTGTGTTATTTGATATCAACTGTTGCCTGTTAGTTTTATTAGACTTGAGTGACTTTAAAAGATTAAAAAAAGCTTTTAGTCCGAGGATGTGTTGGTTCGCGGTCGGCGTTTTGCCTAGAAAATTTCAGTTTTAGTAGATTGGATGTCGTAACACTTAGTAATTAGATTAGAAATTAGCGCTTGCAGAATTTATATGGTATTAAATAGATTTCTTTACCTATCTACTCGAAATTTTCATGATCGTTTAGAAAGAGAACTGTATGTTGACTTTTTTGACTCTTTATTCACTCTTTAATAAAATTATGACAGTATACACGATATACGACAAAAATATTTTCGTCCATGTATTAACCAAATTGGACCAATATACATATCAAACTTTAATCTCAATTGCTACTTATAAAACATTAAAACACTAATGATATTTATGAAATGACTCATAATTTGTAATTATTATATTACTATGAGTCTTAAAAAAGACAAGATGTTAGTGTTAGTGTGTATCATTGTATCATGTTGCTGTTGTGGTTACTTGTCATGTTATTCATTTATTTATGATTATACAACAAATTACTTAACTGAAATTAATATCTTTGCTCATAGGACGAACATATAACAGGAAAAAAGAAATGTCAATTCAATCATTTTCGACTGGTCAAATAACTTTCAAAAATCTTATAAAATTTAAAGTAGGTAAGGAAGATGACAAATGGGCTGTTAAAGCATTACAAAGCTTGGAAAAAAAACTAAAATCAAAAGACGGTGCCCTCATTGATCTATATGAAGCCCTGATTAACCGTACGGTTCATAGCAAATGTGTGACTTTCCCAAGATCTATCGATGGCCGAGTGCAAGTGTCTTATAAAAAAGCTCTTCCTCATGTTATGTATTGTAAAATATGGAGATGGCCTGACCTACAGGGCAATCACGAGTTAGAACAGGGCTCAACTTTTTGTGAACATTCTTATTATTCAAAGTCGAAAGATGTCTGTATTAATCCATATCACTACAATAGAGTTCAATGTCCAGGTATATTCATATATATATATATTTATTTTACTTTGGTAAATTACTTGTTTAAAAATTTGAGTCATAAGAATTTTTTTTGTCTAATTTGAAGCGGTGCCTACAACGTCATCATCGACATATATCGGTGAATATCTTCCTGACAGAATGCCACTCTCTCCTATTAATGGTCAAATATATCCACAAGGTTTAAGTTACTCAAATACTTTTCATCAGCCTTTTATGGATTCTTCACAATCAAAATATCCAAACTATCCAGGTTTGTTGCTCTATTTTATATTTTTTCCCTATCATTCTGTAACACATAACACTTTATCTAATGGCCGGGTATTAATTTATTAGGCGCTCATTTAAATGACATCAACAATACAGTAAGTTTTTCTCAAAGCTCCAATATGGATACTTCTGTGATTCTCGCTAATAATCTCAGCAGTGGTTCTCTGCAGAGCTCATGTTTATATGGTGAGTCGAAATTTTGATAGAATTTGTTATCACAATAGTTTTGAGACATCGACACAATTCCTGTCATATGCAAACAATATATATGTATATTTAATATTTATTGGTTACGTAATCAACACTTATGAATTTTATAGCTAATTGTTTTGCAAGTCCTCAGACACAGATGGCTTCTCATGATCAAAATTATTGCATGACATCACCTGAAGTCTCAAGGAGAAATGACATTCCTTCCGAACACAAAAGTGATTATTCTTTATATTCTGTTGTTATATAGTTTGCAACAATTCTTTTCCCTGTTGATAGATGTTCTGTTGCAATTAAATTTTTCTTGTTAATTTTTCTTTATATATGTATATATATTTTTGTATATGCGTGCTGGAATACTTTTTTAATGTTATTTTAATATTAATGTTTTTATTATAACAAATTTATTTGAAATAATTAAGAGATTTTGGCCCATAGCAGTCATATAAGTTGAAATTTTGTTACAAGATAATTTAATTTAAAAAAAATCAAAATCTTATGTTTTTTTTAATTTCACTGATTTCTTGCCTGCATACAAAGAAATTACGGGGCTAAACTTAAATTAAGCACCAATATTTGTTGTAAAATAAACCTTACTATTTGCCAAACTAACATCCTGGGCATATTTTATAATAATTTATAACACTTAGTAAGGACATCAAGTTATTTTTATATTCATGCATACACTTAAGAGAATTTATTATTTACCAGTTAAATTTTACGGCTGAATTTTTGTTATTATTAATCATTTTATAATATCTAGACTATAATAATTCTTATTCTTAATAAAAGGTTTCTCCTTTTGGGAACAAAAAAATTGGTGTTCCATATTGTATTGGGAAATGAAGACTCATGTCGGAGAAACGTTCCACGGATCTCTTTCCAGCATAGTTGTCGACGGCTTCACAGATCCGAGTAATAACGGAAACAGATTTTCTATTGGAAAGTTTAATGACGTCAAAAGAGATTGTACGATTACATCAACTAGAATGCACATCGGAAAGGGTAAGTTGAAGTTTCTTCCACAAAACGTTTTTGTTTTTAAAATGTATTTAAAATGCACTGTTAAATGTTGTTATTCGATTTTAATCAAGAGACACCTAGAAATGTTTTATGCTTGTTCACAGGATTGCATCTTTTATACGATGGAGAGCAGGTGATCGTTGAAGTACTTTCCCAAAACAGCATCTTTGTACAAAGTGGAATTTCCAATATTCTTCAAGGCTGTCACTCTGAAACCGTTTGCAAAGTTCAACCGGGGCAAAAGCTGACGATATTCAACAGCCGATGTTTTCTTCACTTACTGCAGCAAGTGAAAACTTACGAAGATGCAAACAATCTGAAAAAGATGTGCATGATTCGTATAAGCTTCGTCAAAGGATGGGGCAAAGATTACCAACGAAAAGAGGTGACCAGCGTACCCTGTTGGATAGAAGTGCAATTAAACAATCCACTTGGGTGGCTGGATCGAGTTTTATATGATTTGGGCACACCTGGTGACAAAATATCTTCTGTTTCTTGAATATTTTTTAGAGTTTAAGTATAAAAAATAGCTTTTTTATAGAAAAATTAACAAATATTTATGTCATTAATTTATTTTTCTTTTGTTTCTGACTGAAAATGTCTAGATTTTTAGTTGATTTTGCAGCTACAATAAAATAATTGAATTTCCTACATCTATTATTTTTTTTTAAAGGAAACTGTTTGTTTAGTTTTCAGTGATCAACTGTGAGAGCTTCATTAGCATGTTATGTGAATGTAAGGATTAAGAATGTATATTTTTTTATGCAAATCCCAATGGTTGAATCAATCTGGCTTAAAATTGGACACTTTGGAGTATAACCAAGCAGTCAGTTTAGTAAACTTTTGAAACATATGCAATTTTTTATGTTTTATGGCAAAAAACTTTCTTTGAGCTTAATTCATTGCATAACCAGTGGGACCATAGTGTGTTATTCATAATTTTTGATATGCCTAACAAAACGAAATATATAACTGTATAATATTAATTATTTTTTTTAAAGATTATAAATATATTCATACAATTCTTGTTATTATCTAGTTCTTAGAATGAACATGGCGTCTTTGACTAAATAAATTTCGATTTTTAATTGAATTACTAATATTAATTTTATCATTTATTTTTTAATTGAATTAAAAATTATTTCTCTTTTCATAATAAACCTTTATAGCATAACTATGAGCTATGTAGACTGTTATACAGGTCACCAAATTGAAAGAAAGAGAAACCATAGTCATCATTTTTACTGATTGACTAACAATACAATTTAAGAAGTTTTGCCATAAGTATTACTAAAAATGATAACAGACGCACTAACAGATCTGCAGATGATAACCCGCGTTTAGCCTCTAGGTACTTTTTTGAGTAATACTACAGAAAAGTACTATACATAAATTTTGACGTGGAAGAGATAAAAATATAATCTAACAAGTAAGAGTTAAGAAGGTTGTGTGAGGAAGGAATATATATCAATTGCACAACTACATATGAAATGTCACAGAAATGCATTGCATTGATAGAAGATTCTAGAAATGTCGGCCGATCCATTGTTTGACGCTAACGATAACATGTTATGACAATAAGAACCGCAACGCTAAGTAGTTCAATAAGTTAGATAAATTCTATAATGCATGTACAGGTGACTTCTATAGCACGCGTACAGGTGAAAAAGGAATGAAAAGTCACAGGACAGCAGGTAGTACATACATTCATACATACATGGCTTATTATGATGCAATTTCTTTTTAAATATGGAACTGCTCTATAAATAAATAGCTAACTACAAGCATTGCAATTCCCCCGACATGAAAAACAACCAAACTGTAAACAAATTCCAGTTAAATGACTTGAATTTGTTTAAAAAATTATTTAACTCTGGTAATATAATGGGAAAAGAAACGGAAAATTATCGACATGTTTGCATGATGAAATATAGTGAAGAGAACAAATATCAGCAGCTAGATGGAAGATAAACAAAATAACTAATTATATGATGACAATAATACTATATTAATAATAATAATAATTATGATAATAATGATACCAATAAAAACAAATCACTGTAGTCTACACATACATGGTGAACTGAAAACATCAACTGTTGAAGAAAATAAAAATATAATATCAAAAATGGTGAAGACGCAATTCTAAAAACTCAAAATGGTCATGATGTGACTGGCTGTGTGTGGTCAAGCTTGTCATAAAAAAATAAACCTTCCAACTGAAGAATCAAAAGGTTATGATGGAATGAAGGAATGATGGTGAAAGAGAGAATATAATTAATTCACAGTATCAATGAAAAACAAATAAAATGGTATACACTGTTATTTAACCACACATGGTGTTAACCAGCGGAGTAAAACAAATAATATATATATATATATATATATATATATATATATATATATATATATATATATATATATATATATATACATAATAGTTTAAATTATTTTTAATTCATAAAGTAAATAAATACACTATTATATATAACAATATAATAAATCCAATATTTAACATAAAAATACAGTTTATTTATATTTAGGAATTATCGGGAGAAAACCACAAGATTTGTAAATAAGCAAAAAATTTAAAAATGTAATAACCTAAAAATACTATGCAGTGAAACAACAGCTGATATAATAAAGTGATTCAAATTTCTACGTGGCATATATGAAACAGTAAACAAAACCCCTCAAAACAGGAAGGATTTCCAAGATGTTGAAAATGAAAAAAAAAAACAAATAAGAAACAACTTGAATACAAAAAAAAATATCTACAGAAATTAGAAAAAAATAACTAAAAACAAAAAGATCTAAATTTGTAATTAAGAAAGTTTGTAATAAGGAACAGAGATGCCCATAGCAAGATAGGATACAGTACTGATAAAAAAAAGCAAACCTATTATACACAACTCGATATGGTCCTAGAGAAGAATATGAGAAATAAACATGTAAGAAAAACAACAGCTTTTTAGGCTGAAGAAATTAAAATTTATAATAACAAGAATGCATTGCATCTCTAATTAAATCATTAAATGTTATCATAGCAATTAATAAGATTTGTAAGACGTCATATGCTGATATAATCAAACATGCAAAATAAAAACTATGCATGCATGCACCCCCACAATGAAGCACATATTACACAGGTCATAAAGTTACATGCATATGCACGTAAGATGAAGGAAATACAATGCAGCAACCACCACAGGGAAAGAAAAATAGAAAACAACACAAGCGATTTACAGGACGTGCCCGTTTTACTATATAAACGACTGATTGAAATAGCGGAATGATAAATATCGGAACTGCGACTATCTCAGAGAATTAATAATCTCACTCACACGTCATAAGAATGAGTGACAAATTAGATTTCAACATTTAAGAATTAAGCTCCTCTTTTAAATTGCACCAATTAGTTTTACAACCCCATTGTTTATCATCATCATCATCATCATCACCAATCCAGTGTGCCCGAAATGTAAATAAATGCAGACAAATGGATAACATCTGGTTCAAATATATCTAAAAAATACACTTATAAATATGCCACTAACAAGAAAGTGCTTATAAAAATCTGTAGCGAGTAGAAAAATGGCGAGATGGAACGAGTTCGACTTTAACAGGTTCGATTTTGTAATCTCAACTCAGGTTTTAACATTTACATATAAAAAAAATGAACGTAGAGAAAAAAATTTAAAAATAAAAAAAAATACGATCTCAAACTATGTCAATAAATAATTCTAACAACTTGGGCCAATCAGGAAAATATATGATTTCAGAGTGGAAAGATGATGTAGCGGAGCACGTAGATTTGAGAGTGTGTGTTTTGACCAAACCAATGGAGTGCTGAAATGTGAACTTGTAGCGAGGAATACACATCCATCCATACATGCCTGCACACACACACATACATACATACATACATACATGCAAACGTACATACACAGACAGACATATATACAGAGAAACATAGAAATAGTGAACGAATACATGTTGACAAATCTCCTCAAAGCGTGGTTCATTGATGCTTGAACTGTGAAAAAGCATTTTATATCAATGATGACAAGAACCTGATCCATAGAATCTGCAAAACAAATGAATATTAAATGTAAAATAATAATAAATATCAAAACTTAAGTAAATAAAAATAATAAAACCTACATTTAAATTACTTTAAACTTTCTTATGTATTTGTCTTAACCAATACACTTGAATAATAGGTACAAAAAATTATCTTAATGTTCAAATATACAGCAGCAGCAGCAACACATAACACAACAGATACCTTTCTCACAGCTTAGTTGAGGCTATGGCTTCTTCTCCTTCCATGTGATTGGATAACTGCAGCATGGTGCTTGTAACCTCCCTTGAAAGAGTACTAACCTCTGACCCATCAACATCACTGCCCTCAAACTGTTTCACCACCACTGATTGGTCGACAGATGCCTGAGTGGTGGTATTCGATTGACCAGCAATGGCTGCAGTTTGTGAGATCGGAACATTCGATTGGCTGATCGTCTTAGTGTCTATGTCACCAGTAGCCAATGAGTTGATGGTACCAGTGTGTTGCTCGAGCATGTGGCTTGGAGTTGAAAGAGACATTGCTGTTGGAAATAATTAAATATTATAAAAAAATATAACAATTTCAATAAAGCACCTTGAATACTTTCTTATAACTCACTAACCTGTTTTCAATTCCCTTATATTTTTGCAATTCAATTTGATCCATGTTATTGTCACACCCTCTTTCACTAACTCAACCACATCCATCTTTTTGTGCACACACACACTTTCCCACGCACACCATTAACTCTTCCACCCACAAAGAAGAGCCACTCCACCACGGGGTGGGGACGACTCACTCGAACAACTAGGACTTGAGGCCGTGTAGCTAGGCGTACCTTCAGTGAAGGACGTATGTGTGGGGGTGCTGGCCGTCGTTGAGCCGATCGTGTGCGCAGGGGAGTTCAAGTGGCGAGCCATCTCCATGGAGACGGGCAATGAGTTGCTGTAGCGCCTGCAGAGATGTGAATAACTAAGATAAATTTTTTTGGAATTAATTTTAAATGAAGAAACAATAATAAGCATAATTAGCCGAGAGCAACAAGATTATACCTAGGAATCATAATCAAATGTGAAGTTATAGGTCAGCTGTTCACTTACTTGTCGCTAGCAAGATTCAAATCAGCCATGGAAGAGGTTGGTGGTGGAGTTGCACTCGGAAGGACATCCGGCCTTCCACCTGTATTCATTTCTTAATTGAAAATTTTATCATGCATGCATCAAAGTTACCTGGTGGCCTGTTTAAAATTTACTAAACTTTTTTAATATTTATAAAAAAGAGCAGAGACAGGTGCAGTTGCAAGAAGTCTTGGGAAGAATGTGTCAGGCATGACCTGCACAATCTGGGCCTGAGCTGGCACAGGATTGGACTGAATGGAGGCGCCAAATTGGAAGAAACCGTCCGACCCGTGCAAGCACGGAAAAACGGACGTAAAACCGGAAAAGAAGTTAATTCTTTTTTATAACTCATTAAGTTCACTACGTATTCATAGTGTTTTTGAATATTCATTAGGGATTTTTAATATTCAAAAATTTACCAGGCAATATCCAACCAAATAAATAAAATAAAATTTACAAGGTTTGTTACTGTATGTAAAATAGCTGCAATGCAATACAATTAAAATAATTACAACCTAATTAGTACACTTTAAAATTCAACGCTCACTTTAAAACATCCAGTCCAAGCTTAGTGTAAAAAAGCGTCAAATTAAGAAAATGATGATGATGATGATGACTCACTGTATTCAATTCTTTGAGGTTTTCCATCTTCAGAGGTTATGCCAACCTTAGTTGCTCCAGGAATTGACTTTCTAGATGTCGGCGAATGCTTGAGAGCTTGTGATTTTAAATTTAATGAGAAAAAATATTTACAATCATTCTGAGAAATACAACTTTTTAAACAATATAACTTTAATGCTTTAATGTTAGTGTTGTTTTAAAAAGTTAAGGTACAAATAATATTGATATACCCTATAAATGTATCATTAAAATGAAACTTTGATGTAATATAAATTACTACTGTAACAATCGTCATCAACATCATGGTTGTAACATCCTCTCTCATCAACATCATCATCATCATCACTGTAGTCATCTTTCTCTATTGTCTTGTTCATAATCACTGTCGTCATCCCCATCCTGGTACACAATCATTACCATCATCTTTATACATGTTCATCCTGGTACACCATCATCACCCTGATACACCATAATTACCATCATCACCCTGGTACACCATAATTACCATCATCATCCTGGTACACCATCATTACCATCATCCTTATATATCATCATCTTGGTACACCATCATTACCATCATCATCCTGGTACACCATTATTACCATCATTACCATCCTCCTCCTTGCACATCTCCTTGTGTATTGAATGTCAAGTGATCATGCTTCATGCATGGAACACTTCTTCAGAAGCAAAACATTCAAAAATCACATCTGCCATATTGCATCTCATAAATTCCTAAATTTTTATATTCCGATAAAAAAATAATTCCTTCAGTTTCTTTTCATAAAACCACACAGAAATAAATAAAAACCAGCATTCGAAAACCACAATATAAACTTTTACGATCATTCCGAATCAACGACAGAGAAAAAAAAGATGAACAAATCGGAATCATCGAAAAACATGGTTAACTATGAATGCATGCGGTGGATTCTCTCCAGGAATTAAGTCAATTATTATAACAAGATTTCCGTTCTCGATAAATTGGTCACTAATAATGACCATATATCCTCGTTGTTATAAATTTATTTATTTATATGTTATAAAAAATCATGCAACAGCATGTATAAATAATAGCAATCACCATATAACATGACTTTGCCAGTTGCACAGTGCACTGCGATGGAAAATTATATGGAAAATAGATCGTTGTATATTAGAAATTGAAAAAAAAAGACACCAAAATACTGTTAGTATACAAAACAGAATAAAGAAAGATTTCTTATGTTTAAAAATAAAAAAAACAGACAGTTCATTCATATTTTTTCGTTCCAGACTTAAAATAAATATTTGATAAACAAGATCTTTAAATTATTTATAAATTAAAGAATAAATTATAAAATTGAAAAAAAATATTAACAACAATATTGAATATGTGACAATAAATTTTGATTTTTATTCGACAACAACTCACTCTGATCTGTAACAACCCTTACTAAATAAAAGAAAAAATATGAACTCAAACATAATAAGGTCTGTAATATTGTTACATATTATATGTTAATATTTATTGTTAAATATTATATATTAATATTTATTGTTAAATATTAATATTATATTTATGTATGTGATATTTATTATTTTGTCGCTGGACTGGTGGCCCATTGTCTTTGGTGGCGACTTCCGGCTGTTCCCTTTTTTCGATCTCATTGTTCTCGCTCGTTCTGTATTCGCGATTGTTTTAGTATTGTTTGTATATCGTTGTCAGCGGACTTTGTTGTCTAATAAACTCGAAACACGACAAGGTCTTTCTAATTACTTTAAAATAGGTACAATGCTATCTCTCTCTAATTAAGTACAACTTCATGTTTGATTATGTACAATTTCATGTCTGATTAAGTACAATTTCATGTCTGATTAAGTACAATTTCATGTCTGATTAAGTACAATTTTATGTCTGATTAAGTACAATTTCTTGTCTGATTAAGTACTATTTCATGTCTGATTAAGTACAATTCCACTCACAATTAAGCACAATTTCATCTCTGATTAAGTACTATTCCACTCATGATTAAGCACAATTTCATCTCTGATTAAACGGTTAGACAATAATGAGGATCAGGAGATTAGCCCACCACTTTCGAGAAGCACATAGGCAGTGCCAGGAAACCTAGTGCATATAGATAGGATCATTCAGTTTTATCTGGCATACCCTTATATGTCCCTGAGGTGCACTGAGCCTCATAACCCACATTAGCGAAACTGTTACTCTTGTCGTCACTCAACCAATCTCTGATTGAGTATAATTTCACATCCGATTAAGTACAATTTCACATCTGATTAAGTACAGTTCTACATTAGATTAAGTAAAAGTATTGTTTAAGCGCTGAAAGATCATTACCTGAGTAGACCAACAATTAATTCAACATCAACCACATTAAAATTCAACAAGAACAACAAACAACTCACCAATCTGAACAAGTTTCTTGAACCTGATGGCGCCTTTGACCTGAGGCTGGTCCACTTTAAATGAATAAACGTAATAATTAATGAGAAAAAGAGAATTCCCTTTTGCTATATAAAATTGGTCACATAAGACAAACAAAGTAATATGAAGAAGATCATAACTTAACGTGCATAATTTATTTATATAAACACAAAAGTTGCATAACGGAGCATGTTATAAACAAGATTCTACTATAGTAATACACCATGAAATACAAAAATATCAACTGATATATCAATATAAGCTAAATGCCAAATATAAAATATATTTTAAATAATATGCTTACTCCTTTAAATATTAAAATTATTATAAATATTAAAACACTAAACACCCTTATTTCTGTTGAAATATTTAGATAATGTACATTACCTCCAATATAATTTTTTTTAAATAACAGAAAGATTTTATCAAAGAGATATACAGAACGATGAAAAGACTATTAAATAAACAACCATAAAAAATTTGATATAAAAAAAGCAGAAATGAAACTGACAGGATGGAATTTTCTTGAAGACGGTCGTGCCAAAGAAACTCTGAAACCTCTGAGCATAAAAGCCTGGTCTGTGAACTGAAATGGTGTCCTGTTCAATAGTGTATTACTGATGAGTTCAATTGGTTGGAATTAAAATCAATCCAGAATTATCACATACGAACTCATATTCAGACATAGCAGAATTATCACATACAAACCCATATATTTACACACAGCACATATAGCAGAATTATCACATACAAACCCATATATTTACACACAGCACATATAGCAGAATTATCACATACAAACCCATATTCAGACATAGCACCATAGCATAATTATTTACCCCATCATGAACAATGGACTTGACCGCATGTTCCAGTTTCTTGGCAAGCCTATAACTCTGGAGAATGTCAATGATTCCTATGTACAAGAGCAGCCTCTCCCCTTTGAAACCCCTGGCGGGAATTCCTCCAACCCTAAAAACCAAAGAGTATTGATTCAGGGGAACAGTTAAAACTAACTTTTTGGTTTATAGATCTATATTTGGTAATGTTGATTTAATAGAAATACGTATCTAATTAACTTAGTAATGGTCACTACCATACGAAAAATGATGTTGCGTTTTCGCAACCGTAACCGTTAATGGGTTCTTCTATTTACTTTATTTAGCCTTAATTTTTAATTATTAAATTGCTATCACCAAACAACAAAATTTAAGAAATTTTAATCTTACAAGCTTAGCAGGATTTAGTCAAATAAAAAAAAAACTTCAAGCAAACAAAACTACTAACGGAATTTCATCTTCGTCAATCTCGAGTGGTTCACTTTTGGCATGTATTGCTTCCATCGTAGTTGAGAACTGAGCCAGTCTCTGATGTATTGACCTGCCTCTGGTGACTTGATGAAGTAAGTTTTTAAAAAAAATCTAAATTATTACAATTGCAGTAAAATAATTTTGGTTAAAAGCGAAAGGGATGCTTACATAATTTTTAAATATTGCTTATCGCATAAGAATTGGAAAAAAAATTACTGATACACATAATTAAAAAATAGTTGATACACATATCTAAAAATAGTTGATATACATACTTTAAAAATAGCTGATACACATACTTTAAAACAGCTGATATACATACTATAAAAACAACTGATACACATACTTTAAAAATAGCTGATATACATACTTTAAAAATAGCTGATACATATACTTTAAAAATAGCTGATACACATACTTTAAAAACAGCTAGTATACATACTTTAAAAATAGCTGATAGACATACTTTAAATATAGCTGATACACATACTTTAAAAATAGCTGATACACATACTTTAAAAATAGCTGATACACATACTTTAAAAATAGCTGATATACATACTTTAAAAATAGCTGATACACATACTTTAAAAATAGCTGATACACATACTTTAAAAACAGCTAGTATACATACTTTAAAAATAGCTGATAGACATACTTTAAATATAGCTGATACACATACTTTAAAAATAGCTGATACACATACTTTAAATATAGCTGATACACATACTTTAAAAATAGCTGATACACATACTTTAAAAATAGCTGATACACATACTTTAAAAATAGCTGATACACATACTTTAAAAATAGCTGATACACATACTTTAAATATAGCTGATACACATACTTTAAAAATAGCTGATACACATACTTTAAAAATAGCTGATACACATACTTTAAAAATAGCTGATACACATACTTTTACCAGCTCCTCCGTTGTTGTCTCCGGAAGAGGCATTGGTTGATTGTCCTGTGGGAGATTCATTTTCACTTTCCTTGGCAGACTCCTATTCACATGTTCATTATGTTACTAGTATTAGACAAATAACTAAAATTACTAACAAAAAAAACAAAATCAGCCAAATGATGATTTATAGAAGTAGAGATGGGACCCGATTTTGAAAGTTTGAATAATTTAATAATTTCAAAGCAATGAAAAAATGGTTACACAAACAACATGTTCTTCGAAAAACTGAAATAAAAGGAAAGTAAAGTAGCAGTGAAATTGCATGTTTGTTGTGTGTAGACTTTCTATAACATACAACAACAATATTAAACACAGCAAGCAAACGATAATTTTCAGTTCAGAAATATTTCAGTATCGATAGTGAAACTTATCATTGGTGAAATTTTTAGGCTCGGTTGGATTAGTAATGGGTTTGGTTTGTAGCTGATTAAACAGAGTTTGAGTTCGGTTTGGTAAAAATTAGTGTTCATGTTCAGTGTGCTTGGATCAATTCCCATCTCTAATAAACAGTATAAAGTAACAAAAGGTCATCATCATCATCATCATCATAATAATGAGTAATGACCTACTATGATAATCACCACACAAAAACAAAAACATACTCTTTCTTTTATTGTTTGGTCAAGATTGTGGATGCTCATTAAAAGACTGTAATCCATAATCTGAAAACTTTGTAAGACCTGCATAAATTGTGATAGATGGATTCATATAAATAGACAAAAATGATTATACAGTGGGTGATCGGTTAACGAACATAATCCGTTCCTTAACTGTGTTCGCTATCCGAATTGTTCGTTAACCGATTAATTCGTTCCAGAGACCCTTAAAAATGAAATTAAAAACAAATTATGTATAATTTCTTAGTAAGTTTATTAAGAAAAATAATACATATTTATATAGTCTTGCATATTATTCAGGCCTTTTCATTTTTTGTTTATGGAGCCTTAAAGAACATGCATTATTACATGTTTAATTCCAGACTTCATTTTAAAATTTGCAAACCAGGCAGTAGTAGTAGCCGTGAATTTTAACTTCTCGGATGACGAAATTAGAATTTGTTGTTTCAATTTCTCTCCATTTTTTCATGAATTGCACTTCATTGCTTTGCAGAAGTGATTTTGGTTACTCCTTTAGTTGCTTGAGTCTTTTGATGATATCTTTCTTAGCTAAGATTGTGCATACTGTAGACCTATTCAAACCATACTGTCTCGCAACATCAGCCGCCTTCTGTCCACTCTCTACCTTAGCTATAATATCTTGCTTTGTTTTTATGGTGAGAACAGTTCACACGCACTGTGACAGCAGATTAACCCTTATCGGTAACCGCTCCGTGATATTCGTTTAAGTTCGTTATCCAAATATGTGTTCGTTGTCCGAACACAAAAACCTTTCATGAAAGTGTTCGTTATCCGATTTGTTCGTTATCCGGTCAGTTTGTTAACCGATCACTTACTGTATATGAATGAATGAATGAATGTTGGACAATATTTAAGGTATGTAAGTCCATGTCAATGGGCTTCAAGGCCACCAAACAGGTGCGTTTTGAGGACCTTTCTGAAGCCTTCAATATATAAACATACTTACAAAACAACAAAGACCATTTGGCAGTAATATATTTTTTAATAAGCCTTTCTATAATATCTAAATTTAGTTTTAAGGACAGTATTATTTAAAATTAAAATTAGGGCTAATGCGTGCATATAAATATAAATAAAGCAACAAACCCTGCAATCCCTCTCAATTGTTTTCAAAAGAGCAGAGAATGTATCGCCCTCAAGCATTATCCCCTCGGGATGCAAAATGACAAAATCGAGATCTTTTAACGTCGGAGACTTCTTGGCACGCTCCTGTCTCGACGCCCTCCTCTTGTACGTGCTGCCCTTCAAGTCGTACTTCTCGTGCATCTTGATCGACATCGGCAAGAGATTGTTCATCACTACAAATCGGATGTTCTTGCCACCACACTGCGAGATGGTTATATATAGATAATGTGTATAATGGTAATGTTATCGAGATTGGTGAGTGGTCCATGTTATAATGAGAGAAGAATCTGATTATAATGCTGACAGTAGTAATTTATCAATAAGATCGTCCATATCGATAACAAGGATGTAAAATCAGCAACAGCAAAAAATGATAACAGCAATTAAATCTATATATTTTTTTTATTTCAAGTAATTTTAATGGATAGTGCAATGATTAGTAGAAATGGCAAGTTTATGCAAACAAGCACATGATACTACAGTGGTAAGAATGACTGCAATGATTATATTATGATGCAACTCAGGAATATAAAAATAATGAGGAAAAGGTTCGACAAAAGATTTCAACCTGATAGCAGAAAAGTCCGTAAAACTTTGGCAATAAAGTTCGAGGGTTTTGGTTCAAGTTCTATGCAAACAATAACAAACAGATAAATCAACATATTTTAAATAATTATACAATTTATAATTATTTAATTTACAAAATAAGACATTTTGCAATATATTAAAAATTAGAATAAAATTAGAATTTATTCAATTTTTTTATTAAAAAACCTAATAATTATATAAATAAATGAAAAAAAGTTTTAATGTTTTTCATATAAATATAAAGAACAATTAATGTACAGGCAATTATATCAACACTAAATTTGAAAATTATCATATGACTACAATTTTTATATCCAGAATATAATTCATGTAAAGAACTAAGCTAAGATATTATATTTCATTTCCTAATTCATTAGATGAAAACTAAAACACATCCACCTTGCATCTTAATTTTCAACAGCAGTGACGGTGAACAAAATGAAAGATAGGAAGAGGAATTAACTTACCATGTAATATCCAGGCAGTAATTTCTGCAGGAAGTCAGCCTCCTTATTGCTGACAGTTTTAATGATAAACTCGTCATCTTCTGTTATGTAGAAGATCGAACCGCTGGCCCCCGGGTTGGATAACTCTTTGAGGGGGTAGTTGCTTAGTGAGATCTGAATCACAAGATGATGTGAACTAACTGATCTATAAATGTAATCTTCTCATTCGTACTTGCATTAATTTGTTGGTTCAATCAGTCAATAACTTAAATGTACTATATTCACAGCCTTGTTGAAGAGATAACAAAACAGATACTCAATTATATACATATAATTATCCCATAACAATATAGCTCAACTGATCTCACTGAATACAAATCATGAAGAAATGTCAGAATCAATTACTAAAAGCATAAATTTGTCCACTTAACTTGAAGATTCACAATTAATTATTCAACTGATTGATTGATTGATTTATACAATTAAATACAGAATGTTAAAATCACTTACTAGGAAATCATCAGGCTGGATGCCAAAAAGCTCTCGAAAGTATCGGAAGGCCACAGGGGCGTAGGTCTTGAACCTAAAATCGGAGTAGCTGTGAGGAGGAGTTGATGAACTGCCATCTCTGTAACAATATTATATATAATCTATATATAAATTTCCCGATGTCTGTCTGCATGTATGTATGTATGTATGTATGTATGTATGTATGTATGTATGTATGTATGTATGTATGTTTGTATGTATGTATGTATGTATGTATGTCAGCAATTTTGCATAATGCGGGTGGCCTCAGTGGTCAGCAGAGTCAGCAGTTGATAAAATGGGTGCATACAGGTGTGTAATATAAGTTATTGAAACAATTGTACAGTGTCAGTTCCATAGATAATAAAAAAGGTGGTGCTACCATCACAAAATAATATATAATATTTAAAAAATCCTTAATTTTTGGCAGGCTATCTCTAGTGTTATATTGTAGTCTGTTGAAAATTAGGTTTGCTAAAAGTAATCTGACTAATCAAAAATCTTTAAATTCTACCTAGTTATGCACTTTTCAAAGAAATTAATTAAAGATTAAATTAATTGTCTTAAAGAAACATGAATTTTAATGACTAACGAATCAATAAAGAAACCTAGACAAAATTAAAGATGAAAAAACTTTGCTTAGCCACATAATATAGACAGTTTTTAAACATTATATAATTTCATTTTTAATTTATAAAATAAATTAAATCAATTACTTAATTGCAAAAATATACAATTAATCAATTAATTACAATTTAAAATGTTCAATCCTTAAACTCACTTAGGAAAAAAGACGGTTTCAACTATGGAGAAATCTTGCAGCAGTAGATCTCTCTTTGGTTTACTTGATAGTGAAGTGATACTCTGTCCAATTCCCAGTTGAATTGCAGCCATGAGTTCCGTGGTAGTTTTCTAGATTTGTTAAAAACTTTGCCACTACATTGCATATATTCTCTTACAAAATATAAACATAATATAAATTAAATAAATCATAAATAAATAAATAAATCATGAATGGTAAGCCACTAATAATAAATTTTTCTAAACTAAAAAAAAGTGTTCAACCAGCTCTATAAAATTGACTGAAAACTTTTGTAACAAAAAAACTCGAATTAAATTTTTGGAAAATTTAACTTTTAAAAGCAAAACATCATTTTTGAATTATTTTAGGACCTTTTTATATGTGACCATTCCCTGTTCATTGACCCTCCTGTGTCCGATCTTTCTTGTCCTGTCTGGAAGGGTGCCATCGTGTTTTGGTTTTAAGGTAGCTGGAGAACCTGACATAGAGCTAGTGGGTTCCATCTATTGATGAATTCATGAAATAAGTTAAATTTAACAAAAAATTACTTAACTTATTACTCACTTCAACGACGCTCTGAATGCGACCTTTCTGATCATGTTCTGCATAAAATAAGAAAGCAGAATCCAGAAAACTAATAAAGACTCAAAGTAAAAAAGTTAGTTGAAAGACATGACATACCAGGCTCTACTTTTAGGCTGGCCCTTTGCTTGTTTTTATCATATGTCTCTGTAGTGGACATAGCTGCAGTAACACGTCAGTAAAACTTCAGTTTCAGGGCAGTCGATTGGTAACTTAAAGAATTTTCAAAAACTTATTTATCAGGTTTTGTTTGTTGTGATCTTTCTAAAATTTAAATCAGCTAAAAGCTCAAAACAAACGTCATTAAAACGCCAGTAATGAGTGATGCTATACGCCGGCTATGCTATTAGTTCACAAATCGCCATGACTAGAATAACTGGACTAACATTATTAAATTCAGAGAACTGGAAAATATAAAATCACGACCCCACAAAACACGCCAGAATAATAACTGTATAATATTATGCATAGGGAGTAGGGATGGACTTTTTGTATCGGTTTGATAAAATAAGCAATTAAGTAAAATTCTGCTAGAAAACGCGTTCATGAAAAACAAAAAAAACAATCGATTTAGGCTTCACTTATTTTCAAGCTCATGTTACTCTCTTATTTAATCTTGATCTAATTATTGTGAGTAGATTTTAAAATTTCGTAAAATAGGTAAAGTACGCAAAAATAAAAGATAGGATTTTTAGACTTGATGAACTATGAATCAATAAGTTTTTTTTAGATCAAGCTGTTTGATGATATTGTTTTTATATAATGTCCATCATGGTCCATCACCTGTCCGTGCTAATTAGGAAGTGGTGTTTCATAATATTATTGCTATTATCAATTGTTATTGACAACTTATATATTTGCAATATTTTTTCTATTATCTTAAATGAGTATTGCTTAATATACTATACTGATTTCAATGTCTAAAATTCAAAGTTTAACTGAATATTTTAAAGGGTGGCTCAAATTTATAGAAGCGGATCGATACAGGGGGTCCTGTATTCGTTGTAAAAAAAACTAAAGTTATTAAAAACTTTTTTATTAAACTATTTTGCCTTGAGCACCTACGAGTAACAGCCAGAGGCGGCGATTGCAGGGGACGGGGAAACAAGTCCCCAATTAATTTGGTTGAAGAGAATACTAGTT
This sequence comes from Erpobdella octoculata, assembly GCA_963978895.1. Lineage (NCBI taxonomy): Eukaryota > Metazoa > Annelida > Clitellata > Hirudinida > Erpobdellidae > Erpobdella > Erpobdella octoculata. The sequence continues at coordinate 31,633,271 of OZ022243.1, read as the reverse complement.
CCAACGAACTTACAAATTCACAGCTGGAAAAAATTAATTTAATTAAATTTTAGTGTTAATGAAACGAAAATGTTCCGACAGCGTCTTGTGGAAAAGTTTAATACATATATTTATTTTATTTAAAATTGTATCTTATTTTGTATATCTATATATATAAAAGAACATGTCCTGACTGACTGACTGACTGACTGACAGATGACTGACTGATAATCAACGCCGAGCTCAAACGCTTCATCCTAGGAACGTGAAATTTGGAACTTATATTGCTTTTATAGCGTAAACATCCGCTAAGAAAGGATTTTTGAAAATTTTGCTCCTGAGGGGAAAAAACTGGAAAACAAACTTTTTTCTAAAACAATGTATATCTCGAAAACCAAAAATGAGGAGATTTTGAAATTTGGTATATAGATTCTTTTTGAAAAATAAAAAGATACGTGTTTCACCATTTTTTGAAAATTCGGTTTCCCGGACCTCAAATGTGGGTTGGAAAATTGGGTTATTTGGTTTTTAAAGTAGCTTCTACTCAAAAACTGGTAATGTTACAAAAGTAAAAATTAGTATTTAGTTTCTACTCTAAAAATAATGATATACGGGTTTCACAATTTATTGAAAATTTGGTTTCCAGGACTTCAAATGTGGGGTGGAAAATAGGGTTATTTGGTTTTTAAAGTAACTGCTACTCAACAACTGTAATTGCCACAGATGTAAAAATTAATACTTAGTATCTACTCAAAAAAAAGATATACGTGTTTCATCATTTTTTGGATTATTTGGTTTTTAAATTAGCTGCTACTCAAAAACTGTTAATGCTACAGAAGTAAAAATTAGTATTTAGTTTCTACTCCAAAAATAATGAAATACGTGTTTTAGCATTTTTTGAAAATTTGGTTTCCAGGACCTCAAATGTGGAGTGGAAATAAGGGTTATTTGATTTCAAAATAACTGCTACTCACAAACTGTAAGTGCTACACCCGTGGGATTTTTGCAAATCCAAAGACTTTTTTTCAGCCCCGCAACTAGACGTCATGCTCTGGGGGGGCGAGCTATCTCTAAAGGGGGGGCGAAAAATGAAAATGGGCAAAAAACCACTAAAATTATATCGGGAGTTAAAAAGACAATGTAAATATTATATGTAAAACCAAGGTGCGTCAGCAACACCCATATTGTTTATTATTTTTATGACTTCATTTTGGATTTGCTGGAATAGTTTATAAAAATAAAATGACAAAAAGTGCAATAAATAAAAATAATCAATATTTATCGTAAATCTTTGCATTACAGAGTTAATTTTCTGTTTTGGTTTTTTAATTTAAACACAATCTGTAATTTTATATAGGTACACTTCAAGCTTCTATTCTGATATTTTAGGTTTTTGAGGTTGGATAGGCCAACTAGTTGGCCCCTCTGAAGTGGTGTAACATGTATGGATAAACTACTTCCGGATATCCCCCTCTCCCGGTCATCAGCTGTCAGTTTTTATCCAGAAAAAATAAAGAAGTGGCTTTGAAAATATTTTGAAAAAGCAGCTCCGACTAAACCCCCCGGTCATCAGTTTTTTGGAAGAAAAATTAAAAGAAGGCTTTAAAAAGTTTTAGATTTTTTTTTTCAAATATAAGTGGGCCGTGAGAAAAAGTTGTATCCCAAGGTTTTGCTGAGATGTTGCAGTGATGCGTTAATAAGTTAACCGTATACAATACACTATATTGCAGGGGGGCGAAATATCTTATAGGGGGGGCTTTGCCCCCCCTCGCCCCCCCGTAGTTGCGGGCCTGCTTTTTTTACTAGGGGGGGGGGGGGTACTTGAATCTTATTGGGTTAATCACTGTATTTTTAACTGGTTTGAGACTGAGTTTGACTATCTTCAGTTTGCAGTCTTTCTTTCATTACTAAATTATTAAAGATACCAAAAAAATACTGCAGACTAAATATAGTCCAAAAAATTTTTCGCCTGCGGCGGGCTTTCTTTTTTCTTTCTTTCTTTTTCAAACTATGTTTTTGCTTCATGGAGTTTAAACTATATTATAGTGGTTATTCTTAAACATTCTGTATAGTATTATGATGATTTAATGTTTTTTTTATGATAGTTCACTGTTTTTTTACTGTTAAGTACTTTATGATATTATTGAATAATAATTTTATTAGCTTCGTTTTCTGAACTCTTACTTCGTGTTAGTTGAATAAATTTTAATTTTTGAAAAAACTAGTAATAACAACAAATATTTTTCAATTTTTATTTGAACTGCTTTGCCATAACAAACCTAGATAAACTAGAAAAAAACAGGACTAAATTGTGATCTGCTAGTGTAAATACTTCAGTATTTATTTCTTACATATTTCTATTTCAGTTTTACAAAAAATGAGCAAAGGACTATAAACTATATATATATATATATATATATATATATGAGTTTGTTTATTCAGTTATCAATACATACATTCAAAATCACAAAAAAGACAGAAAAAAACAATAAGAATTAAATAGTCATTATAATTGCATGTATGCTTGATGAAGAGGTGCTGCATCAGGCCCCTCTGTGCTGATATATATATATATATATATATATATATATATATATATATATATATATATATATATATATATATATATATATATATATATATATATATATATATATATATATATATATATATATATATATATATATATATATATATATATATATATATATATATATATATATATATATATATATACTTCAACTTGTCCTTTGACATTTTGGACCCCCCCAGAACAAAATTCCTGGCGCCGCCCCTGTGCACGGACCAATTGTTGCGGCACGGCTCGTTGACAACTCAATTTGGGCCCGGAACGTTTCAGGCCCGATCTGATCCGTATTGAGTTGGGCACAGCCCGTTGCTACAGGCCTAACATTTCTAGGCTCAGCACAAAGTTTTAGGCTTGGCCCGGGACGTATACATAGCACTAAAGTGAAGCCCAGGTCCGGCTCGTGCAGGACTCTACTAATTCAGACCTCATTCTGCTTTCTATTGTCACGTAGTCTAAACACTGACCTCTATATAAAAACCAGTGAGTCTAAACGCAGAAGTGAGTAATCGAATGATAACAAATAAGCTGTTACAGTATGAGTGGAAGACTAGAATACGGTAATTGTGTTAGCGTTTTCAACCAAAGAAGTACCCAAAAATACAGCCATTTTAATAATAAAGCTCACATTATTGTTGAATATTATTATTAATTAAAAAACTTTTGTTTTTTCTTTTGAAAGCAGGTCACTTTATTTAAAAATCGGACCAGGTGGGTCAACTGATCCCCCTGCCCCACCGCTAGATCCGCTTCTGAATGAGATCACATATCCGCTGAATTGGCTCAAAAACTCCAGAAATATTAGCCGCTGTGGGCAAAGTTGCAATGGGTTTTTAAAATTTGCATACATCTTTCCGAGGTCACTTGTTACAATATTGCGAAAGCAGCAAGTGATTAAAAAATTGAATAACTTTTGATTGTAATTTTATCAAAAACATTAAACGTAACGTTATTATTCGATGTATTTTTTTAAACAATAATTTGAAAATTTCACGGAAATACTAGATCCAGGAAACGGCTTTCTAAATGACTACTTATTTGAGTTGCACATGCACATTCATACTTACCTACCATTGCAATAGCAAAGTAACTAAGATGGCGCGTGGAGTCGCTCGGTCTTCTGAACTTTAATTAATTGTCCTTACTATTTGTAGTTTTTTTTCGGATACTTGCTTTGTTTTCTTTAACTTTTGGGATGTCGGAAAGGTCAGTCAATCTGTTTATTGTTGAAGACAGTCGCTGATTGATTATTTAATTTAATTATTATTAATCTTAAAATCACATATCTTACAAATACAAATGTATGTTTTCATCGGTTTCCATTGTTTTTTAAATTTAGACTTGAATAATCAGTATAGTATAAACAACATGAACAATTTCCAGCTTATAGAATTGTCTTCTTTACATTTTGCATTATATGTTGTTGTATTGTAGTAGAACTGTCTATTAGTCTATTTATTTATTTATTTGCAAATAAATTATTTATCCTTAGTAATTAGTTCTAAATTCTAAACTTCTAAACATCTGGTAAATTAGATTTGTCTAAATATAAGGTGTGAATGGGTAGAGATCTTGGAGCCACGTTCCCAGGAAAGGATGTACGCCAACCTGACGACTGGCGAATGCAAGTGGGAGCCCCCTGCTGGAGCGAAAATGTTACTAACTTATTTATCAAAAATATTATATAATTTCAGCTTATTTCAAATGTATTTTCAATTTACTGTTATAAAAGTTTCAAGTACATGATCATCTTACTAACTTTTTAAATTGATGTTTTTTTTGAGTTTTTTGAATGATTCATCTATTAAAAAATATAAATGATTTTTATTTATTCATAGTTTTGTGTTTGTAGTATACAATATATATAAATCTCAGGATGTTTTAATGATTATCTTTATCAACAATACACAGCAAAAAGAGTGTTGATGATGGCAGTCAGTGGTGGGAGCTGTTTGATTCAAATACTTCAAAATATTACTATTACAATGCCAGTCTCAAGAAAACAGTGTGGCAGAAACCGCATGACTGTGAAATTATCTCGTTGGCCAAGCTACAAGTAAATTTAAAGCATTTTTTAGTTTTTTTTTATTTACCTGCTGGTCGATAAAATTCATTTTGGTATTGAGTTTTTAAAGAAGATGGTATGATTGGAAGATTGGAATGCTTCCAAACTGTTCCGACATTGTCTGCTTGTCTGCGATTCCAATCCCGAACTCTCCATTCAGATAAAAAGCCATCATTTTATGTATTCTGTCAGAATTTTTGATTTATATTATTTTTTTTCTGTTATGCTTCTTAAAGATGTCATTAATAATCATTTTATTTCCAGCTTGATGATATTTATCATGTATTGAATTATATTCTTCTGCATGAAGATGCATAATCTAATAACATCTGTGAAATATTATTTTATGTTGATAATAAAAACAGGTTCATGTTCAGTGCTTTGCATTGGTTCTTAAAGATTTACATCTGCACTTGCAGTTGAATTTTTTTTATTTTAATTGAATTAAATTGTTATTTTATTATTTATATTTATTTATTTTTAATATTAATGATTATTTTTTGACTTTTTTATTTTGTGTCATTCTATCTCTCTTTCTCCACTCTAATAATTGAAAAGTTTTTTCTATTATTTATCTTATACATCTGCTTTATACACCTAACCAACTTATAAATTATTGTCATCATATATACTTTCTGGACGACCCATTCTGTTAACAATGCAGAAAATTAATTCTGAACAGTTATTTGAAAGTGTAAAGTTTTGATGTTTTGGTCCTCTTTTAGAAGTGGTTGGTGGGAGGAGATAATTCCCTACCAATTTGCCACACTTGTAGAATGATTGCAGTTTAGAGTGAAGTACAGCCCTTGGTTATGGTTGTGGTTATGATTATGATGATGAGGAAGATGGTTCTACCAGATGAGTCAGGCTTTTTTTTTAAATTTAGTTCTGTGTGTAGAGAAAAGAACTGTGTGGTGGATGAGATTGAAGAATTTTGTTTAGTAGATAGTTTAAAACATTGAAGATTATCTGTTATCTTTTATTATAATTGCTATTATTTAATGGGGTATTATAATTGGTATTATTTGTTGGGTTTTATAATTTATATTATTTATTGGGGTATTATAATGGATACTATTGTTATCTTCATCACATCTACACTAGTCTCATTTGTCTTTATTTTAGCATTTTGTTCAGTTGATACCATTTTTCGAGTTTCCATGTATTTATTTTAATGACATAGATTATTTTAATGTATTAGATGAAATTGTTACTTGATGCATCTCAAACTCCTTCTTGTTACATGTTTTGTTAGGCAGCAGGTTATAATAAGTAATATGTGTACTGCAAAAGATATCTTGATATAACAATGCATCTACAACCTACTCTATTAGGCTTAAACATTACATCTAGATTTTTATATGTATGATATAATTGCTAATGCTTTTGTAGTTTGTTATATCAACTCATTTATAATCATGATATAATAAACAGTAAAACATTAGGCCTACTAGAGTAAATTGTGAATCTAGTAATTATATTGTGATATTCTTGGTGTACTGAAACTTTCTGTAATGGCAACTAAATCACTTATGCAATAATATTATGCAGTTAAGCTGAGTGTGGTATATCCTGCTGTCAGTAGTGACAATATTTCCATTGTGTTATGCAAATAAAATTCCCAACAAGTAATATGTAATGTTAATTGTGCAACAGGACCACAAGAGGTGATTTATAAATATTTATAAACATCAAGTAATACAAAAGGCTACTAATCAAGTTAAATTTTTATCTATATCTATTTATTATATGATTGATAAGAATTTTTCTTTTGTTATATATTTTTGTTATTATTCATAAGAAATCGTTGTTTATATATTTTATCATATATTATGCAATAATACGAATGCTAAAGTTAATCTTCTCCCGAATTATAACAAACAGGCAGCCAAGCAGAACAGTCCCAGTATTATGGATAGGGACAGCAATATTTCTCCCTCTACATTCCTACAGAAGGAAATCTCCCACCAAGCATTCGCTAATGTTAGTCCATTTTGTTTTTGTTTTTTTTAATTCTATTTCAAATTATATACTATTTTCAATTGTTTTCTGTTGGATATTGCAATTTATTGTTGTTGAAATAAAATTCGGGAATTTCCGAAATTTTAATAATATTCGGTTTGCTTGTTTTACATATAGTTACTTCTTAATATTTTTATTTTATCTATTTAATAGTGCCATAAAGCTGTCTATGGATTTATTATAAATTGAATATATTTAGTATTTTTATTCGGCCTGTTTGTATGTCTGATTGTTGCAAGGAAGCCAAAGGGTAACTGTTATGTAAAACTGAAAATGTAGATTAAACAGCTTGAATTATGATATTATGTGATTGTGAAATATTTGTGTGAATAAATTTGATTCTATGTGGAATTGATAATAAAGTGGTTGTTGTTGTTATGTTTGCAATTTACTAATTACAGTAATGCATAAATGCCATCCACTTTAAATTTACTGCATCAAGAAATGGCATAGATATCATCAATCATATTCATAACAGATAATCTCTGATGATGATGATGATGATGATGATGATGAGAATTAAAGTGTCATTTGTATTGTATTTCTATTTCATATATTGATTGATTTAGTAATTTTAACTAATTTTTAAATAAGTTGCTGAGATATTATTTAAACTGAACAAACACATGTATAATTTTTATATTATCTTTCTGAATTCATTTAAATCACGTCATTTTATATCCCTTCTTGTCATTTTTACCCCTTAATATCACTTTGAATTGCTTTATATTTCCATTTTCTTCAATTTATGTTCCTTTTATAACCATTTATATTGCTTTACATCACTTTGGGCTATTTTATATATGCTTCTTGTGTTGCAGGATAAAAACTGCATTTTCATTTTTTTAAATCAAATAATTTTATTTCTTATTTTTGGAAAGTTTAGATAAATAAAGTTTGAATGATTGTCTGTCTGTAATGGTGGGAATGAGTTTTTTTTAAGATGTAATGAGAGCCGGTGCAAAGAAATTATAATGACAATAATTATAATTTACTTCTTTTTATCAACATTCTCACTTTCTATCCATCTCTCTCTCTCTCTCTCTCTCTCTCTCTCTCTCTCTCTCTCTCTCTCTCTCTCTCTCTCTCTCTCTCTCTCTCTCTCTCTCTCTCTCTCTCTCTCACTTTCCATCTTTTTCTCTCTTTGTGGTCCTGATTGCAAAACTGTCTTGTTTAATTTTTATTTGTGTTGTAACTCAATCTCCTCAGCATGGGAATGTTTTCCATGTATTTGTTCCATGTTAATTACACACACAAACAGAAGTATGCATACATACATACATACATACATACATACATACATACATACATACATACATACATACATACATGCATACATACATACATACATACATACATACATACATACACACACACACACATACATACACATAGGAACAAACTCAGAAATAGCTTGTGCTAAACACGAAATGATATCCTGGGTGAGTTTAGTGGAAGCAGTTTTCATATCGAAGCAATGTTTCTATGCATCATTGAATGTTTTTATGGAGTAAATGCTTGCTGTTTTGTTTGTTTGTGATGGGGCTTGTTTGGAGCGTGTGTATCGAATGTCAGTGCGGTATTGATACCGGTGTTTCATTTACTGATGGTTGTGGTGATGATTGTTATGATGATGGTGACAGTTGTGGTGATTTCGATGCGGTTAGCGGTTGTACAAATGAACTTCATGTGATTAAATTTTTAAATTTTTCTGCACTTTTTCATGCTGAATGATTTCTCTTTTTGTACTTTTTGACTGCACAATTAAAGCGTATACTTAAATGTACGAATTAATCGCAACGAAGTATCACTATCATAACGTATACTATCGATTTCGATCGTGCGATGATTAAGCCCCGCCTCTCTACTTAATTATGATTTTCTTTTAATTGTTGAATTGTTGGTTGGTTGTGTTACATTTATTGCAAGTAGTGTGGGACTGATAAGATCTTCCTTTTGAACATTTTCACTTTAATTTCCGTCTTATCTTGAGGCCTTTTAATGTCTCCAAATTATCATTTGGTTTGTGAGAAATCGTTAGTGTTAATTAATAATGTGCATGTGATGCTGTTTCAGTCAGAGTTCACAGTTGAGGTTTACTATGGAATTCAAGATATGTGTGCATCCAGTGGTTATATCTACTATATCTAGATGTCCACGAATTTACACATTAACCCTTATATATATATTCTTTGATGAAAACTCGATTAAAAATCAATCTCCATTTTGCAGATATGAATTTTTTCATAACTTTCTCGATATCGCGTACTAATTTCTTTTCGGCACTCTCACACGTTTGAAAAAACGAATCCATGTTTAAACTTTTTATTGTAGACTTACAGCTGTTTCGGCTTTCGCCATCTTCAGAGTCTACATAAATATTATATATATATATAAGTTTATGGTATTAATCGGTGTTATAACGTTTTTCCACACACAAAAAATTGAGCGTGCTCTGTAGTTTTGAATTCTTTGTTCCCTGATTAAGTCTGCTATCAATTGGAAAATAATCTCATCTCAGTTTCCTTTCCCAGGACATGATCATCATCACCACCGTGACTGCTATCATCATCATCAACTTCATAAAAATCATCGTCATTATAAGAGGAGTCATCATCGTAATGATAGTCAGCATTCAACATCACTATCATGACGGGTATCGCTTGAACCCACGTGACCAATACAGTGATGATGATGATTGATTGATTACTCGATCACGTGCAACGTAAATGACTTTTTAAATAAGTTTTAAAAAATTTATTCTTTTGAACTGGTTGTTTCATCTTATTTTTCCATTTTTATCAAAAAATTAAAAAAAAACATTTTTTCTCAGTTATGGCCCTTTTCTAGACCTACCTGATAAGCCCACCAGTAGCCCATGCCCCCTCCCCCAGCCCCCTTGGTTATAAATCACTGGAGTATACATTATTATATTTGTTTGTTTTGATAAATATGTATGAATTTTGTACTCTTGTAATAAAATTATTATGCATGTATAAATTAATTAATGTGTATGTGTAGTTGTGACTCACTGTGTTTAATTTTTTTATGTGCCTCCATCAGCTATGAAGTTATGTTGAAATATTATTTTTTAATTAAAATTATTACATTCATAATTTACAAATTTTTACTAGCATTTATTATGAGTTTTATGTTTAGGTTTTAAGCTATAATTTATGGTTTTTATACTTTATTTGAGTTTTCATTTAAATTTGCTTAACGTCCTATTATTTCATTTCATTATTTTGTTTCAATTTGTTGAATCTCTTGTTTGTCATCATTCATGTTTTTCTTTTATTGGTTCATCCTCATTCGTTCATTCATTCATTCAATTCATTCCATTCGTTCCTATATGAAATTCTATGGAATAGCAGTCTGAATCATAAAAACTCACTTTGAAAGGAAAGATAGATGTTGAGATAGTGAGAGGGAGAATGGGAGAATATGGTACAGAATTATTATCAGTACTGTGCAGCTCTCTCTCTCTCTCTCTCTCTCTCTGTGTTTGTATGTGTATGTATGTATGTATGTGTGTTTGTATATGTGTGTGTGTGTTTTAGTACGTGTTGTTAGAATAAACAACTATGACTATATGATGCACCATAGAGTACTTTCTCTTTCCATAGGTATGTATGTACCTGTATTCAGTTGTACTTAAGATGATGATGATGATATTTCCTTTGAAAATACTTTTCATATTGTCTCGAACTTCAGTAGCGTTTCTTATATTGTATTACTTCAACATTTTTACCCTCTCTTTTTTCTCTCACTTTTATTTTGTTTCTCTCTCTCTCATTTTTTCTGACATCCATTTCTTGGCTTTACTAAAAAAAGAGAGAAAATATTTTATATTTATATTCATATTTGACTCAGAAATTAATGAAAAAAGAATCGGTCTCCTCCATAAATTCATGTTCGGCTAGAAAATAGATTGTCTTTGTTATAAATTGGAATTTATAGGTGCTGCCAGACCTTATTGATAATACAATCATAACATTACCTATCTACCTACCTACTATAACATGAGTAATATTTCATAGTACAGGAAATATGATAATATTGCAATCATAACATTACCTATCTACCTACCTACTATAACATGAGTAATATCTCATAGTATAGGCAATATGATAATATTATTATAATATACTGTGGTCGTTCTGAGTGACTGCAAATCTCTTGTTGTCTTCTTATTTCTTCTGATTTCTGAAATTATGGATCAATGGATGCATTTACAGTCTATCAAAGAACATTGTACTTCTTCTGTCTGTACACAGTATTCGTAGTGCTGATATTTTTATTGTACTGATATTTGGTGCTTTCCTATTTCCTTCTAACTGTCTATTTCTCTCTCTCTCCACTCCACTCCCTCTCTCTCTTTTTTTCTTCTTTCTATCAGATTCTCTCCCAGCTTGTTTCACATTCTAGCTTATACGTAATTCAACACCCTCAAGAATTGGTTATATTTTGAGAACGATTGCCCAGCAGATAATTATTCTGTTTATGTTCTCTTATGATGTTTTTCTCATTCGCCACCCCCCTCCTCCTCCCCCACATATCACCCCTCACTCAATGAATACATGGGTAATCACGATTAGCTGACTTCACAATAACCATCTGACTTCACGATGAGGATGATGATGATTATAATTTTTATGATGATAATGAAGCCACCAGTGTTGATGCTCGTTTTCAGAAGTTGGTGCACGTTTTAATGCTGATTGTTAAAAATTTTTACGATTTCTCATGCTTCCTTGTGTTGTTCCATCTTTATTATTTTTATTATTATTATTATTATTATTATTATTATTATTATTATTATTATTATTATTATTATTATCATCAACATAAATAATTTCCTATGTCTGTGTGTCATGTCATACATATACACATATACATTGTATGTGTGTCAATTTTGACGACTTTCTTTAGTCTGTTTCATAGTTGTATATGTGATTTTTTATTATTTGTAATAAATGTTTCATAATTTATATTTGATATTCGTAATTATTTCTTTTATTTGCATTTTGAGTTTAAATGAAACTATTGTTAAAGCTCGTTCTGGTCTTCTGGTCTTATATGTTCATTAATTAATTTGAAAAAAAAATCATGAAATATATCATTAATTGATTACTTCATAGTTATTGTCGATTAGATGGCTGGATGGATATAAGTAAAGAAGAAGATGAAGAAGGGTAGAGTTGTCAGTTAGAGATTTTACACCTTTCTTTCTGTTTCAAGGTTTCACGCACAAAAGTTTCCAAGTCCTGACAGGCTGTGGAGGAATATTTTCTAGGTTAAGTAACATGCACTGGAGGAGTGAGGGAGGTCTCTCCCTATCTCTCCCCCTGTTGTATATCTTTCCTATCTCTTTCTTTCACTATCTCTATTTTTCAATATCTCTACTTCACTATCTTTCTTTTATTTTTTCCTATTCATTCAGAGCACACACACACATTAACGTATTCATTCAGCCACACAGATATTATTTTCGTGTGTTAGTTGTGTATATCTTTTGCTTGAGATGATTTTTGATTTTTCAGTTAGATTTCTTTTACAGTTTATTAACATCATTTTCTTGTCACTTTATTGTACACACACAGACACATGCACGCACACACACAGACGCACACACAGACACACACACACACACACAGACGCACACACACGGATATTCTGCAAAAGCTAAATACTAAACAAGAGTATTGACCTTTCGGTATGCCTTAAGCTGTATTTATATTTCAATTTACAGTTTTTTTTCGCTTCCTTCGAAATGTATTCCTTCTGTTTGGCTGGATTGTTGAGAATATTTCATAGGAAGTTTTTCCTGTGCTTTCTTTGTGGTTTACTTCGCTTCCTCTCATGTGTGTGTATGTATGTGCGTGTGTATTTGTGTGTGTGTAGATATGTGCGTGTGTGTTTTTGTGTTTAGACGAGATGATGTTAAGGAATGGAGGTAGGGTAGAGGGGGTGGGAGGACAGGGTAAGGTGGAAAGGGCAGAGTGGGGGAGATGGAATGATAAGGTTGATGAGAATTACTTGAATAAACAAGTTACCAGGTGCCTTTGAACCGTCCAATGAAGTATACTTTTCCCTTTGACTTGTTTCCTGTATGCGTGCGTGCATAAACTGCTATCCATGTGCTCGTGTGCACAGTACACAGACATTTGTGAGTGTGCATGTGACTGTATCTATCTAACTATTTGTATCTATCTGTATATATCTGTATCTACCTGTATCTACCTGTATCTATTTGTATCTATCTGTATCTATCTGTATCTATCTGTATCTATTTGTCTTCTGTGTTGTTTGCCTGGAAGGTGAATGGGAAGATGTATGACCATACCGATAGTTGAAAGAATGACTGAGTACTGAGTTGTGATGGTGGTGGATGTGGGTGAGAAATAAAGGAGGCGGCGTGCTGTCTGTGTGCATGCGTGTACGTATGTATGTATGTATGTATGTATGTATGTATGTATGTATGTATGTACGTACGTACGTACGTATGTATGTATGTATGTATGTATGTATGTATGTATGTATGTATATATTTGTATGTATGTATGTATGTATGTATGTATGTATGTATGTATGTATGTATGTATGTATGTATGTATGTATGTATGTATATATTACTATGTATGTATGTATGTATGTATGTATGTATGTATGTATGTATGTATGTATGTATGTATGTATGTGTGCATGCGTGTATGTATGTATGTATGTATGTATGTATGTATGTATGTATGTATGTCCAGTACATCCGATTTGTATGTGTGAGTTTGTATTAACCAACATTGTTAAATTGTTTGAGAGGTTCAATTTGATGACAACATAGTTTAGTATTGTTGTAATATATTTATATTTAATAATATTTTATTTATTTATTACATCTGATGTTTTGTGACGAAGAAGAGGAAGATGTTGACGGGGGGGAGGAACCTTCCTTCCCTATGGCGTGCCTTATTTCCAATGACCCACTTCTTTTACTGCAAACCACTCGTATACATGTACATATACATACTTATATGTATATGTGTGTGTGTGCCTGTGTACATATGTTTCTTTGTGTGTTTGTTCGTTGCGTTGGAGTGACCTTCGTTGGTGCTTTTCTATTTAAAAACATTTTTTTATTATATTTTCTCGAATTGCTCATTAGCTGTGTGTATGTCTTAAATTATTATTATTGTTATTATTATTATACATTCCGGATGTTAGACATTGTAGCCTGGTTTTTTGTATCGAAGCAATAATTATCTGTCAGAAGTATTTAATTGTTGAAATGCGCTGTTTTTAATAATTATATTTGCAAATCGTTTGATTTGAGTGTCAGTTTGTTTGGATTGTAATGTTTGTTATAATTGTTTAGAATGTAATGTTTTAATTGATGTCAGAAGCCATTAGAATTATTATAGTATTGAAAAGAATACAACACAGTTCTCAATGATGATGATGATTATGATTATGATTGCATGGACCCGGTCTTCGTTTTAGGGTTATCCAAATGGGTTGGTCCCATGTCAACACGAACCGGACCGGGCCTGGAATTGTGTGCCGAGTCTCGAAAAATCTGCTCGTGCCGGACATGATGATGATGATGTTGATGATGATGATGATTATGGATGTGGTAATGATGAAATATTGTTTACAGTTACAAACGACAGTTATCGGTGAACCAATCATCACTCGTTGAATACCGGCCTTGTTTGGTTATTTAGTTTTGATTGTTCTTGTTATTATTCCATCCTCATTTTCAATTGGTCGGCAGTAACAGTAAGTATCTATTTGTAAATGTACGCATACTAGCAAAGTTTTTATTGGACCTGCTCGTAGGTACTCCAGTTGTATAAATATAATAGCAATAATAACAAACGGAATGTTTCTACAAATACATTTCATAGCATTCGGTTTTTTTGTTTATAAATTCGCATTCGATACGAGTGTTACTTGACTGACTAATGAAGTGCTTTTATGATGGAGGTGTACGTTAGAGATTCGTGTTGTATCTTTCCATGGGTACGTGTCTCCTTGTATTTGTATGTGTGTGTATGTGTGTATGCCTGCTTGCTGGTGCTTGTGTGTTAGTTTGTGTACGTGTGTGTGTGTGTGTGTTTTTGTCGTTTCTGCTCTCACGCATCGCATCGCTGGAGTTGAGAATGGAAATGCATAATGACTAATGTGTTTCTCTGTGGTGCTCTTGTTGATGATCGCTGCTTACCAGCTTGCGTGTATGCTCCCATACCTTTTGTTTATGTCTTTGGGTGCTTGCTCGTTTGTTCGTGTGTGTGTGTGTGTGTGTGTGTGTGTGTGTGTGTGTGTGTGTGTGTGTTGGGAAATGGAATGTAATGGTACATCATTATACATGACTGTATACATAAATACATACAAACATACTTGCAAGCATACATTGCTCGGTATAGCAACAGCGGGACATCTTTCCAATTCCTAACATCACAGAAAACAGTTGCCCAGTGATTTCACTCCAGCAATATTTTCCAGTCTTCTCCTACTTTCATCTGATGGACCGATGATGGTGGCGATGATGATGATGATGATGATGATGATGATGGTGGCAGGAGCGTGATTTTAGCAATTTCTTGGGGGCCGTGGGGGTCAGAGGTACATTTTCAAAAAAATTTCTAGAAAATATTCCTTATTCATAAAAAAATTTCTATAACATTCTTTTTCGAAAATCCTTAGGGGGCAACGGCCCTCCTGGCCCCCCAAATGATGCTCCTGGATGGTGGTGGCGAGGATGAGACAGGAGAATCGTGTTATATTGTCCAAAAAATCTATGCCGTGATCATGATACCGATACTGATATTGATGTGGAGGTCTTGTCGTTAGTGAGGGTGATGATGGATGATGCTGATGATGATGAGTGTAAGGGTTGATATTGGGTGGGGTGGGGGCAAGGGTAGGTGGAAAGTGTTGTGTTGGTAAATTGTTTATAAGATTCATTATGGTGGTTAGAGTTTAACGTATTTGATAAATGGGAACCAGATGAGCTTGATTGAAACTAGTGGTTACTACTGGTAACCCATAAAACATGGTTGTAATATTTGTTTTGATAAAAACTTTTGCGGTCAGCCATTTTTTGTTTGATTGGTTTAAAAGATAACTAGTTATATGAGTATTATTAGTTATTTATGAATGATATTTTTTACATTATTTCGTTTGAATGTTTTGGAATATTTTCAATTACGTCGATATAGCTTTCATATCACAGCTATACAACAATACACATTTCATTCACATACACATTTCATTCACATACACATTTCATTCACATACACACATACATACGGATCGTTAGTTAGATTGGAAAATAATTCAAAAATTATCAGGTGGTTAGTTATGAGCATGGACTCATTAAGGAAAAGTTTTGATCAATGAGTCTCTCCGTGGTTATGAGTTATAAGAAGAATATTGGACATCTGTATTTGTGGCGAGTGGTTTTTAAAAAACTCACTGATGTCACAGATTGTGGTCTTTAAAAGAAAATATTTTAATTAAAATAAATAAAACATGAAATAGTATATTGCACCTTCTATTTGTACTGTCTGTGTGTGGCTCTGGTGAGTAAGAAACTTGAGAAGATTATGGCATGAAGTTGTATGAACACTAATGAACAGGCAGTTTGGCCAAAGTTTTTTTTAATAGAATTTAATTTTTCATTTTATTTCTGAAGAGTTGACTGATCAAACGAATGTTAAGTGTTTACTTGAGAGAGATAGAGAGAGTGAAAGTGAGACCTCGTTTATGGGGACAGACGTCTCTTTTATGAAATTTCATCGATGATGATGATGATGGTGTGGTGGTGGTGGTGATGATGATGGTGAGGTTGGTGGTGATGATGATGATGATGATGATATTGATGATATAGGCGGCACTCTGTAGTAAAAGTCTTAGAGAGTGAATATGATAACAATGATAATATTATTGGTGACAAAGTTGAGTTTTTATACTAAGTACTTAAGTACTACTATCATCACCAATACTGTCAGCACAACTATCATCACTACTACTATCACCGCCTCTATTATAATCACCATCGTAACAGACATCATATAGCGATTATGTTATTTTCAGAGATTCTATTTAACTTGACATGCTCTTATACCACTTTGAGGTCTTTTTAACCTACTAACAACATCTAAAGAACTAAACAATGATGAACTGTAATTTGATAAATTCTTTTTTACATACAAAATATAAATAACTTTAATCCCCTTCTTGAAAATTTTAGCTTTTTATTTATTTATTTGTTTCTAAGTTTTCTATTGGCCATAAACAACTTGAGCAGCCCATATGAGTATTTTACTGTAGGTTTTATTTTTTATGTTATTATTTTTTTCAGCTTAAAATTGAAGGTTTTTTTTATCAATGCTATCTTTTAATATTTAGAGTTGTTATTTTTGGAAATAACAGTAAATTGCACACACAGACACAGACGACATAGAAGGAAAAAATATACACATATCTAGACTTGTTCTTATGAAACCGAATTTTGCGAAAGTAATTGTCGATTTTTAAAAATTTTAAATATATATATTGTAATGAGCTGAAGTAAAATTCTGAAAGCGTTTTGAAATGAAAGTTTTTTTAATTCTTCTGCTTCAATTTTCAGCATATGATGAGAAGTTATTATTTGACCTACTTATTAGTTGTCATTAGCGAAAGTTCCCAGCAGTTTACTTTGGCCTGAATAAGTAGGAACAATTTCATATATTATTATTATATTATATCATTATTTAACCAATTTTATTATGATTTATTTAGTATATTTTAATATTTTATGCTATTCAATATATTATATCATATTTTTATTTGCTATATAATATATAATTTTCTATTTGGTATATTATATCAAATTTTCTTATTTACTTTATATTTTAAGTAAATAAATCATGTTAATATTATTTCTTCAATAGGGGTTTTGGATGATGATGATGATGATACTCATCACACAAATGTGAGATATTAACAGACAGAGCTATCATTTCAAAATATTACATATTGATTTCAATTGTTTATGTCAGAAATCAAATGACTCCCATGTTACCATTTTTGATATATTAATTTACCATTTATTATTCTTATTTTCTTATACAACTAAAAGCAAATCATAGGAAATTAAAAAATCGGTTTATATGAATTAATGCATAACTTTAAAACATTTTCTCAATAAAAGAAATTAAAGTTGTAATGTGTATTAGAAGGAAGAAGATGATTCAGTTTTAAATCATTCATATTTTGTGGTTGGCCAAATGATTTAAATCATTCAGATCCAGATACAGCCATTTAAAAATTTTCTAAATATAGTAGTACAAGCTATACAAAAGTTAATTATTTTGTGTTTTATTAATATCATTGTTATGGGCCAATCATAAATTCATTCATTCCACCTGTATGTGCAATTAAGTTATTTCTTTTTTTTTATTCAGAGAAAAGATCTGTCACTTAGAAGTGGGTCAACCAGGCAGTCCAGCCAATCACAACAGGTGTGCTACTTGCTTTTTTGTTCTATATATATATATATATATATATATATATATGATTTATTATATATTATATATATTATATATATATATAATTATACAAGACAAGGCTTTTCACAGACCCTTTTACATTTCAGGATACTACGGCATTTGCTTCAATGCAAATCTGTCTTTTAAGACAATTTTTTTAATTCTTATATATAAATATTTATACAATTATGTTTGATTTTTTGTTTTTCTAAAACATAGATAAGCAATTTTTTAATTAATAAATAAAATTAATTATTTTTTTTACAAAAATGTAATATAATGCATAAATGTCATGAGGAGCGAGTCTATGTTTCAAGTTTCATCTCAATTTTATGGATTGTATGATGGGAAGGCTGTTAGTTTTCACTTTCAAGTTTTTTGAACAATCAAGCTAGCAAGCAGGCAAGCAAGTCTGACTGTGAAGTAAATATAAGGGACTAATAAATAAACATATTTTAACCAACAAGTTGTTTCACTTGAATAAAACTTTCTAGTGAAATTTATAAAAATTTATTTAATTTGATCACCACCATGCAGCAGCCCTTATCGAGGAGCAACAACAGCAGTCGAAACTCGGACAACAACACTACATCGATCCCCACACAGTCGCAACAACAACAACAACAACAACAATTCCGTGCATCCATCAAGAACAACGACCAGCGACCGAACTTTTCAATTGAATCTCACAGATCTACAATCTCTAACCAACCACCCGTCCTCCCACCAGAAGAGCTTTACGTTAATTCCATCGCGAGCACAACTGTCGCCAGTTGCGGTAGTGGCGGCAGTGGAAGCGGGGATGGCCCGACCAATAACAGAGCCGCCAAGAAACACTCGTCCGGGGGCATCTCTGGCCGAAAGGGTTCGATGACCGGCACGAACAACCAGCCTGTCAATCAATCGGACAAGGAGCAGACAAACGGGCGGTCGTTTCAACATTCGCAGAATCCGAGCCCGCAGTCCTTTCTGGTTCCGCAGAGATCTCTCGAATCGCCGCAGTCCAATCCCAAAATGTATCCATCGTAAGTTGCGCATACAATTATTTTGTTGTTATGTTGAAGAGATTTTATATTTTTATTACTGAGTTTTTTAAAGCTGATTTATCATGAAATATCATTACAGTCAAACACCCTCGATCTCTGTTAACTTGCCAACCCGTTTATGTTGATGCTTCAGAAATGGAACCACCATATTCATTTTTATATATTTCCACCACGATTATCTCGATCCTTGGTTATTCCGATCATTGCTTATCTCGATCCCTGGTTATCTCGATCCCTGGTTATCTCGATCCCCGGTTATCTCGATCCTCGGTTATCTCGATCTTTGGTTATCTCGATCTTTTGTTATCTCAATCCTTGATTATCTCGATCTTTGGTTATCTCGATCCTTGGTTATTTCGATCCTCGGATATCTCGATCCTCGGTTATCTCGATCCTCGGTTATCTCGATCATTGGTTATCTCGACACTTTTTTGGGAACCTGTAGACATAACCGGGTTGGACTGTATAATGATTAGAAATATCCGGATTCCCTGTTGATGTTGTTTATACATGTATGAATTGTGTTTGGTTGTGTTTTGTTGTTGTTAATTACCATCATGGTCGGGTTTAACTGTGATTTTGTATGAATAAATGCAAAAGTTATAAAATATATAAATGAATACCGAATATATAAAAATAAGTAAATAGTAATAAATAAATAAATAAGTATATGGAAATCAAAGGAGTTAATTCTTTTTTGTATGTTTATTTTTAGCCATAGACCCTCCTCTTCTTTTCAAGCTCAATCTTTTGCATGACCTAAATAAAGTTTCTTTGTTGTCATCTTGCCATAATCATCATAATCATCACCATCATCATCATCATCATCATCATCATCATCATCATCACCACCACCACCAGTTTATTAAAATTGCAAAATAACAGTTTCACTTCTTTATAGGTTGTTTCTGTTTTAAACATTGAAAGTAATTTATCTTTTCTATTTTAACATTAATTCTTATGTTTTGTTTCTTTCATTTGCTTTATTGACAAAGTGGAACTACAGTATGTTGTTGTAGGTGTGTGTGTGTGTGTGTGTGTGTGTGTTTGTGTGTGTGAATATGTATTCTTCAGTTTTTAAATGTAGTTTCATTTCTGTTGAAATTTAATGAAGTTATTGTTCTGCTTATTCAAAATGCATTAAATAAACTAAATATTACAAAATAATTAACATTTTTTCTTTCTTGACACATTGCTAGATAATGGGTTTACCCCAATTCATTTTCATCAATTTGCCAATTTAACCTATATATTTTTGTTAAATTGAAAATCGAATATGGTTGTTTTAGAATAGTTTTGTAATTTATTGGAAGTAATAATAAAATGAAAACTTTTCTTTCTTTTCGGTCTGCTAATTAATCTTATGATGTTCAGTAATAGGAAGCTATATGAATATAAAAGGCAATGTGTGTTTGTGTGTGTGAGTTTGCTTATCACATCCGAACCACTGGAGCAATTGAAACAAATTCATGTTTTATTGTCAAAAAAAAAAGCCTCAACTAAACCTAAGCAATGCCAGGTAACCTTGCTAGTAATAATAATAAATTAATATACTCTCATCCAAAAATTAATAACTTGGAAGGTTTGAATGAGTTTCCTGTTTCTTTACAGATCGGTGACTCATCACCAGCCATCAGTCATAAGGACGGATAACAACACTTTCCAACGAAGTGGTGTTGGCACGACATCGTCAACGACGTCACCTGCTTCGGAACTGATGCACCAGCAGCACTCTTCTGTCTCGTCGTCCACTGCACGTGTTGTTCCGCAGCAGCAGTTGTCACCTGTCCTGCACAACTTCATCCCTGATTCGGGCATTTCCTCCTCAGCCTCTTCCTCCTCATCGAGGATACTACCCACTTCTTCATCACGAGAATTCCTTCACTCGGATGTCCATCATCATCATCACAACTTCTTTCATCATCAGCCTCAGCAGCAGAATATGAAGCAACTGCTGCAAGACGTCTCGCAGATAACTGCTGTCCAGGTCACTCCGAGGCCCAAGCCGAGGGCGTTCCCGCGAACCAATCCCAACCTGATTACTACGAGGAGAAGGTGAGGCTAGGGTTGGATGAGATAAAGTTTGTAAGAAAAAGGGGATGTTGAGCTATAAAAGGGTGACCCGTCAAATGGGCCTCAGACAAAAGGGCCCCGACATTACGGCCCCAGACAAATGGGCCCCATCAAAACGGCCCCATCAAAAGAGCCCCCAACAAAACGACCCCCGTCATAATGGCCCCGACAAAAGGGCCCTTACTTTTTAGATTACATCAAAGCGTTTATGTAGTTTTTTGAAAACTTTTTAAAAACCTTTTACAAACTTTTTACAAACCTTTTACAAACTTTTTACAAATTTTTATTCAGGTTACAATCTCTGTTTGTGTGTGTGTTTGTGTATGTATGTATGTGTGTCTTTCTCTGTACGCAAATCTTGCAAGTAAAATTTAACCAGCCGTTAAGCAATGCGGCCAAGAATGTGGGCCCTTTTTAAAAGTTTTTAAAAAAGTTTGTAAAAGATTTGTAAAAAGTTTGTAAAAAGTTTTTAAAAAGTTTATAAAAAGTTTGTAAAAAATTTCTAAAAAGTTTGTAAAAAATTTCTAAAAAGTTTTTAAAAAACAACGTAAATGCTTTGATGTAATCTAAAAATAAGGGCCGTTTTTGTCAGGGGCCGTTATGACGGGGTCGTTTTGTCGGGGCCGTTATGACGGGGCCCTTTTGTCTTGGGCCCATTTGACGGGGTACCCTAGAAAAGGGATTTACTTGTGATGTTAAAATGGAAAATTCAATATTTTGTTATTACAGAGGTCTCCAAGAATCGATGCCAGGCAACCTGGCAGCTCCATTGACATCTTATCAGCAGTCTCAACAACTTTCTCGAAATGTTAACAACTCATCTATTCCAGGAGGCGGTAGTAACCAAGTTGAGGGGGTATTCAATCAGACTTTTGTGGATTCCAGTCTTTACGGCTACCACCCCGGATCCCAGACCCTTCAAATGTCAAGGTCGTATTTGGTTGACAGAAAGAAGAAGCACGAAAAAGAAGAGGAAGAGAGCGACCTTTCTTCCTCTTCATCATCCGCTGACAGTATCGGTAAAAACCAACATCGACGTCGTCACATGGTCAAGCAGCACAGTGACGTCATGACATTGCAGAGGATGAACGAACAGCAAGTAGGAGGAGTCAATAACCACTGTCGGACAACCGTTGAACCGGCTTCGGTGCGTTCCCGGGTTCCGGCCGAGGTTCCTGCTAATTCGGGTTTTGCTCGTATCAGCACTTCTTCGGTTTTGCAGAGGAAAGAGATTGCTGTACAGCAGCAACATCAACAGAGAATTCAGCAATTGCAACATACTAAACCTCAACCACATCTACTGGCAAGGAACAGCACGAGAGCCGAAAAGCACGGCGTTTCCCATCAGCAGTCGGGGAACTCCACCACCGGGGTGGGGGGAGGAATGAGGAACAGGACGAGGAGAAACTCCGAACCCGACTATGTTAACGTCGTGTCGCCGAAGGATTCGCAGAGGTCGTCCGAGGCATCGAAGGTGATTGAAGGAAACGGGTCGCAGACGTTGAAGTCTCGAGAGTCTCACCACCATCATCATCTGCAGCATCATCATTCCCAGCAGCAGCAACAACTCCACCATCAACAGCAGCAGCAGTTGAGAAAGCAACATCAGCCACTACCGCAGCAGCCGCAGCAGAAGGCACAGTTGCAGCACAACAGCTACAGGCAGCAGGTGGAAGAACAGGATGAGATCATCTGGGAGAAAGACGTCAATAGGATTCCTAGTCACCAGAAGGAGCACCATCCATATAGACAGCAGATGGCTTACAGACATCTTCTCATCAGCAACGACAACGACGACATCGACGGCAGTAACGACATCGACGAGGAAGACGACGATGATGACGAAACGAGAAACGAACTCGGAACTTTAAGGAGCGGAGATAACATATCTTACCCTCAGCTGCCCGATTATATCAACCACGAAGAACTGCTGAGCAGCTTGCAGATCGATCTCGACTACGACGAAGTTGACATGGGAGGTTGGTGTCTGGCAACGTCTGTGTGGCTTCGCAGTATAGTTTATTTTAATATTTTACGTGGTTTCGATTACAGACGTAATGGACAGCAACGTTAACGGATGCACGGGCAACAGCACCAGCCATCACCTCCACGGTTCCAACTCGGAGTCGCACCACTCTTCCCTGCGGCGTCACAAGTGGACGGAAGGCATGACATCATCGGGGGCTTCTTCATCATCATCTACCTCATGCCAGATCAGGCAATCCACTCTCGAAAAAAGCCTCTCGTTGCAAGCCGAACTGACTGCACCGCACCGTCCCATGTCCATGCTGCTGCCGTTTGGATGTGACTCTGGCAATGCCATAATCAGTCAAGTTGCAGACACGTTGTTGCAGCAGGTAGATTTCATGTTGTTCTTGTAGTTGTAAGTAAAAAATGTGGGAAAGTCATTTCTTAAATTTCTTAAACCTATAGTATTTTATATTGCTTGCTGTTGTAAATGAGAATGTTCTTTAAAGAACTGATTGATGTTAAAAGTCATGTGTACCGTTTATGAACTACAGGCATTATGTTTGCAAGGCTAATGTACTCTTTGCTGTTGAAGTATTGATTTGCATTACATTTTACATGTGCATACATTACATTTTATTCGAAATAAAAAGTGATAATTACATCTCTCAGATGGACATGGAAAAGTTTTTATCAGAGAATCTCAACGAGCACAGAAGAGGTCTTCTCGGAAGGACTGTACCTGTCGGGAACATGCTCTCCTGGACCAAGGTACGCAATCGAGAACGTACACCCGACCGTACGGAATTAAGAATGTACACCGACTGTACGGAATTGAGAATGTACACCGACTGTACGGAATTGAGAATGTACACCGACTGTACGGAATTGAGAATGTACACGCCGACTGTCTCCTCACTAGTCTCCATTTTAATTTCTGTCATATTTTGCATAGTGACGGTTTGAATAAAAAGCCCTTAAGAAATGTTATTTATGCAGTTGTTAAATTACTTTGAAGTTATTGCTCAACTCTATTCTTTTGTGACTTATCCAGTGAAACAGTAAGAATTATAATGGCGCTAATGATGATATGGTAGTTGAGATGATGATGATGATGATGATGAATGACAGTACTTAATAATATGACGTGTTTTACACCGTCTCAAGGATGCCATTCAGAAACCGATGATCAGGACCGAGAATCGGACCGTCAAGAAAGAAGCTCCGGAGGTCTTCAAACTCATCCAGGCGTTCATGGGCGACCGGAAAGTCAAAGACTGTAGTGGGAGTACTGCTGTTGCTATGGAGATAATGAGCAAAGGATGGGTGGTGATTGAATTGAGAGATGAAATCTACATACAGCTGTGCAGGCAGACGACCCGCAACCCGAAAGAGTGAGAGACGTCTGCTCGGGAATATTTTTGTTTTTTAGTCTTATCAAATATTGTAGATTGTTAAGATGAATTTAAAATTGTTTGCAATGTACGTTGGTTGCTTGAAGATGTAAAAAATATTATGATGTTTAAATTGCAAATATGAATGTAGAAATACATTCAAGTTTTATTTTCTACCAATAAGTTGTAATAAATTGATATAAATTATTGAACGTTTTATTATTTCCTGATTTAAAATTACCAGATCTAGTCTGTTACTTGGCTGGGAACTGATGGCTCTTTGTCTCGGCTTCCTTGCACCGTCTCCGAAGTTTCAGTCATATCTGGAAATGTACATCGGCAGAACCCTTGAGGCGAGGGACTTCACAGATCAGGTGGCTCTGCTCGTATTTCTAATTCTTTTTTTTTTATATGTTTTAAGGATGTGAGATTATTTCTTTATTTATATAATTTATCTACAAAAATATTCATCAAGTTTTATTATTAAACAAGTGAATTATTATTATATTAAAAGAGGTCTTATTTGTCGTTTTAGAGATATAAAATCATGAGAACATTAATTATATTTTCCTTTGCTACAATGTATAAGTAGTTAAAGGAAAATTATATTTCTAGAAAATCTGTACATTGCAAATATTCTTTTCAATTAGAGAGCACTGAGATTTTGTTCGATTTGTCTCTTTGATTACATAACATAACATAACGTTTATTTTTAAAGTGAATCAGAACAATTAATAATCGTGTGTGAGATCCACCATCAAACATTTAAAAACCATATTTACATAATTTAATTTTAAATTCTTCAATAGTTGCAGCATTCACAACTTCATTCTCCAATTTATTCCATTCATTCGTCACTCTTGCACTGAAGAATCTTTGTTTCATTGAACTCTCCCTTTTCTTATATAGCTTAAAGTTGTGCCCTCTGGTACTTTCATATCTCGATCTTTCAAAAAATCTTTCCTGATTTAGGTCAACCAATCCGTTCAATAATTTGTAAGTCTCAATTAAGTCTCCTCTAGTCCTCCTCTTTTCAAGTGTGGTCAGATTGCATATGCTCAAACGTTGTTCATAGGTCAGTCCTTTCAACTCAGCAATCATCTTTGTAGCTCGTCTTTGCACTTTCTCAATTATGTAGATATCTTTCTTAAGACAAGGGCTCCATGCCTGCACACAGTATTCCAAGTGTGGCCTAACTAGAGATTTATACAATCTTAAAACTGTATCTTTATTTCTTTTGATCATGCCCAAAATTCTGTTTCCCTTCTTTGCAACCTCTGCACATTGTCTAGACTGTTTAGCATCTTCATTTACTAATACGCCAAGATCTTTTTCTTCTTTTAGCTTCACATTTTTGACTGCGAGGCTCAAAGCAATTTCTTTAAAAATTCCACATTCACTTTGATATTTTGTTACTCCACAGTTACCATCTAAGTTATGTTTCACAATTTTGTGGATGCTGTACTCTGTAGCTTACAGTACTTGTAGGTATTATGGTCGTTGAAGTGCACAGTATCTGCTGCCTTGCCTTATACACTTGTCCCTTGAAACTCTCTATACTTTTTACATGCTGATTATACATTTCTTTACTGTTATATTTTATACTGATTTGACCATTTTTTAATCTATTTATTGGATTTATCCGACTGCCATTGTGCATTATAAACTATAAATTATAATAAGTTTCTATAAGAAGATGTTGTAATTTTCAAGCATTTTTATTTAAACGTGATATTTGCTTGCAGGGACGGCTACACAGGCTGGTAAACGTATGCCTGAAACGATTAGAGAAAACACGCCAGAGTGGTGCCAAGCATCGGCCAACCTTTGAAGAAGTTGAACACAGCAAGGTAACGAGATCAGTTTGTATGAAAATTATGTGGCGTGGGGGGTGTTTAATGTTTCACAAGAGGACGGGGGGGAAGGAAATAAATGTTTCTTTTATGAATTTTTATGCCATTTGACCCGGTGCATGCACCCTGCTTAGAGGATGCTGGGGAGGATGTAGTGTGTTTTTATTTCAAGATGGAGATGAGAACGTTCCACTTGTAGATTTGGTTTTGTTTGATTAGAGTGAAGCTAAATTTATGTTTTAATTTTTAATTTACGAATCAAATTTTTAGTTTATTTTTTAGCTAAAAGTTTAAAATGTGTTTGTTCGATGTACGATGGCATGCTTGCATGTGTGTATGAATGCTTTGGTGTCAAATGAATGGGCAGTCATTTGTAAATGTAATGTGTAATATGAATCATCTGTTTTTTTTCTTATTTTGAAAGTAGAAAGTAAAAAAGTATCTTTTTTTCAAGTGGTGATTTTTATTCGTATGAAATATTATTTTGCATTCGTGAGAGTTTCTTTTTAAATTCTTTCAAGTTTGATTTTTTTCTATTATTTTCTTCAAAGGAGTAATAATAATGACAATAATACTAATAGTTAATGTAACTAACTATAAAATGTCTTAATTAGCTAACCAACTAACAAGTCAGTACTCCTGTACATTTCAGCTACAAACATCTTATCTTATTACCTACACTGCCTGCTGTGGTCAATATCCAGAAGTACCGATTTGAAAATTAACGAATGACTTGCATTTATTCTCAAAACATTTGACTGAATAGTTAGAGAAATAATGATGATATCAGATTCATATTCAAGACATTCCTATTTATAGTTATCTTTCTCAAATATTCCAGATTCATTGTTATTTTCTAGTGTTTTATTATCCACTTTTTTTGCATAATCTTTTGGAATTTTATCGAATATACTTTTTTAATGTGATGTCTTTGACACTTGAACTTGGATTTCATTTTATATTCATATGTTTATTCCTAGTTAGAAATTTCATATTATTAATTCATTTATATGCTTGTAATGGGTGTATGCACCGTTATTTTACTAATTTATTTATTTATTTGTTTTTTATTGTTAGTTATTTTTAAAAACAGGTTTTATATTTTACATTTTAATAAATTCTTTTTTTTTCGAGTGCAATCAGAAAGGTATGAAATGAGTATAAATACAGTGGGTGCAAACAAATATGCGAAAGAGTCCAAAATATGGTAAATCAAACATGTGTAAACACACCCTGCTGATGGACCTACGATGTACTGAAATTAAAAAATGAAATGAACTGTTTTAAAAAATTATCACTGAAATAATTTAATAAGACTTTGTACAAACAAATAGAGAAAACAATAAAAATTTGAGAATAGCAAAGAAATTGAGAGTTTGATTGCCAGTTATTAAAAGAACAAAGAAGTTTATTGATAGATATAATTGATAATCAAATATATGAAAACAA
This sequence comes from Erpobdella octoculata, assembly GCA_963978895.1. Lineage (NCBI taxonomy): Eukaryota > Metazoa > Annelida > Clitellata > Hirudinida > Erpobdellidae > Erpobdella > Erpobdella octoculata. Next base: position 31,605,301 of record OZ022243.1, on the reverse strand, counting down.
ATACAATATATTTAAAATACTTTCTCAGTTGTTTTAGCAGAGTCTGGTCAAGGGTTTTAGGGATGGCAGGATATAATAATTATGTACTATTGTAGACTTACGGAATGATTTTGTAATGTGGGAAATTAAATCTGTTATGCAAGGTCTATAAAATAACATATTTATGATCGTTAATATCTGGCTTGACCGAGATTAACTTCTAAGTGAAAGGATGTTTATTATTGCTTTTAAAATCTTTCATATTAACTTCTTTTCTTTTTTTATTATTTTTTATTGAGCACAATGCGAACTAAACTAGCTAAAATACAAGAATAAACTAAATAAAGTGCCCAAAAGGTACATCCAAAGGTAATTACTTCCCGCTAACGAACGACCTATATATATATATAAAAACAAAACCAGAATGCCAACCAAGAAGCAATGCAATTCACCGTCTTTGCTTGCTTCAGCTATACGTTGGGACCATATACCACTCAAAAAAACCAACTTTCCGTTATCCAATCAAGTTGAAATTTGGTGGGTTTGTTTGTCGCTACATTCTGTTAAATGTTGAGATTGATTGGACGAAATATAAGTGAATTGTAGAATAAATTCGATAAAACCTTTAAAATGTATAAAATTAAAAATTTATGTAGAAAAATAAAACATTAATTTTTGGTTTCTTTAAAAAAAACAATATTTAAATTCCATATTGATTCGAAAATAACTTATATTTTCAATCCTCACAATCGAGTTGAAATTTTGTTGGTTTATTTGTTGCTGCGGACCTTACATTCTGTTAAATTTTTTAGTGAATTATAGAATAAAATCAATTAAAACTTTAAAAAAAATTTTAAATTACAAATTTTATGTACAGAAACGAACTTTGATATTTTAGATTATTTGAAAAAACGACATTTAATTTTCAAATTTTTAATAAAAAATTTGTTTATTCCATATTGATTCAAAAGTTTCTTAAATTTTCAATCCTCACATACTTCACATATTAAGTATTTAGTAAACTGTGGTCAATGTTTTCATATTTTATAGCCTTCTATCATTAAAAAATATTTTGCAAAAAATTTTTAGTCGCCGAATTGCAAAAAATAAAGGATTTTTAAAAAATGAAGTTTTTATGGTGACTTGTTTGTGTGTTTAAACCTACTGCATGTTTTAAAGTTTTTTTTTTCAATTTCACGATTCGTTAGATGACTTTCTATTTTTATTGCTATTCTTTTTAATGAAGTGAAAATATGTTTGATTTGTCATCCTTTTTGTTAATAATAATTATATATCATCCTTTTTGTTTATAATAAATTTATCATCCTTTTTGTTAATAAAATAGCATTCTTTTTGTTAATAATATATCGTTTTTTTCTGACTTGATCTGTGTTTTGTGTTTTTCTCATATGCCTTGTATGCCTTATCATTAATCACGTTTGTTAGACGGCCGTCTAAGAAGCAAGTCGATAACAAATTGTGAAAAATTACAAAACTGCTCTTTAATCTGGTTGGCTTAATTATACATAAAAATAACATAACAGCATTGGGGTATTTTTTATTAAAAAGGTTTAATTGATCTCGAAAGTTAGTTATTCATAGATGCCATTATACTTTTTCACTACATAGCTGCCAATGCATCTAATTCTTCAGCCTTTACATAACCAATGCATCAGCCAGTTTTAAAACAATTCGGAAGACATTTGTTTTACATAATCTCTCCATTCAAGTGAACAGCTTGAGGTCTTGAAATTTCATGAAACCTCTCAAGTCACTGAAATCATATTCGGTTTTTTCACCACATCAATACGTCTGATTTGCATCCCCGGGTTGTATGAATTCCGTGTATCGATATAAACACCAATGTCTGTTGTCATTCCTGGGACTTACTTAGTTAAATTGAAATTCAAATTATCAGTGTCAGAACATTTGAATGATTGGTGTGATTTAATATTCCTTTTATTAAATATCTTACTCTTCTTCAACTAGTTTGTGGCCTGGAATAGCCTTCCCTCCGCTCTGAAGGATCCAACGATCCCTTTTAGTGTCTTTCGTGAACGAACGGCTCAAGACATATTTGTTCTCTTCCATTTAATTGTGCAGTGCGCTTTTGCGACTTTTATTTTGTAAAAAAGCGCTATATAAAAAACCTGTATAATAATAGTTTCAATTAAATACAGTAGCTAAATTTCTCCATACTGCAGATAGTTGGTATTGATTTATTTTTAACGTCTTGTCTTTTTTTTTATGCCGTATCATGTTTCGGATAGATTTTATTCATCATCATCATCTCCAAATTATCCCAGAGATTCCTGGTCCAGCCTTCCATGTTTGGCACATCCCTGGAGGTTGTCATGGAGCTGCAGAAGAAAAAATACCCAAACGCTCGATTGCCATGGATACAGACCGTTCTTTCAGAAGAGCTTCTGAAGTTACCGTCTCAGCAGCTGACAGAAGGCATATTCAGGTACGTAATTTATTTTAATAATATTATTATTAATATTATTTATTATTTTGTTTTCTTTATTAGTATAAAATTATTAATGTTTTCTTTTAAGTCTTCTTGTTTGTGCTTTTCAAAATCAGCTTGTTGACTTACAGATCTTTAGTTTTAAACATTTGGTCTGTTAGTTAGATTATATAGAAATGTTGGTTTTCAGAAATTCATATGTGTTTTTTGTTGGACGTGTTAATATGTGTTCGAATTGCATTTTCTATACCTGGGTTTTAATGTACAGATGAATGAAATAGTTTTATCCTTTTATAGATTTTTACATCAAAAGAAAACAAACAATGTAGTTAAGTAATGATAAATATCGATAAATTATTATATCACCGGTCATCACATCTCAGTAGTTTCTTATAACTGAACTTTCTAACATTGCCTTCATAGTCAGTGGCTCTGAAGTTTCGTCCGAAACATAGAGCCACTTTAAATAAACTTTCGGTAATTTTGTAATTTTCGTAGCGTTATTCTAATAAATTATGTCTTGACACGACAGAGTACCTGGTGATACAGAAGAGGTGAACATCCTCAAATCAAAATGCGAGAGCTGGACGCCTCTTCAACCAAACACCGATCCTCACATACTTGCCTCTCTCCTCAAACTCTGGTACAGGGAGCTGTACGAACCGCTGATACCGCCCGACTTTTACGACATGTGCGTCGATGCGTGCTCCGACCCGGAGGCGGCTTGCAAGGTCGTGGAGAAACTGCCGGATCTCAATCGACTTGTTTTCACTTACCTCGTTAGATTTTTACAGGTTGGATGGAAATTTTGTTGTTGTTGATTAATTGATATTTGTTTTTCTTAAATGCAAACTGTTTAGTAATTTCAATTAGATCAATTTTTGTCTCATGTTGATGAATTGGGAGTTAGAGAAATCTATAGGTAATTTAGGCTTGGTTTTATCTAAAATATATATATAAGCTATTAAATATTATCATAAGCAATACAATGAAACTGTGTTGTTCAAAATAACAGCACAGTTTGTGTTTTTCAATTATTTTTTTAATTGATTTATATAAATTTAATTGAATACTTTAAATTAAACAATCTATTTTAATTGATAATAAAAGCTGTTATATTATTTTTATTACAAATTTTTTCAGAAATTCTTCTAAATGGAACAAATTAAATATATTTTACAAATAAATAGAAAAAAAATATAATTTTCTTGAGTCGTTTAAAAAAATTATTTTTTTGATCTGAAAATTCAAACGCATGTCTTCAGTAGCGTGGGGGTGGCAGGTAACACTGTGTGATCCCTTATGCACGAGCCGTTCCCAGAGCTGCTGTGTTATATCTATTCGAAGTGGCACCCTTAATGGTACGAACTTTACCTTTACTATATTGAGCCATTTCTCTTTTTCTCCATACTTAGAAATTCTCAGTCACCGAGATATCGGGCATAACGAAGATGGACTCGAGCAATCTATCGATGGTCATGGCACCGAACTGTCTCAAATGTCAGTCAACCGATCCTCAGGTCCTGTTCGAGAATGCCAGAAAGGAAATGAGCTTCCTCAGACTGCTTGTTCAGCACCTCGATACTTCGTCTGTCAGCGAGTTGCCTTAATCTGCCATCTAGTGAATCGATTCATCAAAAATTAATCTGTATTTTTTGTTCATGTTAATTAAATCTCTTTTTTTGACTGATTGGTTGGTTGGTTGGTTGCAAGCTTTTGAAACTTTTTTATTGTCTTTGACTTTTTTATTTGTTAAAAGAATTGTTTTTAAAAATGTTTTTTTTTTCTGTTGTTTTCCCTGTTGTCATTGCTTGTTGCCAGCGACAACAGGGGTTTTCAAATATTGTGTCTTTTTATTTATTTTTGTTTTGTTTTTTAGATTCATCGCGATATTGTTTTGATTGGTCATGATCATCATAGCAGCCATCCTCATTAGCATAACCTTCCTTAGCACCCACAGATTATTATAGTGATGTGATCTACATGTTTGTAAAGGAAATTTGTGTGCTTCCATAGACAGAATGTGTATTTATGTATTTTAAATATTAATATAATAATATAATTGATATATTCGTTGATATATTCATGAGATTTTAACATTAATATAATTGATATTCATGAGATTTGAATATTCAAATAATTGATATTTATCTCATAATAAACACTAATGAAATTTCAATTGTTATGAGATTTGATTAATGATGTTATGATCAGATCAAAATTTCCTGTGACTATTTTTTAGATATCTAATCATTTATAATACTAATTATTATTATTATCGTAGTTAACACGGATACGCCACGAGATTTTTTAAAGTTATATTTTAGCTTTAATTATATTACTCAAAACTAGTCATATTGTCTGCTTCTATTTGAATCTATCGATTGGCAACGTGTATTGTGCCTCGCTCTCTTTCTTCTGTGTCTTCCAGCAGAATTTGATTCTTTCATATAAATAATAATAATATTTTGTGTGTGTATCTTTATACTTATAAGATCTCTTGTAGTTTTGTTACAAAACAAACCTTTTTAGATGATCACATATGTGTCCCACTCAAAGTGCTGTGTGTGTGTGAAATGGTAATGTAAGTGTGTAACAATGTGTTTGATATGATTTTATGGTAATTAACTGCCAGTGATGTTAACTTATCATTCCATAGCAGAACAGCTTGGATTTGATGCTGCTTACACGATGATATTCCTAGCTTGTTGAAGTGTGAAACTCTCTTGAATCCCATATTTAAGATATTTTTATATAATAAAATAATAATTGTTTTCTATCTTAATATCACACACATCCATCCAGCTTTTTCAATTACAAGTAATCATACGTTTAAACTTACATGGTAGGTCGGTCCAAGTAGATTTGTAAGTCTGTATTGTTGTTATGATTTGTAGTTCTCAGATCAAAACAAAACTAATTATTAAAAAAAAAACTATGTATACGTATATAATGTACATATGTATGTTGCTGGTAGTGGACAGACAGACAGGAATGTAGGTCAATCAGTAGGTAGATAGGTAGATTTTTTGTGGCATTTAGACTAACCAAGAAACCAAACAGCAAAAAGTTGTCAAGTAAATCTCACTGAAAAGTTTAAAATGTTACCATTTGCAGTCATTAATATCGCAATCGTTACTAATCGTATCACTATCATCATCACTCTCTACATCATCGACATGATTGGTTGAATTATTTGTATTTCTTTTTCATTCACTGTCTTCTTTTTAATGTTGATTTTTATTCAGTTTCATTTGTTCTCCTGTTACTTTCTTGTCTTCCGTGTTTTGATGATGACTTGTATTTGGAAACTGTTGCAGATGTTTTTTGGAAACGAAAAAGTCTTACGAAAGTGTGACTAACGACAAACTACATACTTTATTTTAGTTTCTTTATTTCATATTTCTTCAAAATTGTTCAAAAACTTGTTCTTCAAGGTTAACTGACATGCCTGTAGCTTAAAACATGTACGATTTAATTTCTTCTGTTCGTGCAGAAAGAAGTGTAAAGATACGGACTTGTAAAATGTTGATTGCAATTCAGATTAAAAGAATTATATTTACATTAACGGAATTACGTAACTGTGCTGATGGTGCGTTTCTGATTTCCTGTGTTTGTATTGCATTGGTCCACTTTTCTTGTTTTTTTATATAATTAATAATTATGCCTACAGCTGTAATATGTGATTTAAATTTTGATCTTGTATTGCAGCTTTAGCATAAGATAATGGAGTTGTGAGTGAGTTTACCTACGTGTGTGTTACTTTGGTTTATAAAACAGTTTTGATGACTACATGCTTCATAAATATGTTAATTTAGTCTCATTAATATTCATGGTATTGTTTATATTTTTACGTTTTAATTTAATATTTGAAAAGAAGATAATGCGTGTCTTGCTTATGAGGTGTAGATGCAGTAATTGTCGAGTAGATAGGTAGTTATTAACCATTGACTGACGTATTTATAAATTGGCGTTGATTCATGTAACTGATCTATCATGGCTTAAGTAGTAGACTGATTAATTTTTATTGTGCTTTAAGCGCATACACCGTGATGCAATACTGAAGGGCATTCTTATATTAACACACACACACACACACACACACATATATATATATATATATATATATATATATATATATATATATATATATATATATATATATATATATATATATATATATATATATATATATATATATATATACATATATATATACATGATGCAAAAACAAACATACATACATTTTGCAAGCCTTTTACAGGATTGTCGCCTTTTTAATATTTCGTGTCATAAGACATAACGAGCAGATTTTCTGCTGATAGGTTTTCATTTTGCTATGGTCAACAAGATCACCATATTAACTGTCATCTTTATCGATATCATCATCATTATCGCCACCAGCCAGAGTCTATCAGTTAAAAAAACAGTATTAAAGCTTGGCCCCTAGTCTCACTTCTTCTCTTGGTACTACTACTAGGTGGTCCTCGCTTGCTATTGTGGAAACTGGAAAAGTGATGGATGGGTAGGGATAACTTTAACGGGTAAAGTTAAGATATTATTAAAGGATGAATCAATAAGCGTTGAGCCTGAATATTTACCACACCGAACTTGTACATGTTAAATTCGGGTGGCACTATTTTGATTGATGGTTATTATCATTATAACGTGTTTATTAACATTATTATTAATATTAAGAGTATATTCGTCCGATATCATTTGTCGCTGTGATGACGCCACTCACAACCCAATTAATTGTTATTTATATTTTTAATTATGCGCGTTTTTGTTGGTAGTTATTATTTTCATCTTGATGCGCACTGCGTTTGTCTGAATGGTCGAATGTAGTAGTTAAATGTAAATATCGGATAGCGATTTCTTGTTCGACGTTTACCGAACGTTTTTACACATTCAAAACACGAATTCTCATTTTGTAATCGCTTGCTTGTTTGCCGTGCTGAAGTTGTCTATGATGATGATGATGATGAATGGTTACGTTGATGATGAAGTTGCATCTATAAAATTTGTTGTCACCGTTGCTGATGCAACAGTGTTTGCTTTTTTGAAGATCTGAAGACGCAGGCAGGCGGGGAACGGACATTCTCCCCCCGGACATTCCCCCCGGGGTAGGACATTTCCCCCCCGGGTAGAGTTAAAGTTTAGGTTTTTTAACAAACATAAACATATTTTTAAAAGATTTACCATTTATTGTTTATGTTTAATTGAATAGAATGTTTGTTGGCGTGCAGCCGTAAGAGAAAAAAGGGTTAGGGCTAGCATCCCACTAGTTACTTCGTTTGGGCTAGGATAAGGGTTTGGGCTAGGGTTAGCATCGCGCTAGTTACTTCGTCAGGGTTAGCATCCCAATAGCTACTTTGTTCACCGACAGTTAAGCAAGGACATCCAACATTCGGCAAAAATGCTTTACGCCGATTTTCTCTTTATAAGCTTTTGACAGCCCCAACTCCTGCACCTTAACATAAAAGAAACTCTTGCAAAACCTCAAATTCATACATTTGTATTATTTTATTTATTTTCATCTGTCAGAGAAAACGTCAAATCATGGAAAAAAATCTTACAACAGGGGGAGGGTCCTAGGGTCTGTCCGGGGGGGGGGGAATGTCCTACATTCAGGCAGGCACGGTTTACGGAAAGTTTGCCCGCGGCTTTTCGCCCACGGGAAAGTTAGCCTCTGGGAAGTTTCGCCCCTGGGAAAGTTCGCCCCCGGTTTTTTTCTCTCAATTTTTTGCTCCAAATATTTTGCTCCCAGTTTTTGGCTCTCAGTTTTTTGCCACTGGAAAATTTGCTTCCGGTTTATGCCCCCGGTTTTTTACTCCGATTTTTCGCCCCAGTTTTTCGCCCCGGTTTTCATCCCTGATTTTTTATCTGGAAAAGTTTCTCATCATTTCATTTTTTTGCACGTTCTTTTCATGAGACGTTAATTCCTTGGGTTTTTAACTTTTTCCCTCCTATAACCTTTTATCCTTGAGAAAGTTATAATAACCCTTGAGAAATATTGCCAGCAGTGTTTCATCCAGACGATTTGACTGAGAGGAAATTTGAAAATTAGTGGAAGGCAGGAGCATCATTTCAGCATAAAGCTGTGAAGGCAAATATTTAAAAAAAACCACACTTTACAACCTTTCCTAGGCACTTTTTCCTCCCACATGACCGGGTTAAGGGTGGGGCGGGTAATTATAGATAGGTTTTTCAAAACACATAAGAGTACGCGCTACCAAAGAGTACGCAGTGCGTTTAGTATACTTTTACTTTTCTTGAAACGGCAACACAACTGCCACCTGTCAGTAAGACAAGTCATGACAAAAAGTACAAAGTGTAATGATAAAGTTGATTTTTTAATAAAAGTTTTTCAAATGCGCACTCTTTGGTGTCTCTACCATACTAAACGCACTGCGTACTCTTCGGTGTATCTACCTTATTTCTGTAGACTAAAAGGCAGAGATGTAGTACTTGGTACTCGTACTCGCTTTCCACTCAGTACTGAGCATCAGAAATATAGTACTTGATACTCGTACTCGAGTACAACTCGAGCACGTTTTTCAAGTACTCGTACACGATGCCATGGTACTTGTACTCGTATTCGTACTCGCACCATATCTGCTAGAAGGTTAGCGGGTTGAATTCCGTCGAAGTCACCAGCCCCAAAAGCAGGGTCGTAACCAGCTATGGGACCAGAGGGCTCAAGCCCCCAAGATTTGTCCAGGCTTCCCAACTTCAATCAGGTCCACAGCTTTGATCGATGTCAGAAAAGTTCGCACTGAAATCGCCAGACGTCAGACGTATTAATTATTGTACTGATAATTATTCAGTGATGAAGCCTGTTCAATTATTTTAGAAATTTTTTTTATTTGTTGTCATTAAACAATATTCACAATTGCTGAATTTGACAGTTGGCCGGTTACGGACATTTGTGTCAATTTGGCTTTGATATGAGCTAAGCAGTAAATGACTGGATGCCTATTTTGCTTTAAATTTGCCGCAAGAACTCGAATGGCTCATCTGTTTGCCTCACCATCACGGTGCCTGATTATACCAAGTCAATGAATTGTATTTTTATATTTTTTAAATTAACCAGGTAATTCTAAAAATAATCATATGAAATGATTTTATGATAAAGGTGGAGCGTTTTTTGTGTGAATAAAAATAGTTTTTAAACGTTGTTTCTTTATTTTATTTAATTGCTTCGAAAGGTTTTTAATTTAGAGTTTTTAATAAATCTAAACCTGGTTTGTTGCGAAAATTCCATTTTTGAAGATCGATTCGTTGGAATGAAAAACTTAATGTGAATAGAAAATCTCAGGGTCAAACAACTTCAAAATTTCTGATTACGGTCATGCCCAGTAGGTGTGTGAAGGTGCCTTAAAGAGCTGATTAAGTTTGTTAATGTAAAATGGCTCCACAAGGAAAGAAATTTCGCGTAAAAAACAATGTGATTATAATTGTTATCAGCCTGTATACTCCAGGCACACATTTAATGAAATACAAGCTACAGAAATTTTTTAAGAAATTTCATGTAAAACCAGGTCTACTGGCTGGTTCAATAAAATAGTGTAAAATGTGGTAAAATTGTCACTGTTAATTAATTAATTAATTAAATTAATTAATGAAATAAATATTAAGTGAATAAACAAATAAATAAAGTTAAACAAATGAACATACAAACAAACAAAGAATGAAGTAAATAAAAATATTAAGTAAGTTAAATAAACACAAACAGAAGTAACACCGTAACGATAAATTGATTTCATAGCAACTCGACATCACAACATCTAATTATATTCAAGTGCGACAGAACACCATCAAAATATTCAAGAGCCTTGACTGCGAGATTACTTAAAGATGAAAAAATAATGTCCAACTGAATGCGGTGCTCTTCATGCACCCATTGTCGCTCGTTATTTATGATTCTTTGTTTTCGCAACAGAAAGTTCCATGTTGTTGATTGTAATATCGCCCTGGAGACGATTGGATGGTTGTATTTGTTGCATGGCTGGTATGATTTTACTTTCACTATGACGTTGAGACAACAACACAAAAGCAGACACGAAAATGCTAGCTCAAATTTGTACTTTTCTCTTTTTCGCTCAATCATTTTTCTTCCACTTCTTCTTACAATTTCTTCTCTCTATCCATTTCAGTATTTTATCTTTGTTTTTTTTTTCGAGTCTTTTTTTAACCTCCATCACACTTCACTTCACGACTTGACATACGGCGTCAGCTCGTACCACTTGGCAACCGGTTTCCGTGGATACTGCAACATGGCCGTCCAGTGGTCACGTGACGTCCCCACGAATTGAGGTCCGATTGCGCATGCGCCGAGCATCTTCGAGGATGGACTGATGGAAACAAATAGCGAGGTTAAGAATTAGATCGAGAATAAATGCGCTATAGAAGATGAAGATCGATGAATGAGTTCGGAAAGTCATGTGATTATGAGAGAAAAACTGATGATGATTATGACGACGATGACGATGATGATGATGATGATGATGGTGATGGTGATGATGAGGAGGAGGAGGAGGACGATGATGATAATGATAATGACGATGACGATGCTGATAATAATGGTAATGAAATACGATGATGATTATATTTGGTGCTAGTAATGAAAGTGATGGTTATGATAATTGTGGTATAAAAAATCACCTTTTTCTGGAATGTACTCTAATATCTAGATAGACCTGATCTATACTCTCTTGTGGAACATCGTATACTATCGACTCGTTATATACTGGCTCAACTGTTGACAGTTTTTTCGATGTTTTTTTCTTTTTCACCTGTCTGCCATGACACATCAGAACTACTTTTACGTACGGATCTGTCGAATTAAATTTAAATGAGCATATCAATAGTAGCATAGATTATAATAGTAAAATTGTTGATGAGATGATGATAAAGAAATAAATGAAGAAAAAAAGAAAAAAGAAGAAAAAAGAAAGAGAGAAAGAAAGAGAGAGAGAAAGCAAGCGGGATAAAAAGAGAAAGGAAAAAAGAAAGAGAATGGAATCGAAATGAAACGAAACAAAATATTAAAGAAAGAAAATGACGCAATTTATAAACGACACTTGGGTGGTATGGTGGAATTGTTCAATGTTCTTGCGATATTAAAAAATTTTCGTTGGAAAATAAAATGTTTTTCTTTAATTTTTGAAAATGAAAAACTAAAACCGAAGCAGCAAAAATACATATTCTTCTTGCTTTCAACTTCCTTTCAAGTACAAACATTCAACAAGACCAACTCAACGGTAAATATCTAAAAACAAAACAAAAGATACTGCTAATTGCCACAGCTAAAAAAATATTATAAGAAAACGTTCAGACAGAAATTATTACAAATAAGGAGCACCTGGCAAGCAAACTTCCCGCTCTTGTTCAGGGGCGCACTTGTGAGGGCATTCAGCGCTCTTGTCTTCGCCCCCATTTTCTGTATCATCTTCGTCGTCACCTTTTTCTTCGTCCTCAAGAGGACAGTGAACCGATAAGTTGAGGGCTTTAATGATTGAAACAGTCAACCTGCCAGCTGTTGGCAGGTACTTCAGTGAAACAAGTAGTTGGCCCAAATTGTGCGATTTCTGCGGGTAAAAATATCGGACAAGTTTAAAATATTTTTTGATAGGTACAGTCTCACATTTTTGAACGACAGATTACAGTATTCTCAGGTTGTTTACGTCATTCTCAAATGTTGTACGTCATTCTCAGGTTATTGAACGTCATTCTCAGGTTATTGTACGTCATTCTCAGGTTATTGTACGTCATTCTCAGGTTATTGTACGTCATTCTCAGGTTATTGTACGTCATTCTCAGGTTATTGTACGTCATTTTCAAGTTTGTTTACATCATTCTCAGCTTTTTGTATGACACTTCCACAACTTTAAGTGACATAACATAATTATTATGTGATATTGCTGCAATAAACCAGACTGTAATTCAAAGTAGATAGAATTGATACCAAAACAAGCCTTTAAAAACTTCATTTTTCACAAAATCCTTTATATTTTAATTATAACAAGTCTATAAAATAAAACAAAACATTGATCACAGTCTTCTAAATACTTGATATATAAAATATACGAGGATTGAAATTATAAAAAACTTTTGAATCAATATGAAAAAAAATGTATTAAAAAGTTTTAAATTGAAATAATTAAATATCGCTTTTTAAATGCTTTTATTTAACTTCAGTCGTCTCTCTGTTTGTTGTTAGTTTGTCTGTGGGGATCAAATCTTAGAGAGCGTAGAAAAAAAGAGGGGAGAGAGAGCAGAGAGGGTGAATAATCTATATATAAATATATAACTCAAATACCACTGACTGACTGACTGACTGACTCATCACGAAATCGCAAAATCCACTGAACGGATTGTAATGAAATTTGGGACATATCTTTTAGGTGTCTTTTTAGGTATCTTTTATTTTTAGGTGCTCATTAAGAAAGGGTTTTGAAAAATTCGGCTTGGATCGCCTTATTTCGAAGAATATACAATGCGTGCGTAACGAAACGTATATTGAAACGCGTCGTGGGTGGGTAAAATGCAAACCGCGGACTTATATTTAAATAAATGTTAATGAAAAATTTAGAATTTTTTTGTTATTTTATTTACTAATAAATTACAACTAAAATTCAACCAAATACGTTATTTATTGAATTTTGGTTATTTATTAAGCCGAAAAGTTTCGGTTGCTAAGGTTACGATTTTTTTCATTATATGAATTAAATGTTAACGAAAAATTTATAAAATTTTTAATTTTATTTTTTAACAATTTAATATAAATACATATTCACAACTGAAATTCAACCGAATACGTTATTTACTAAATCTTTGTTATTTTTTTAATAGTTAAATAGTTTCGGTTGCTAAGGTGACGAGTTTTTTCATGTATGAAACGGGTCTCTGCTATTCGCGTGTTCGCGTGATTGCAATCGGTAAAATCGGCAGTCCCGTATTAAAATTAAACCCTATCCCTATCCATATCCCTATCCCTATCCCTATCCCTATCCCTATCCCTATCCCTATCCCTATCCCTATCCCTATCCCTATCCCTATCCCTATCCCTATCCCTATCCCTATCCCTATCCCTATCCCTATCCCTATCCCTATCCCTATCCCTATCCCTATCCCTATCCCTATCCCTATCCCTATCCCTATCCCTATCCCTATCCCTATCCCTATCCCTATCCCTATCCCTATCCCTATCCCTATCCCTATCCCTATCCCTATCCCTATCCCTATCCCTATCCCTATCCCTATCCCTATCCCTATCCCTATCCCTATCCCTATCCCTATCCCTATCCCTATCCCTATCCCTATCCCTATCCCTATCCCTATCCCTATCCCTATCCCTATCCCTATCCCTATCCCTATCCCTATCCCTATCCCTATCCCTATCCCTATCCCTATCCCTATCCCTATCCCTATCCCTATCCCTATCCCTATCCCTATCCCTATCCCTATCCCTATCCCTATCCCTATCCCTATCCCTATCCCTATCCCTATCCCTATCCCTATCCCTATCCCTATCCCTATCCCTATCCCTATCCCTATCCCTATCCCTATCCCTATCCCTATCCCTATCCCTATCCCTATCCCTATCCCTATCCCTATCCCTATCCCTATCCCTATCCCTATCCCTATCCCTATCCCTATCCCTATCCCTATCCCTATCCCTATCCCTATCCCTATCCCTATCCCTATCCCTATCCCTATCCCTATCCCTATCCCTATCCCTATCCCTATCCCTATCCCTATCCCTATCCCTATCCCTATCCCTATCCCTATCCCTATCCCTATCCCTATCCCTATCCCTATCCCTATCCCTATCCCTATCCCTATCCCTATCCCTATCCCTATCCCTATCCCTATCCCTATCCCTATCCCTATCCCTATCCCTATCCCTATCCCTATCCCTATCCCTATCCCTATCCCTATCCCTATCCCTATCCCTATCCCTATCCCTATCCCTATCCCTATCCCTATCCCTATCCCTATCCCTATCCCTATCCCTATCCCTATCCCTATCCCTATCCCTATCCCTATCCCTATCCCTATCCCTATCCCTATCCCTATCCCTATCCCTATCCCTATCCCTATCCCTATCCCTATCCCTATCCCTATCCCTATCCCTATCCCTATCCCTATCCCTATCCCTATCCCTATCCCTATCCCTATCCCTATCCCTATCCCTATCCCTATCCCTATCCCTATCCCTATCCCTATCCCTATCCCTATCCCTATCCCTATCCCTATCCCTATCCCTATCCCTATCCCTATCCCTATCCCTATCCCTATCCCTATCCCTATCCCTATCCCTATCCCTATCCCTATCCCTATCCCTATCCCTATCCCTATCCCTATCCCTATCCCTATCCCTATCCCTATCCCTATCCCTATCCCTATCCCTATCCCTATCCCTATCCCTATCCCTATCCCTATCCCTATCCCTATCCCTATCCCTATCCCTATCCCTATCCCTATCCCTATCCCTATCCCTATCCCTATCCCTATCCCTATCCCTATCCCTATCCCTATCCCTATCCCTATCCCTATCCCTATCCCTATCCCTATCCCTATCCCTATCCCTATCCCTATCCCTATCCCTATCCCTATCCCTATCCCTATCCCTATCCCTATCCCTATCCCTATCCCTATCCCTATCCCTATCCCTATCCCTATCCCTATCCCTATCCCTATCCCTATCCCTATCCCTATCCCTATCCCTATCCCTATCCCTATCCCTATCCCTATCCCTATCCCTATCCCTATCCCTATCCCTATCCCTATCCCTATCCCTATCCCTATCCCTATCCCTATCCCTATCCCTATCCCTATCCCTATCCCTATCCCTATCCCTATCCCTATCCCTATCCCTATCCCTATCCCTATCCCTATCCCTATCCCTATCCCTATCCCTATCCCTATCCCTATCCCTATCCCTATCCCTATCCCTATCCCTATCCCTATCCCTATCCCTATCCCTATCCCTATCCCTATCCCTATCCCTATCCCTATCCCTATCCCTATCCCTATCCCTATCCCTATCCCTATCCCTATCCCTATCCCTATCCCTATCCCTATCCCTATCCCTATCCCTATCCCTATCCCTATCCCTATCCCTATCCCTATCCCTATCCCTATCCCTATCCCTATCCCTATCCCTATCCCTATCCCTATCCCTATCCCTATCCCTATCCCTATCCCTATCCCTATCCCTATCCCTATCCCTATCCCTATCCCTATCCCTATCCCTATCCCTATCCCTATCCCTATCCCTATCCCTATCCCTATCCCTATCCCTATCCCTATCCCTATCCCTATCCCTATCCCTATCCCTATCCCTATCCCTATCCCTATCCCTATCCCTATCCCTATCCCTATCCCTATCCCTATCCCTATCCCTATCCCTATCCCTATCCCTATCCCTATCCCTATCCCTATCCCTATCCCTATCCCTATCCCTATCCCTATCCCTATCCCTATCCCTATCCCTATCCCTATCCCTATCCCTATCCCTATCCCTATCCCTATCCCTATCCCTATCCCTATCCCTATCCCTATCCCTATCCCTATCCCTATCCCTATCCCTATCCCTATCCCTATCCCTATCCCTATCCCTATCCCTATCCCTATCCCTATCCCTATCCCTATCCCTATCCCTATCCCTATCCCTATCCCTATCCCTATCCCTATCCCTATCCCTATCCCTATCCCTATCCCTATCCCTATCCCTATCCCTATCCCTATCCCTATCCCTATCCCTATCCCTATCCCTATCCCTATCCCTATCCCTATCCCTATCCCTATCCCTATCCCTATCCCTATCCCTATCCCTATCCCTATCCCTATCCCTATCCCTATCCCTATCCCTATCCCTATCCCTATCCCTATCCCTATCCCTATCCCTATCCCTATCCCTATCCCTATCCCTATCCCTATCCCTGTCCCTATCCCTATCCCTATCCCTATCCCTATCCCTATCCCTATCCCTTTCCCTATCCCTATCCCTAACCCTATCCCTACCCCTACCCCTACCCCTAACCCTATCCTAGGTAGTCGCATAAAAATTTCAAAATAGTTTTTTTTTAAATTTAACTAATATTTTTAAATAAAGGTACAAATTATGATTGGACAAAAGTTTAATAAAACATAAATAAAAATCGAATAAATTTTTATATTAAAAAAAAACTACATACATACAAACATCGGAATATATGTTTGTTGAATAAATATACTTAATAAAATTATTTAGTTTGTATACCTACTAAAAGCTTTATTTCTAGTTTTATAGCACATTTCAATTTAATATTATGTTGGCTTCCTGCAAAAGCGTTCATATTTACAGATTTATAAATCTTATAATAATGTCTCCATCTGGTGACGTTAATTTCTATTGCACAGCTGCTCTACCACCGCATTCTGTCATTTATGTTTCAATGTGCAATTTGTCTCCTTTGAAGAATCTCTGCAGGCAGCTTTGAACTAAGGAGCATCACATGGAAAGGTAGAAAGACCATGAGAAAGAAAGAAAGAAAGAAAAAAGAGACAAAGAAAGAAAGAAAGAGAGAGAGAAATAAAAAATAGAGAAAAATTATCTGATGAACTTCACAAAAACCAGGGGAAAGACTGAAAGACATTCAGAGGACTGAAAGAGGATTAAAAAGATTCAATCTGACTTTAAAAACATAGGTGCAGCGTTCTTAAATTTTGAAAACTATTTTTAAAATATTTAAGTTATATTTATATATTTAAAATGATTAAATTATATTTATTGAACTATATTTGAAAAATAAATACAAAAAAGTTAAATTTAGCTTTTTCTAAAAATTTAAAAATTTTTCACAGCGCAAGTTTTGAAACCAAAATTAAAATAATTTATTATGCTGACTAAATTACTAGTCCACAGCTCTGGGAAAAATTTTAATAATAACAATTGTGATACAAAATTCTAAAGATATCAATATAATATGTAACCTCATCGTCTCATCACTCAACCAATGGCTCATACTCAAACATTTTTATTAATATCGAACTGCAAGGAAAACTGAGACATACTATCAATTCATTTTTTCAAACACTTTTAAAAATAATTCTTTTCCAGGATTTCCAAGCTGTTATCCAGCTTATTTTATTTCCCGCGAGAATTTATAAGGAGAATGGTACTTTTGCTTCATTTGCATAAATACATTTTTTACCACATCTGTATGCATGCGGCTTGATTATTACTCAGACATACATAAAAACAAGCTTTTGCTTACCTGAAATTATGTTCCATTATAATAAACCTTTTTGATTCAATTCAGAACAAAACACACGCATCACGCAGAGGGGGGGGAGGGGGTGATGGTGGCCAAAAAAAAACCTGTGAAAGTTTTTCAGTCTTTCCTCTGGTTATGAAATTCATCAGATGATTTTTTTTATTTTTATATCTTGAGGGAAATGAAACAACTGTATTCCAGCAATTTTCTACGCATATGCTGGAGAAAGCACTACTCAAGGTGTTCAAGTTAAACCTAATTAAATATCCACGACTTTCCTCTCTCCTCACTACCAGGTTAGAAATAAACCTAGAAGTACGGATAAAACATTTTGAATATTTTATTTAAAGACTTAATTATAAATTACCAAATCATGCGCCATTGAAATTTTTTTAGATTTTAGATAAGATAAAAATTGATCTCATAGCCTTTCGAAACACGAACGTTTGCGTCAATTTGTTCCGCGTCATGGCACTTTAAAGTTGATAGCACGTGAATTGTTGATGAATAAACTAACACCAGCTCGTACAACGTCGGGCTTATACTCAACTGTCTTTCGCTGAATTATTAACAAGTAAAGGGAAAAACGAGTTTTTCAAAACAAACTTATTTCAAACACACTCGATTTAGAAATATGAAAGATATTTAAAATAAGTTTTTTTGTTTTTAATAGAATCATGTGTGGTCATCCAATATAAAACTATGCTGAAAGTTTCAGCTTCCTAGCTAATCAAAAAGCTGGTTAAATTTTACTTGTAAGATTTGCGTACAGAGAAAGACACACCCACAAACAGAGATTGTAACCTAAATAAAAGTTTGTAAAAAAAAAGAATGCGTCAGGTGTTTATCTGCTAAATTTTAATAAAGTATGGTAAAGAGAAAGCAATTTTTTTATCATATAACAAAACACCTTCAACTTGTAGCAAACAGTTGCATTTATACTTCCTACTCAAACGCACCATGTGCTTTGGGGTACTTTCCTTCAGGCTCTCCTATCTAACAGAAGCTTGACGAATAAAGAGCTTTTAACGTCGTACTGTAAGATTTCGTTAGTTTGTAAGTTAACGTCTAAAACGATTGTCACCACCTCACAGTTATTAAGTCATCAAAACTGGTTAGACCAGACGGCGTTATCAATGACGTTACGTTGATGAAATTGTATAACGTTGTAGAAAATTGGAAAGTGCATTTTTGTCCAAGTTTATAAAGCTGAAAACTGGTTAACTTGTGTTTTCCTGCAAATACGCTAATTTTCCGTACTTGCGTTGAAAACTTCAATTTATATTTTATATAAACTCGGTTAATCATAAAAATATGAACAATGAACGCCCCTGCTATTATTTTTTGCCAAGTTATTTAAGGGATGACAGAGAAAAAGTTACTTTTTCTTTTTAGTACATTTCGAAGTTAAAGTGTGTTTTTGAAAAGATTTTAAAGTATTTTTAAATTCTTTATATTAACTTCACCGCCGGTCTTGCTTGCTTGCTTGATTGAAAGATCAAATATGATCCACGACAGGAAGTACTTAAGTGCTTCCTATATACAGCCATTTCGGTTTTAAAACACCTGGTGTAAAGGGCTATAAACTACTATAAAAAATTACTTGATTGCTTGAACGTTTGAAAACCTTGAAAGTGAAAATTAACTAACTTCGCTTTCCGTTATCCAATCGAGCTGAAATTTGAAATATAGGTTTGCTCTTGATGACAATGTATTCTATTAAAGTTTAAAAATTAAAAAAATTTAATTAAAAATAATATTTATTTATGTTTAAAAAGTTCAAATACAATTAAATAATTGTTTGCATATATAAATTAAAAAAATGTTTTAAAAGAAAAATTTGCAATAAATAAAAAGCAGGCCAATATTGAAATAAAAAGAATTTGTGGAAAAAAATTGCTTTTTACGGCTTACTTGTTAGTTAATAATTAGGTAACTGTAGTTGATTAAATAATTAAAATTCTGTAATTCTTGTTTGTCATGATACTCTATTCCAGTTTTTATAAAAAATCAAAATTTTGTGTATTTCTAATTTTGTGCGAACTAAATTTGCAGATTAAAAGTGATTTTTACCAAAAATGAAAAATAGCAAACAGATTAAATTAGAGCTTGGAGTCGTATAAAAATAAGTTATGTACATATTTCATGGTGTTGACGGGGCTGAATGACTGAAATCCAAAACAAAAAACTCTAGGATCTGATTGGAGATCTTATATCAGTGAAGAAAACTCCTAAAAGAAACTTTTGAATAACACTTCAAACCAGCAACAATTTAAACAAAAGTTTAGCAAACCTATACCAAAAAATAAATTGACCAATTAAACAACCATTCAGTAAAAAACAATGACAAACAAAAGCACTCCAGACTAAAACGCTATTAGGTGAAGAAAAATAAAGAAGACCATTTCAATTTTCAATTAATAATAATTTATAGGAGTGGCTTAAGCTGCTAAACGAAAATCTCCATTAAACTTAACTAAACTCTCAAAGGAAAACGTTTGGAATCATGGCTGACCATTCCCAAACTGCACGAACTCGAAGTTTCTGAAAGAGCCGAAAATTTTCAGAAACATCCTCTTTGCCGCAACAAAATCTTTGGCTCACTGGATTTTCTTGTAATGAAGCAACCTATATGCGACGTTTTTTTTTCCGAAAACAGACGTGTTAACAAGTAAATGAAAAAACGAGTTTTTCAATACATACTTTTATTTCAAATACACTCAATTTAGAAATACGAAAGATATTCAAAATAACGATCGTAACATAAATAAATAAATAAAGAAACATAAATAAATCGTGACGTCATGAAAGTTACGCGATCTTCAGATGAATCACGTGCTTACTTTGCTGCACGATAAAGACACTTTTTATCTGTTTAGTTTATTAACATATGTCGAAATTAATTGAATCATGTATTGTCATCCAATATAAAGTTATGCTGAAAGTTTCAGCTTCGTAGCTAGTTAAAAAGCTGGTTAAAATTTAACTTGCAAGAGTTGTGTACAGAGAAAGACACACATACACCCACAAACAGAGATTGTTATTTGAATAAAAATTTGTTAAAAGGAGACAACAGGCAATAGGATTTTAAATTGTAACAGTTGACGGAATTTTACGTTATAGATTGAGCGTTATAGATTGGCGCTGTGTTCCATAAATCATAAATATGCAAGGATTCGATTTGCTTTTCTAGTCACGAATTGAACTTGGTTTACCCCAAAAATTTGATTTGTTTTATTTACTTGCTTATTTTTATCAAATAGATATTAATAATTACTTAAAACAAGCAGGGTTACTCGGCGTTGTCCGGCATTTAAAGGTTTATCTGTTTATCTCTCGTTGTTTCTCCTCGCTTTTTTTCGCCCTCTCTCTCTCTCTCTCTCTCTCTCTCTCTCTTTTTCTCTTTCTCTCTCAATTTTAACGAAATTTGGCATGGGGGTGGATCTCACAGAGTAGATGGTCATAGGGTATTTTTTAATTTAATTTTTTTAAAATTTTCTGATGATCAAAAAACTTTTCAGGCCAAAAGTACTTATGTATGAACATCACAGGTTATTGCGTAACAAAATTTAAATTTTGTTTACGTAACAGAGTTTGAAGGTTTCTAGCAGGTCTTAGCAAGTCTATTTTACGTTTTATGGGCAAAAAGGAGTAAGGAGAGAGTGGAAGAAAGAAAAGGTGTGGGAGTGGGAAGGCAGGCCATAGATATATCTATGAGGCAGGCATTTGTTGAAAATCCATCTGCAACAATTCCAGTCTTGTGATGTGAACTGTAGAAAACAGAAGTGGATGAAAACAGAAGATGTGGATGCTGAAAAATAATATAACAAGATGTATATTTTTGAGCTTGCTTTGTTTTATTAGCTTGAATATGAACGTTGAGACATATTATTATAATATTAAATATAAAAATAGAATAAAACATGCTTTCAGTATGATAGATATGTTAGCTTTGTCATTAAGCTCTCCGAAAGAAGTCAGAATGGCCGAGCGGTCCAAGGCGCTGCGTTCAGGTCGCAGTCTGGTTCTCCAGGCGTGGGTTCAAATCCCACTTCTGACATTTTCGATTTTAAAAACGCAATAATATAAAAACTGCTAAACCATAATACTCCAGATAAAATATTTCAATTTAAAACATCTACGTATAAAAACTCATGGTGACCTATTTTCATATTTTTGCTACATTTTTCAGTTCTTTCTTCCATAAAATCTAAAAAAGAAATTATAGTGCAATTGAACAAGTTAAAGACGTTGCTACTTTGAGAAGAAAACTAGTGATTGAGCTGGAAACAAGCCAGACAAAAAAGGGAAGTGATGGTGATGGGAATGGGTTGGGAACGGAGAACATTTCTGTCCCAGTCTCGCTCTCTAATTTATAGAAAATCTTAAAAACACATATGCAATCCAGCCATGTTTCAAAACCAAAATTGTGTCTTTTAATTGATTGTTTACATGCTTTTATTAAGTTTCACTTGTCTGGACGTCCATGGGATGTCCGCGGACGTTTTAAAGTTTGAAAGATCATTATAACATTAACCATGGAATTCTAGATATAGCAGGTTATATTCAGAAATTCATGAATTAACCCACTTACAAAATATAAGTTCAATTAATCATAAATATATATTAAAAAATTTAGAAAGAAACAATTATTAAAAAATAATTTAAAGAAGCATATTGATAATGACGACAAAAACTTTCATCGACATAGTAACTATAAACATCTTTTGTTTATTAATAAAACATATTTTTACAAAACGATGTTGCTATGACATTTTATCGCAGTCTTAAAAGCATGTTTTTAATTTTTTAAATTAACTTTTACTTGTTTAAACTAACGAATTCTAGAAGTGTTCCCTGAAGCCCTGCATTTAACGAAATCATTTGCACCACATACACATACACATACACATACACATACACATACACATACACATACACATACACATACACATACACATACACATACACATACACATACACATACACATACACATACACATACACATACACATACACATACACATACACATACACATACACATACACATACACATACACATACACATACACATACACATACACATACACATACACATACACATACACATACACATACACATACACATACACATACACATACACATACACATACACATACACATACACATACACATACACATACACATACACATACACATACACATACACATACACATACACATACACATACACATACACATACACATACACATACACATACACATACACATACACATACACATACACATACACATACACATACACATACACATACACATACACATACACATACACATACACATACACATACACATACACATACACATACACATACACATACACATACACATACACATACACATACACATACACATACACATACACATACACATACACATACACATACACATACACATACACATACACATACACATACACATACACATACACATACACATACACATACACATACACATACACATACACATACACATACACATACACATACACATACACATACACATACACATACACATACACATACACATACACATACACATACAGTAATCAGCAATATTTGCAATCAAATGTTGTGAGTTTGCTTGCTTTCAGTAATAAGATATCAAAAGAGACTCCAATACAGTGAAATTAAATTTAACGAAATTTTATGCTGTACTATGGCGAAGCGGAAGCGATTATCATCTAGTAAAAATGCATGAAATTTTTAATATTATTGTTATAATAATTATTATTAAGCGTAAACATGCACAAACTATAATCAAGAATAATTGTTAATTAAGCTCTATTCTCGTTCTTTTTGGAACGCAAGCGTTGATCAAAGATGACTAATAGGAAAGCGGAACTAGCCAATTAGTGACCTTAACATTTTATCACAAAAAGGTCATAACCTTTCTATTATGACGTAACCAAACGTTTACCCTACCCAAACAAGAACTATGGTAAATAAGTTGATGCTATCACAAAGAAATGTTTAAGAAACGCCTCTTCAACGTTTTCTTGTTTTTTTTTTTCATTCAAAAAGAAAGGATGACATCCCCACCCCTTTCATCTCGACTAATCCCTGCTGGAACAACTTCGAACCACAATTCTGACTTTTTTGACAAACCGAATAACAACGCTTATATTAACTTGTAATGTTGTTTTTGAAAACAACGCTTCTCGTTCGATCAACGAAGTTAAGCAACGTCGAGCCCGGTTAGTACTTCGATGGGTGACTTTAAATACATTAATCCGTTTTAAATAGAAAAAGTTTAAATATTTTATTGTTTAAATGTTAATGTTTAAAAATATTTTTTAAACACTAAAAAATGAAAAATAATAAAATATATAAAAAATATAAAAAAACTCTTGCATACTTATGAACTAAAAGTTTAAAAATAATTTTTTATTTTTTTAACTTAAAACGGATTAATATATTGTTTACTGTCTGTTTTACTCGATTTATTTTTCTTTGTAACTCGTCCGGTACAATTGTACGTTATACAGGTCATGCCAGTACCAGTACACGCAGGTATGTTCTGTTATTCGGTAAATTCAGTCAGTTTAGTTTGTGTGTGTCTTAGTCGTGTCTGGACTAGAAGTCTCATGTCAGCTTTATTGTCGTCTGCCAAATTTTTCAGTATTCTTGGTTTTTATATAAAATTAATTCCGCTTTTCAAAACTGAAATCCAGTGTTTTTTTATTTTAGCATAAATTCTATGCAAATTCAATAATTGTTTTTGCGAATTTAGTGTCATAGTTAAATTGAAAAATTTATATAGTAATGAGCGGTAAGAAATTCTTTTTTGCTATCGTCCCATGCAACAGCAACATTGCACAGAATGCACATTCCCATGCGTTATGCAATACATCTTGATTTCTATCCCGGTTTTGGCCAGCTGACATAACAAGCGTAGCTTTAAACTGTAGAATATGTCATGTAGAAAATTAAAGTCTTACTTGTATATATTGTAATAGAAATACTCAAATGATTATAATAGCTATATTATATTAAAATTGTAGCAAACAGACTTGTTGTTTATAGAAAATCTTTTTTTCTAAATATGGGAGCAAAGTCGATCTAGGGGACGGGATTAACATCTTACTTTCGTTTGTCCCCCGGACGCCCATGAAAGTGGAATGAAAGAGTGAGAACGTTGTCACACACAGTGGTGTAGAGTGGGTTTCAGCCGCTAAGCCGACTCTCTTAAGATGCTTACAGCGGACCGCCCTTTTTGTCCCCTACGCCAGGGGTCTCCAAACTGCGGCCCGCGGGTCAAATGCAGCCCGCGAGGCCCTCTCATGCGACCCGCGGAGACTTTTTATATTTAAAAAGTTTAACTTGTATTAATTTTTTTAAAGATTTAATTTTTCCAATTTATCTTAAACAAATCCTACAACTTAATATTACTTTTATTAAATATTCTACTTCACTTTTAGTTTGTTGTCAGCCTGCGTAGCGTACCCACTGATCTCTATTATATTATAGAGATCAGTGAGCGTACCATAGACTTATAATATAATATATATAAGTCTATGTCGCTGCCTGACGGTATTTTCCAAATAATTTCGATATTTCTTTTAATCTATATAGATTTTTTTCTGATCTAAAAAATTAGTAATTTTTTTTTATTGTTATAAAATTTATAAAAAAATGTTTGAAAAATAGACGAAAATAATTTATTACGCTTTTCTCCGTGATTACCAATGTTTTGTACTGTCATATAATTGTGAAATGTGTAGAACTTTAATTAGTGATAATTACTTGTCAGTGTGCATTTTTTGAGTCATATTGTGTGCAAGATACAGTTTCACTATTCATGTTGAAATAACTTTATTTTTACACAACATTAAATATAATATTAAATAATATTAAAATTATAAATATATAATTAAAAACAACATCTATGTTTTGATTCTTTCTTATATTGACCTCTAGTGTGTAGTCGACCCCCCCAAACTGCTGTTGACAGTTAATGCGGTCCTCCGACCGAAAAGTTTAGAGACCCCTGCCCTACGCTATGGTACTGCACTGCTCACTCAGTAGGGTCTACAACTTCTAGTCTCTTCTCTTATTCTGTCTCGAATTGACTACTGTGATTCACTATATTATGGTCTTCCTGATACTACCCTTTATCCTCTCTCTACAGCCTTCAACTCAGTTGCACGCTTAGTTTCTCGCACCTTTTACTTCTCTCACATTTCTCTATCTCTTGTTCTTCTTCACTGGCTTCCTCTCAGATATAAGGTGATTTTTAAAATCTGCTTACTAATGTATAAAATAAAAAATTGTACTTCTCCTCTCTACTTAACTAGCTTAATACAAATCCCTTCTAAGTCTGGTCTTCGTTCTTCTTCTCGTAACCACTTTCATATCTTTTCTGTTAAGCATTCTTTTGCTAAACGCTCTTTCTCCTACTCTGGCCCCTATCTCTGGAACTCTCTTCCTGCTTCTCTTACTAACTCTACTTCTCTTACAGTTTTCCGTCGTGGACTTAAAACATATCTGTTTAATAAGTTCCTGACCGAGCGCTATTGAACACCACGGAAATAGCGCTATATAAATACAATTGATTGATTGAAACTATTAACGAATAAAGGTGATGTCATAAGATTGCAAATCCGATATTTTTAGGTGCTAGCTGTAGCTAAAATATAAAAAATCCTGTGAATTTTGTGGTAAATGAAGGCAGAACGTTTTTCTACTTGTTCAATAAGATACGTTTTGCCCAGTCTAGAAAAGTAAAATGTAAGTTTGCAAACAATTCACTGAAATGATTTTCATAAATTTGAGTGAGTTATATTAGTTTTAATATTTTTTAAAACTTAAAGTGGAATGTAATTTATTCAAATATTCTAGACGATATCAATGAATCTCATATCTAAGTTTCATGATAAATAATCGTCAATAATTAATAAATAGAATTGATTATTTGTGTTTTTTCATGTCAGCTTACAAGCGACTCTAGCTCATGTTTAATTAATAAGATGAGTCATCTATTGATTGCAAATATATGACGAGTACACAAATGCCGTCCAAGAAAACCGAGCAACGAATGAGATTGATGGCATGACAGCAATGTGAAACGAGGGAGTATCGTGATGTCACATGTTCAAAGAATGCTTCCTCGCAAGTCAAAAGGGAAAAATGATGGCTGGGATTATAATTCTCACCACCACCACGACTACTACCATCACTACCAGTACCACCACCTCAACCACCTTAATCATCATCGCCATAACCAGATTCATTTTCATCCTCATCATCCTTCCTGCCAGAAAAGAGAAGAAATAGATGAAATTGAGGCCAGGTCCGATTGGGATTCTTGTTTAACAAAGCGAGACTACAACAACCTTTTGTCGTATAACAACCTTTTGTTGTATAACGTGTCGTATCAGAACCATCGATGTAGGAAATTGCTTATCAATAAGAATTGAATTAATTTCCTCTGCAATTGTTTGTTTTCAAAAACTGAAGTAAAATAACAATAACAATAATCCAAATAATAAAAATTATATAATTCGATAGCATAAATACAATTTATTTAAAAAAACAAATTGAATTACGAAAAAATTAAAATATAACTGGAAATGAAATTTGATCGTTTCTGTTGACAAAAATTTCTGTAGTTTTGTGATCGGCAATAATTCGTTGAATAAGAAATAGTGAATGAGAAATTTTAAATAAAGCACCCCCTATTTGATGTAAGGTCAGCAGGGGGGGGGGTGTGCCATGCCCATTGGAGATCTGCACGGCCCGGACTGTGGCGCAAAAAATCAGTCCCTGCAATGCTTTTTAGAAAAAATATTGTCTTCAGTTTGATCTTGAAAATTTCAAATGTATGAATTGTATGAATTGATGGCCTGACGTCACGAGGAGGAAGTGCATTCTAAAGTTGAGAGACAGACAAGGAGAATTCAAACCAACGATACTTTGATGTGTCGAAGCGAGAAACGGACACAACGAAGTGTACGGCAGAAATAAGCTGATGACGACCATGAAGATGAAGAAATTAAGACTTAAAAAATCATTTTGATATAAAAAAAACAACTACTAAAAAATAACAATGAAATAAAATCTTTTTAACTTCAAACAAATTAACTTTTATCGAAAGTACCGACGGAGCCGAGTGACGTTTTTTAGCGCATTGTGGGACCTGTAATATGAAAGGAATTATCACAAGAGCAGTCCAAT
The DNA here is from genome assembly GCA_963978895.1 of Erpobdella octoculata. NCBI lineage: Eukaryota > Metazoa > Annelida > Clitellata > Hirudinida > Erpobdellidae > Erpobdella > Erpobdella octoculata. The sequence continues at coordinate 31,577,346 of OZ022243.1, read as the reverse complement.
TTCTTTGGACAGGAGTGCTAATAATCTCTTCTTTTTATGATCATTGTGGGAATCTAGATGGTGAGATAGTGATGATGATCATATTTTTTATGGGTTCTACTGTTGTTGTGAACGCTGCTGCGCATGAGAAAAGAAGGTTTTGATAATGATGGTGATGTCGACAACAATGATGATAGTGACGATGACAACGATGATGATGATGATGTGGATGGCAATGATGATGATGATGATGATGATGATGATGTTAAGTAACGATCACAATTTTAGTTACATGGAAGATTGAAGCCTATTTAGGAAATTACTAAGCACGTCGAAATAGCTACAGTTGTAACTCTAGCAAATTTTCTCAGAAAAACCATAAAGTAAACAAAAAGTTAAAGGAAACAATTTGGCTTTCTTTATTGCCGATTAAGTATAGGTCAGCAGGAGTGGAACGACCACGGTTGGTTGGCCGTGCGTGCGAGGTTGCTATGAGGATGAAGAGTGATGGTGCTTTATGATGTTAAATTTGTTCAGCGTTGCAGAGTCAGTTTCGTGTCGTTACAATTGAAAAGCTTTTCAATTTTTAAAATATTCTTATTTCAAAAGATTTTTTAGTTGAATAGAATAGGAACCAAATAAAGAATTTGGCGAGAGACTAGGTAAATGATTGACAAAGTAAACAAGTGAGTAAGTGAATCAATAAGTGAGTGATTGGGTAAATGGGTGGTTGCATAAATAAGTGAATGACTAAGTAAATGAGATTCCTAAATGAGTCCATTGTAAGATTGAGCGAGTTTAGGACATGTTTAATTTATATTTTTTAAAAGAGAGAATAAAAGAAATGAATTATGCAAACGCCTGAAATGCTCGGGAAAAACTCTCGCGCCAAAATGAATTTCAAACGAAATAAAAGCCTTTGCTGGCTTATATGACATTTTAATTTTGTTAGAATGCACCCATGATTGAAACAATTTTTTGAATTTTTTTCTTTAATATAATTTCGTATCCGCACACAGCATATTTCAGTTTCAATAATAAATTAATAAAAACAATTTGTAAAATTATTAATGTTTACAGTTCAACCAGCACGTTATAGATAGAACCAATCATTTTTGTCAACGTGGAATTTCAGATTAGGTTGACTAACACGAGAGAAGACATACAGTATTATTATTTTTTGATAATAAAAATAATAACTAGCAGGGTTATTTCTTGATCAAGGTTTTAAATCTGAAATATTTGGTTGAGATTTTTTGGCGAAGTATGTTCAAGTAAATGAGAGATATTATTTAAAGCTGAAACATAAACAGTGTTTTAGACAGACTTATTTATGATGTTTGTCGCTTATGTGATGTTGGTAGTTTGGAATATGAACTGAATGTAAGCTCGAAAAACAGAAATTGAATGATTATTAAAAGTATCATTTATAAATCCTATGCACAAATATGTATAATAAAACAACTAGATAATAAATCTAGATTTTTTTTTCTTTTTCTCTCTTTCTCCAATAAGAAAACTCGTCGAATAATTTGTTTTTAGTCAGGAGCAAGCTGATAAGTAACAATTTTATGAAAATATCTCCTGTGAATATGTGATGAAATTGAAATCTAATGGCTTTCCTTTTAGCTGCCGGTCAGCTGTGACGCCTCCTTTGTAATGCCGATGGGACATTTCACATTTATTTTTTACAGATATCGCTTTTTTATGTTTTTTATATAAACAATACAAAGCGTGCTTTACTAAATTTTTTTTAAAATAAATGCTTGTAGAAATGAGACGAAGCCAATGAGACTACAGCACGTTAAAAAGCTCCAAGTCGGATAGTGACTCAGATAACCTTTGTTTTGATCCGCCAACTGCTTTATTGTTATCTTATTTGGTGTATTTCACGATAGGTTAATAATCATTACATTGTGTTAATCTTTCAATATGGCTGTGAACTATGTAGATAAAAGAGGAGAAAAAAAGAGAACAGAACAAAAATATGAACAACAGGAAGTATTTTGGAATTTTCTTTATACTGCCTTATCAGTCTGAAACACCTTATGTAAAAAGCTATAAACTATTATAAAAAAGACTCAAATTACGATATTTTTGGAGTAGTTGTCGCGATTTTTCAAATGTCTTAAATAATTTTCACCAAAAGAGTTATTTTATAAAAAATAGTATTGGTGGGCAAAATGTAGGTACTTTTGCCAAATTTTTCCAAAACTTTTTACAACTTTTCTCCAAAAATTTCTGATGGCCGGACCGAAAAAAAGAGGAAAGGGGGGTTGTCGTAGGTACATTTCCTAATTTTGTTTCTTAAAATCTTTTAAAAAAATCGAGAAATTCTTGGGGGGCAACTAGTCTTCATCAATAGGCATTTGTGTTTTTGATATTGACCTGTTAATAGATTCTAAGCTGGTATAGCTTATTTTTTTTACAAAACTAACAAAATTAAATAATATAATTAACAAATAAAAATGTGTGGTACCACAAGCACATTTCCTTTAAGTGGGTTTAAATAACGCGATGAGAATTTTAGTAGATTTCAAGCAGTCGATCATTGATGTTTTGGAAAGATAGTGCTAAACGCTTTTAATATTTTTGACATATGCATTTATATTTGACGACAAATATACTACTACGACGGGTAAATTTGATTTGGCCTTTTCTAGAGCGTTTTTTAAAAACATTTTTTAATTTTTCAAATTATATTATTTACTATATTAATAAAACCAAGCTACTTGTGGTAGAGACCCAGTCAGGCAGACTGGGTTATAGAAATTAATTGATGAACCACAGTCATTTTTGAACTTTTTAAATTTCTTTTATCTGTTATTGAACAGGAATAAATAAACACACACACAAGTTGAGGCACAACTTGTTAATTGTTCAAATAAAGCGGTACAAAGAAAATATCTAAATAAATACTATAAATACTACAAAACAAAATAAAGCAATACAAATAAGTAAAAAACAAATAAACAAATGTCATATGTTTTGTCACCGTTTTCGCAAACATTTCTCAAACAGTTAGGTATATTATTTTATTTTAAGTTATCCTTTTTTTCTAGAACTGGCCTACTGGTCTAATAGGTTGAGACACCTCCGTGTAACTTTACTGCTCTGCTTAACTGGAGCAGAGGAAAGTCATCACTATAAACGGTACCGGGCCTTTAAGGAAGGAATTTTTCACCCGAATATAAGACGTTTACCCAAAAATAAAATATTACATCCAAAAATAACACATTTAATCCAAAAATAAAACATGACCAAAAAACGAAACGTTTCAGTAAAAAATAACAAATATCACTAAAAAACAATCAATCCAAAAATTAAAAAACACTTTTTTGCCTCTAATTTTTGTAAAACAAAAAACCTAAGAATCATAAATGTAAGAAATCTTTTTCAAAAATGTACATTGTTCCATTTTTCTTCTTCAAAAGCTTCCAAAGATTATATATAGTTTCTTCATTTTTTTTTCAACTTTCTTATTTTATGACACCATTCTTAACAAAGATCGCATTTAAGAGCGTGGTGCCTCTTGCTTAACGCAAACGTACATAAAGACATAATAACGCAATGATCGAGCGAGAACAGAACAATTTAAAAGTGTTTAGAACGTGATGTTTATAAATACTCAGATTTTAAAGACTTCCCACGTTTTCCTATCATTTTGCTGTATGAATAATCAATAATAACACAAATACAAAATAAAGCATGAAAATGTTTTATTACTTATTTTGTTTATCTTTAAGTTTCGGCTTAGTGATTTTCTTTATCGTTTGAAGTGTAAAGATGTCTACACACTGTCCGGTTCCTCCATCTTGCTCCTTTTCGCCTAAACTGTTGCATAGATTATGATAATTTATTTGGTTGCCAGAGGCCATGACACACTTTGCCAGTTTTTACATCCAGTAACTGAGTTACGTGAACGAAAGCCCAAATATAACTTCAAACGTATTATAATAATAACAATAATAATAACATGGATAATTTATATAGCTTTTTATATAGATAACTAGCGGAGATACCCGGCGTTGCCCGGGTTTTTTAGAGGTTTTTCTAATGTTTGTCTCTTTCTCTCCCGTTTCCTTTCCCACCTGCTTTCCCACTCCTGTTCGCTTTCCCGTTTTCGGTCGTTTTCCCGCTGCCGGTCGCTTTCCCGCTGCCGGTCGCTTTCCCGCTCCCGGTCGCTTTCCCGCTCCCGGTCGCTTTCCCGCTCCCGGTCGCTTTCCCGCTCCCGGTCGCTTTCCCGCTCCCGGTCACTTTCCCGCTCCCGGTCACTTTCCCGCTCTCGGTCGCCTTCCCGCTCCCGGTCACTTTCCCGCTCCCGGTCGCTTTCCCGCTCCCGGTCGCTTTCCCGCTCCCGGTCACTTTCCCGTTCCCGGTCGCTTTCCCGTTCCCGCTCACGTTTGCTCTCCCATTCCCGCTCACGCTTGCTTTTCCGTTCCCGCTCGCTGTCCGTTCCGGGTCGCTTTCCCGTTTCTATAATAGACAAACTAACCCACAAACATTCATATATATATATATATATATATATATATATATATATATATATATATATATATATATATATATATATATATATATATATATATATATATATATATATATATATATATATATATATATATATATATATATATATATATATATATATATATATATATATATTGCGAATAAACTGTGGAATCAATAGCTTTTCGTTTAGGTGGCATAATTAATTCGATAGAAAGATTTGAAATTTGAAATTGTATTTTTTCAGCCAATTTTCAATATATGACGATGTTTTAAAGGAAATAGTTTTGTACTTTATATATATATATATATATATATATATATATGAGTTTGAGTTTGTTTATTCAGTTATCAATACATACATTCAAAATCACAAATAAGACAGAACAAAAAAAAACAATAATAATTAAATAGTCATTATAATAGCATGTATGATTGATGAAGAGGTGCTGCATCAGGCCCCTCTGTGCTGACGAGTTATAGTGCAATCAAAGTAGAGCGAGTTGATCTTTGAAGGCATTCACCGAACATGCGTCCACTGCTTCCTGCGTCAAGGAGTTCCAGCTGAAAGCTACTCGATTTGTGAAAAAGTGTTTTCGCTCTTCACATCCTTTAATTTTTTGTGGTAAAAGAAAGCTGTTGTGACCTCTCAAACAATAGGATCTGTTAGTTTGCCATGTGGGATGTTTTTGCAATACAAAAAAATTCACTTCATCAATATGAGCCAGTATTTTGTATTGTTGGATCAAATCGCCTCTAACCCTACGTTCTTCAAGCGTGGTAATTCCAAGCTTCTGTAGTCTTTCTAAGTATGGTAAATGTTTGATTGTTGTAATTATTTTTGTAACTTTGTGCTGGACCGTTTCGAGAGTATCAATGTCCCGGCTTAGATGAGGAGACCAAACTTGAACTGCATATTCGAGGTGTGGTCGAATGTAGGCCTGGTATAATGTTTTCCAAAGATGGAGACTACGACTTCGGAATAATTTGTTGAGTCTACCAAGAGTTCTATTAGCCAAGGCAGCCGCTGCATTCACTTGAGACCTTGCTTTGAGATCATCCGATACTAGAACACCAAGATCTCGTTCGACTGTCGTTACTTCTAAATTCTTTCTATTTCCATCTGGGTCTAACATAGAATAAATAAATTTTGATTTCTGATTGGTTCGTCCAACGTGCATAACTTTGCATTTGTCAATGTTGAATGGCATCAACCATTTGTGTGACCACTGGACTGCCTCATCTATATCGTTTTGGAGGCTTCCAGACGATTCGCCCCCTGGACGGTTCGCACCCTGGACGGTTCGCCCCCTCCCTAGACGTTTCGCCCCCTGGTCGATTCGCACCCTGGACGGTTCGCCCCCTGGTCAATTCGCACTCTGGACGGTTCGCCCCCTGGTCGATTCGCACCCTGGACGGTTCGCCCCCTGGTCAATTCGCACCCTGGACGGTTCGCCCCCTGGTCAATTCGCACCCTGGACGGTTCGCTCCCTGGTCGATTCGCATTCTGGACAATTCGCTCCCTGCGTGTTTGACGGTTTATTAGAGTTAAATATAATTTTTTTTATTATTTTTACCACGTTTTCTTAACTTGCTTAAATATTATTTTATTGTTATTTTTACTATGGAGGTAGTTCTCATAAGGGGCAGGAAAGTTAAGAAGGTACTTCTTCAAAAGTGCTATTAATGTTCTTTTTCAAAATGTTAATATCAATTTCAATTTCTTTTGCGATTTCTTGATGACCCCTTCCCGAACTCTACGCCTATGGTTTAAATGTTTTTTTTTAATTTACAAATCTTTTAAGTGGAACTCAATTTTAAGAGGTTTGACATAGTTTAACGTAGCGTTAGTAACGACTAAGCCATAATAAGTATATAATGATGTTTGAAAACAGATTAACAAATGATAGACACTGCATTTTTGTTGTAAATTTTATTGATCATTCTCCGCATGGCCCATACATGTGCGCACAGGCACGTATAAGCTTAGAAGTTGATATTTCATGTTCCGCATATTTCTCCCACACGTCGGATAATCTTCCCTGCAGTCTGGCATAGGTCGTCTTTTGGTACCTGCGAAGTCTTTTCTCGGATATCAGGTTGACTTGCAGGGTAACATATTCCGCTTCGTTGAAGAGTAGCGGTGCCAGTTGGTACAAATCGAACTTACCCCGCCTGGTACGGCTATTTAAGCGCGTGTGCCATCCAAAAGGTGGCGGTTACGTGAACAAAAGTCCAAAATTTCAAACGTATTATAATGAAACAAAACAGCGGCAGGTAGTCTAATTTACCATTTATAATTAGCATAAAATACTTCGTAGCACACTAGCAGCACTTCCGAGGCTTTATGCAACTGTTTTAACTGCAAGCCGCTTTTTTACTGGCTTATAATATAATGAACTTTTTATTATGTCATAAGGATTCGGATTTTCTTTGAAATGACTGATCAATTTAAGCACTTTCTCATCAGTCCACTTCATCGTAATTTCTATAGTTTAAAATAATTAATCATTCAAACAAAATACAGAGAAAAAATTTAATGCAAATATAAATATGTTCCATAATTTATTTTTGAAACTTTAAAATAACGTATATACAAATATAAATAAACAAAACTTTTTAAAATAGCACATTTTTGTTAACCAAAAGAAGAAAATAATTTTTCTCTGGGCTATGTGAGAAATGTCTTGATGGAGTCATGCATTAATTATGGACATTCGTATAACAAACAAGCCATATTTTGTTAAAACTTAAAACGTGAGGAACCGTTTACCTCAAACTAACCATCTGCCATTTTTAAATAGGATAGAATGTTTTTTTGAATATATATATATATTATATATATATATATATATATATATATATAGGTCAAGAAAAACGTGGTAGAAATAATAAAAAAATATTTAAATCTAATAGACAGTCAATAGACAGTCAACCAGAGGGAGAATGGTCCATGGGGCGAATCGTCCAGAGTGCGAATCGACCATGGGGCGAATCGTCCAGAGGGCGAATCGACCAGGGGGCGAAACGTCCAGAGTGCGAATCGACCAGAGGGCGAACCGTCCAGAGTGCGAATCGACCAGGGGGCGAACCGTCCAGAGTGCGAATCGACCAGGGGGCGAATCGTCGAGGGAGGGGGCGAATCGTCCAGGGGGCGAAACGTCCTGTTACCGTTTTGGAGTCTGATACAGTCTTCCACGGATTTGATAATCCCAATGATTTTACTATCATCTGCAAAAAGCTTGATGTGTTGAGATAATTTGTCAGGGAGGTCATTTATATAGAGCAAAAACAATAGAGGCCCAAGTACTGAGCCTTGCGGTACCCCACTCGTAACCTTTTTCCATCCTGAAGTACAACTGTCGATCTGAACTCTCTGCTGACGATTGGTTAACCAAGATTCAATCCATTTGTGAAGAGAGCCCTGTATACCGTACGCTCTCAGTTTGTGCAATAAACACCGATGTGGGACTTTGTCAAAAGCTTTCGCAAAATCTGTGTAGACAACATCCACAGAAACACCAAGATGAACACTTTCTGTCAGAATGTCGCGGGCTTCCAGTAAGTTGCTTACGCATCCTTTTTTTCTTACAAATCCGTGTTGACTTTTAGTTATTAGGTTATTTATAGTGCAGAAAGACGTGATTTGCTCGTGAAAAAACTTTTCGCATACTTTGCAAAGTACGGAAGTTAATGATACTGGCCTATAGTTTCCTGCCTTTATTTTGCTACCTTTTTTAAAAATGGGCGTAACATTAGCTAGTTTCCATAGATCTGGTACCATGCCTGTGGTGATAGACATTCTAAAGATGAGAGTGATAGGAATTGCAAGAGCAGCTGCGCTGTTTTTTAATATACGAGGATGAAATCCATCAACTCCCATAGCCTTGTTCGCCAAGAGTTCTGATAGTCTTTTTTCAACCTTTTCAAATGTGAAAACGCTCTCGTCAATATTGCATTCGGAATCTGTTCTCTGTTCAAAAAAAGGCAGTTGATTGCCTGATTCGGTAACAAAAACAGATTGGAAGTATTCGTTTAGCGTCTTGCATATTACTTCTTGGTCGACCGATGTGTCACCGTCAGCCGTTTCAATTGCCTTTATCTTCTCTTGAGTTTCATATTTATTTCGAATGTGAGTATGAAGTAGATTTGGTGAATAAGCGAGATTTTCTTCGTAGTGAAGCATAGAAAGTCTAACTACTTTTGCCACGTTTTTACAAGCTTTTTTATGAGCTAGCTTAAGCTGGACATGTGTGTGACGCCCGGCTGCTAGGTATTTTGACCAAAGTTGTCTCTTCAGTTGAACCGCCGCTAACACTTCTGGAGTGACCCATGCCTCTGACTTTTTCTTAAAAGGCACTGTTGTTGTTGGGATAAATTTTTTTACTGCATCATCGTAAATTTTAACCAAGGTGGTGTAGCACTCGTTAACTGAGCAATGTAAGAAGAGGGTTATCCAGTCTTGTGAGCTGATAAAGTGTGAGAAAGCCGTAAAGTTGGCTCTACTCCATATACATCGGGGTTTGTTGTGCCTTTCGATTGTCGGGCAGCCAGCTACACTTATTCTTCCCATTATTAAACAATGTGATTGACCCATTGGCGTATAGCCTAGTGAATCGCCTTTTGTAAGCTCCATGAATTGATCTGGTTTGTTGGTGATAATAAGATCAAGTGTGCTTTTTGGTGCAACATCTCGTGAATGTCGGTAAGTACAAAAAGTCACTACTTGTGTTAGATCGTTTTCTTCGAGACATGACTGAAATCTGATATCCCCTGGGCGCTCGTCCATCACATGACCAGCTGTGGCTACTCTGCCACCCACATCAACTTCTTCGTACCATGTATGACTGAAGTTAAAATCACCATAAAGCAACATCGTTGCACAATTGAGTCCAATTAGTGATTTTTTTGCAATTTTTATAGCTTCAATGGTATTGGTTAAATATTCATCGTCATAATCATGTGGGCGGTAGATGCAGCCAAGTAAGATCGATTCCTTACCGTAACGAATTGTTATCCACAATTGTTCAATATTTTTCGAATTAAGCTCTGGTAAAGAAACGTTAAATGAAACTATTTCGTTCTTGACATAGATAGCGACTCCACCACCTTTGCTATTTCTGTCCGTTCTATGCAATTGGTATCCATTCACGATTGTGTCCGACCTTTCATTAAACCATGTCTCAGTGAAGAACATAACGTCTGGTTGGTTTTTCTTTGATAGTGCTGTTAGTCTGGCCGTGAGTTCGTCTTTCTTCTGACTATTCAGTGAACAAGGGTTATTTGCCCAGAAACAAAGAGTTGTTGTGGATTTTAATAAGTCAATTTTGTCTTGGGAAAGACTACCGATGTTTTGTTGGCGCTGTGTGGGATGTTTTGGCTTGGCAGGACGGGATCTTTTACTTGGAAGACCCAGTTCTACTTTTGTTCACGCTGGTTGTTGTAGTGGATTCGAGAGAAGTGGCAATATATGAAAAGGTTTTTTTATGTCATAATTTAAAATGTTTGTTTTCTGTAAGCAGATTATATCAGCATCAACACAATTAAAAATGTCTTTGTTATTTGAATTTGTTTGTTTTACTTTAGTAACTGAGGAGCTTGATTTGATTTGATCTCTCCTTCCTTCCACTTTCTTAGAGTTGGGTTGTCCATGGGACCATAGACAACCCATTTCCCGTTTCCCTGAGCTGTTTTAATACTGGCTTCATCCCACATTTTACTATAAAATAGTCTTTGCTCAATTGTAAGGTCTGGTTCGACTCTGTATTTAGTTCCATTATTTATATTAAATTCTCTCAATTTGGTATTTCCCCTTGCTTCCAACAACTTTTCCCTTAGTGACCTGTCTTTAAGCTTTACAAGAATTGGTCTATACCCTAAATCAGGATTAATTTTTCCAAGTCTTGTCGAATGTTCAATCATTGATTTAATTTCTAGATTATCTAGTCCGGTATCTCGAATCTCCATAATTTTCACTATGGCAGCCATATCTTCTTCTACCCTTTCTTTATGGTCAGATTTCTTGGATTCTCTAACACCTCTGATAATTATATTGCTCTTTTTTGTTTCTAATTTTGACATCTCCAGCACCACTCTTCCTGTGACAGACAGTCCTTTTGCGGCAATGGCTGCATATGATGGAGTACCACTATGCGATTTTATTGAAAGCTTTGGACCATCCCGTTTTTCATTTACAGTGTTAATTTGGTTATTTTGTCCATCTAACCTTTCTTGTAAAAGCCTTATTTTTTCTTCTTGACTAGAAATTATCTCAATTGCCATGTTAACTAGTTTGAATAGTGACGATACTGATTTTTTTGTCCCCATTATATATATATATATATATATATATATTTGTGTGTGTAGTTCCCGCTCGCTCACCCGCTCCGCTCCGCTCATTTTGTGACG
>OZ022243.1:31546450-31561450 GCA_963978895.1 Erpobdella octoculata | reverse complement strand
TTATGTCTTAGAAATATTTAAATATATTATATGTTTTTATATAAAAAAAACAAATATATTATGTATATACAGTATAATCTCACTATAACGTTCCTGAAGAAACACAAGAAATTAGTACGCTATATTCAAAGTCCGTTATATCCAGAGTATGAAAAAAATCGACAAAATAATGTAGACAAACAAGTTGTATTTGTTGTACATGTAGCGTCTGTGAGGCAGTATTGTACATTTTACTGCCTCACAGACGTTACATGTACAACAAATACAACTTGTTTGTCTATAATATTATAATGTACAATATTACGGGCTAAAATATATGCCAGTTTTTCTGACTAGTGGTCCACTGACTGGAATGTTTTGTGATCTAACTTAGACAAACGATTTATATAGAGTGTCTTCATGATGTAGATAACTTGATTATCCGATCTTCTTGGCACCTGCAATGGTTTTATGGTTTCATTTTCTCTTCGTTTTCATATTATATTTAGCGTTAGACTTAATGAGACTTTAAGCTTGTGCTTATGTTTCTGACTGCTCATATTTGTTTAATCGTAATTGCTTTACTTTTCTAAAACATGTTTAAAAAGTAAAAAAAAGTTTTATTGTTAATCCCAGATTTTGTTGTTTTTTTATATAAAAAATTAACCGCCCAGTATTATATTATTATGATTTATGCCCCTGTTATAACCTTTTCCCGTCTTTTAATAGCCCTAAACGGGTTTGTAGAAATTAGAGAAAAAAATGGTACATAATAAATCATCATTTTTATTACTTTTAATAAATTATAAAACCATTCTAAAAAAAACCATATACGGTTGTCAAAATTAAAACATTGGTGTCAGAAAGAAATGGTTTTGAAAGTACTGGAAAAACTTACCGTTGCTGAGTTGAGGCGGGAGCTAAGAAAACGGGGGCTGAACATAATGATGATGATGATGATGGTGGTACTAGTGATGATTATATTGATGATGGTGATGATATTGATGAAGTGGACAATAAATATATTGCGAGATGATGTTAATATTATTTAATGTACAAAGGAACAATATTATGTTGAACACAAAAATTTAATTAAAATTCCGAAGAAAACCTTTAAACAGTTTATTTTAAATTCAAAATAAATAATAATAAAAAGGAGCTCGAGAAACAAATCTTCATATGGGACAGCACGATGCCATGCGCGGTACTTCGGGCACATAGACACTCACACACACACTCACACACACAGACACATACTGACATCGATACAAATCCACAAATGTGCACTCAGATCATGATCGTGTTATCAAACGTTTCAGGCTTTTGCAGACTTATTTCAGAGTAGCATAACGAGTCAAGCAGCACAGAGACATACATTTGTATTATATTTTTTTTAACAATTCTATTTGATTTTTACGAGTTATTCGCGTGCAGAAGTGCACAGGTGCTACTACTGACCACAACATGACGCCAGTGGCGCTCATTAATCATATCGCCGCTCGTGATTGTCACGTGATCCTAATAAAAGTTTAAATCTAAAAAAAACTATTTTTTACAAATTTGAATCACAGATGGATACAATTTCATTTTCAAAAGTACAAATGGATTAAATTACATTAAAATAATTGAAAAAAGATAATGAAAAAAAACACTAAAATAAAAAATTACGATCTCTCATATTATTGCCCAAATGATTTTACTGCATTGAGTCGTACGATTACATATCGTGTTTCCAGTTAGCTAGATAGGTTGTCACTCTCTAAATGGTCTGGAATTGTGCTTAAAGGGAAACAATTTTTGTATTTCTTTGTTGTTTAACCAACAATGTTTTAAAGCTTTCATGAAAGTACATTTATTGTAATTTCTTAAAGTATCTTCTTTACAAGTAGATTTTACACTTCGTATATTTGCAGAAGCGATGTGTTTTGCTCTCTCTCTCTCTCTCTCTCTCTCTCTCTCTCTCTCTCTCTCTCTCTCTCTCTCTCTCTCTCTCTCTCTCTCTCTCTCTCTCTCTCTCTCTCTCTCTCTCTCTCTCTCTATCTCTCTCTCTCTTTCTCTCTCTCTCTCTCTCTCTCTCTCTTTCTCTCTCTCTCTCTCTCTCTCTCTCTCTCTCTCTCTCTCTCTCTCTCTCTCTCTCCTTCTCTTTTTTTTTCTCATTCGTTTTCTTTGATATAATCTCTACTTTGTTATTTTCAATCTTTAGGCGTGTTTTGCGACTAATTATATTTGCTTCATAATGACAGAGCTGGCTGCAAATATTACTAAGAATGTCACAACAAAATACCACAATGAAGTACTTCGAGATTTGAAGCAGTACGTACATACAAAGGAACAACTTCAAAAACATACAGCAACATTTTTGCTCCATGCTGTTCGTGTTTGTTAGATTTTTTACTCTATCTATCCATCTATTTTTTCCACACAAACTTAGTGCTAAGCTAACCAGTACAGGAGTACAATGCGTTCATTCCATGCGTGACCAATCAAACAGAAATTTTGTTTTTAAAGCCAAACACACTGACACGTAGACAATCACATCCACATCCACACAAACACGTACTTACCTTCACAGATATAACAACCATACAAATAATAATCTTATTATCATTATTTTTTATTATCATATTTATTGAACATGATAGAATCATTCTAATCTTCAGAAGCAATACTATCCTCATAGCCACAATATAAATATCTTTATCATCATCAGTAGCAACCATACCAACAACACCAACATCATCGCCACCACTATCACTACCATATTTATGATTCTCACTCAGACGTAAACATGGGCTGGGATGGTTTGGATCCTATTTTTTAAATGGTAATTTAACCCAACCCAACTTAACCATGGGTCAACATGGGATGCCATATCTACTTTTGACCTCACAACCACATTCATGAAGAACCCCCTATCACTGCCATATTTAATGACCCCCTATCACTACCACAGTTATGACCCCCTATCACTACCACATTTATGACCCCCTATCACTACCACATTTATGACTCCCCTATCACTACCACATTTTTTACCTCGCTACCACATTTCTGACCCCCTATCACTACCACATTTTTTACCTCTCCATCGCTACCACATTTATGACCCCCACTACCATCATTGTCATCCATTACATCAATCGACACAAATGTCATCAAGCGCCATTTCGGAGACCATTAAGCTGATTTGAAATTCCCTGTGTAGTGGTGTTACGATGGTGCTTTTAAACGATGATGATGATGAAAATGAAGTGAATGTGGAATGGGTAGTGTGGATGTGGAATATAAGGTAGTGTGGAATATGGGGTAGTGTGAAATGTGGGGTAGTGTGGAATATGTAGTAGTGTGGAATCCTAGGCAGTGTGGATTATGAGATAGTGTGGAGTATGATGTAGTTAGGATTATGAGGTAGTGTTTATAATGCTTTAGTCAATGTGAAATATGTGGTAATAATAACGAATTATGTCATAGTAATTATGGAAAACATGACTCAAATTATGATAGATGTGTGTGGTGATTATTATGTTATATTATTAAAAACGGTTACGGATTATTTACTGTTAATCCCGGATTATGTGGTGGTTCATATGAAATATAAGCGTAGTCTTTTTTGAATAGAACGATAGATTTGCTACTGCGAGCGTTGCATTTTAAATCGTTAATTCGTCTTGCCTTTCTTAACTTGACCTAAATTATTGTAAAAGGACGACCTGTTATCAATTCTCCTTCGGTCTTTATTATTTAGCAGACTGCAAAGACATGTTGTAATAATACTATTAAAAAAAGATTTAAAAAAACACGCTTTTATTTCATAAATGCACTAAAAATGATAAAAAATTGCAAACATAAAATCGTAGGGTGCTTCCTTCTCACCCATACGATCGCAACAACTACGTCCCACGCTTTTATGTTTACAATTTATTTTATCTTTTTAAATGCATTTAAATAAAAGCGTGTTAAAATTATTTTTAATAGTATTGTTTTAAACTTTTTAGTCTTCAGTTTTGCAATTGATTTTTAAGGACCAAAACGTTTAGTAAAAGAGAAATATAAAAAAACCAGATTTCATATATTTTCCAGAAAATTACAAAATCATATCAATTAATTAAATTTTGACAGTCATACATTTTTTAAAGTACATTTTATTCAATTTTTCTATATATGATTTTCGTACGTAAATGACGTTGAATTTTATCACCGATATTAAAATTTTATTCGTAATTATATTTGTATTAAACATTTTTGTGACTTGAATTTAATAAAATCTTGCATTGTCACAAATAATACATTTCTATTCCAAGTTTTATCTCAATTGGATAACGGCTTGTGATCGAAAATTTGATTTGAAAATACGAACCATTAAACATACAATAAACAGATGAAGTTAAATAAAATCGTATAAATAGCGTATAATAAAAACGTTTAAAAACTCGGCATTTGGATACAACTGCACTGAAATGCCATATTGATATGAAAAGGATCTGAATATGGGGGTTTATTATGAAAACTAATATCTTATGTTATTTCAAAACGCATCATAATAATGATGGTATAATAATAATAGGGGTGACGTCGACGACATAGATGATAATAATGATGATGACGATTATTATTATTGTTATTATGGAGATTGTGATGACGACAACAACAATGACGCTGATGATAATGAGGATGAAATTAAGATAAATGAAGCTGATATAATCGAGTATGAATCAGCATGGAGTTTGAATATTTAATAAATTTTCCTTCCTTGTGGTCTATTTAGCGAAACCACTGAGCTTTCAGTCAAAATCCAAATTGTAAGCTTGCTCAAACATTGAAGTATTTTTTTTAGCAAATATCACTAAGTTAAAACTATTTTTTTATTGTCTAGGTGATTTAAAATAATTTGGCACTGCTATTTTGATTTAAACAACTCAATTTTTTATCTCGTTCCCCCTTGCTCTCCCGTTCTCATTGACTCTCCCGTTTCCGATTGTTTTGCCGCGCCCGGGGTTTTTAGAGGGTTTTCTTTCGCTCCTCTTTGTGAACATTTTTATTTAACGAATTTATTGGAGATCAAACGCCTTTGAATTTAAGAAAAAGAAAAGGAGCTTTATAAGTTTATTTGATTGATTAAATGAAATCGATAGAAATTGTTTTATCGTTCGTATGCACTCCAAAACAAATGAAAGGAGTAAGGACATATTCAAAAATATTAATAATTTTTTATATTTTGAATTTATTTCATATAAAGTAAACAATTTTTAAGTTATTATAGTATATTATATATATAACTATTTATTATTAATATATATATATATATAAATTATCTTACCATAGATAGCAGAGCATCACAAAAAACGTCTTACATAGACATGAGCTATTATATATATATATATATTAATATAAGTATGCAATCACCCTCAACAAAGCTCAAGGCTTTGACATTTTGTGTTGAAACACAAATTGCTTTCTACTTGAAAAATTATAAGTTGCGTGTTTTAAAGTTGTTTAACCAGACCTCTAAAAAACTGTACGGAAAATGAAACAACAAAAACATTGAATACCCACAAGCATTGTGAATTTACCATAATTGAAACGTTTGTTTCCTTTTTTTTTCACTCAATAAAACTATGCCACAGAACATGTGACCGGGTACAGCTAGTTTTTTAATACATTTTTTAATAACAGGAGTTTATTATTGTAAAAAAAAAATTTGTTTGCGTATAGTTTTATCTTTACCATATTTAACTAAACTTTAAAAATGCTGTATTTCATTTTTTTAGTTTATTTTATTTTTATTATTTATTCTTTATAATTAATACTTATTCATTTATGTATTGCTGGAAGCCATTGCGGTTTGACGATGGTCTGAATAAAGACGAATTGAATTGAATTGAATTGAATTGATATCATTTTAATTAAAAAAACACATTTAAAAATCCCGCATTTTAACCATCTGACATATCTAGAAGTGAAACCAAATTCTTCTTTGTTATAAATGCTTTCATTAACTTCTAATTTTGGTTACTATTTTTCCAATCCATTTTTGAGTCACTTCTTGATGACAGATTTTTTTTTCAAATTTTTGATACATGCTTTTGCATGATGACAATGCAATGTTCAATAAGTAATTTTGCAAAATTTTTTTTTAAATAGGTAACAAATGATTTTAAAATTTGAATTTTAATTACAGAAAAGCATTTGGTTAAAAACGTATTTTATATATTGTTCACTTGCTTTTTTTAAGCAAAACATGTTCAAATAGCTTTATACAGAGTTGAATTTTTTTTACACATTATATGTCATCGTGGTCCCTCTGGACTCAAAAAATAAGAGAAGTAATGGCCGGGAGGCTTGCTTCGCCAGTGTGACAGTATGGACGTGTGACGTGACTAAGTAACCACGTGATGGTGTGACAATGTGACCAGCAAGAGTGTGAAAATCTGACTGCCCAACAGTGTGATATGTTGAAACTTTGTATTTGATATGTTAAAAAACTCCTGACTGTTAAGTGAAATAATAAAACTATATATAACTAGCAGTGCTCGTAGCGGCTTCGCTCGCATGAAATTAGAGAATTTGAACCGTGCATACATAGTAGAGTACTGCACGGATCAATTTTTTAGGTCTCGGCTCGGCCGGTCGACAACTTGGCCCAGCCCGTTTCAAAAACCGAAATTCCTGACCCGGCACGGCCCTTCTAATATTGGCCCGGTCCGTTTTTACAGGCCTAGAAGTTCTATATACTTGATGAAAAACTTTGGCCCGTCCCACCTTGACTTCAGGTTTAGCCCGGCCCGTCTGAACACCCTAAAATCACTAACATGTCTATATATTTGGTTAAAAATCTCGGCCCGTCCCACATTGATTTAAGGTTTGGGCAGGGCCGTATGAAGACCCTAAAATAACGGCTTGGCCCGTCCGTCCGGTGATAAACTGAACTCATCTACTTTTAACCGGCACAAAACCTCAAAATACCAATTTTCACATCTCTAGCACTTACAGTTTTTGAGTAGCAGTTAGTTTAAAATCAAATAACCCTTTTTCCATTTCACATTTGAGGTCCGGGAAACCAAATTTTTAAAAAATGGTAAAACACGTATATCATTATTTCTGGAGTAGAAACCAAATACTAATTTTTACTCCTGTAGCATCTACAGTTTTCGAGTAGCAGTAACATTAAAAACCAAATAACCTTATTTTCCACCCCACATTTGAAGTCCTGGAAACCAAATTTAAAAAAAAATGGTAAAACACGTATATCTTTATTTTTAGAATAGAAACTAAATACTAATTTTTACATCTGTGGTATTTACAGTTTTTGAGTAGCAGTTACTTTAGAAAACAAATAACCCTATTTTCCACCCCACATTTGAAGTCCTAGAAACCAAATTTTCAAAAAATGCTAAAACACGCATTTCATTATTTTTGGAATAGAAACTAAATATTAACTTGTACTTCTGTAGCATTCACAGTTTTTGAGTAGCAGCTACATTAAAAACCAAATAACCCAATTTTCTAACCCACATTTGCGGTCCTGGAAACCGAATTTTCAAAAAATGGTGAAAAACGTATCTTGTTAGTTTTTAAGAAGAATCTATATACCAAATTTCAAAATCTCCTCATTTTTGGTTTTCGAGATAAACATTGTTTTAGAAAAAAGTTTGTTTTCCAGTTTCTTCCCCTCAGGAGCAAAATTTTCAAAAATCTTTTCTTAGTGGATGTTTACGCAATAAAAGTAATATAAGTTCCAAATTTCACGTTCCTAGGATGAGGCGTTTGAGCTCGGCGTTGATTATCAGTCAGTCAGTCAGTCAGTCAGTCAGGACATGTTCTTTTATATATATAGATATGTATTATATATATTATTATATATGTATTATTTACAGTGATGGGTAGTTACTAACTATAAATAGTTAACTACTAGTTATTAACTACTCTAAAGTAGTTAAGGAATAGTTAATAACTACTTTTTGTGAGACTAGTTATCAACTAGTAGTTAACTATTTTTGAGATAGTTATTAACTACAGTAGTTAACTATTTTTTTTAACTACTTCAATTTTTTTTATTAATTTTTTTAAAATAATTACGACATCTGTGTTTTTCAATTTATGTACTGGTACATCACTTTCTTATTGGCTTTGTTTCTTCCTTTTCATTCTCCGCTTCGTTGTTTGTTTAAGTTTGTTATTATTTTCGGTTAGGTTCGATTTTCGATTAGGTGACGAGTTTGTTGCGATCTATTACAATGAATAGCAAAATAATTAAAGAATGTTTTACTGAAGTAGTTTTTAAGGACAATGAAAAAAATTTTACGGCATTATGCGATACATGTCATAAAAGAATTTCTGGAAATGTTACCAATTCATTCAACTTTCTTAAACATGTAAAAGTGAGTTTATATTAGTTATCGTTTTATTATGAAAGTTTAATGCGTTTAAGTATTTTTAGATAATTTTATCGTGTATCATTTAAACTTTTATTTGTATGCTACACATGTTTAATTTACTTGGTGTTTTACTTTTGGTAAGGTTTGTTAGCTTATTTTTGCCAACTGTGTGCGCCCACCATCATATTTTAATTTTAGCATTTGTTAAACCTAACTATACTAAGCTTAGAATAAGACTTATGGTTAATTTTTGCTATTTATATTTAAATTTTCAAGTATGAGTATAACGAACGAAATCATTTCTTCAGATTATGAAACCAATAGTCACTGCAATGGATATCTTCCAAAGCGAGAAGTCATATATTGGCCACATAATTCCGACCATCATTGGAATAAAAAAAAAATTACATTCCTGTTCAGAAAAAACCATCAAACCTCTTATACAAGCACTATCTCGGGGTATAGAGAAACGATTTGGTCCTGTTTTAGGAAATGAAGAGTATCTGCTAGCAACAGCGATAATTCCCCAATTCAAATTGAATTTTTTGTCCGATGAGCAAAAAAAATATTTGATTAAAGAAAAATTATTGGCTTACATAAAAGAGATGAATCAAGAGCTTGAAAAATCAGGTTTATTTAACTTGTATTTAATTGCAAATGTTAAAAGGTTTTTTTTTTGGTTAACAATTAACAATACACAGCATTATTGTTTAATTATTGTTTATTAATTATTGTTTTTATAAATATCTTTGCAGGTTGTAAATCTAGAAGCTCTACCTCAAAAACAATCACCTCTGTTGACAATGATCAGTGCAGTGAAAATGACGATTGGTACGACTATATGGATACCATACCAAACTCCTTTGACAATGTATTGGCTGAACAGCTTAATGATTATTTATCAAACCCGTCCAAGAACATCCAAAGTCTCTTCCATTATCCAGATGTTTGTGCAGCATTTATAAAGCTCAATTCAACATTGCCAAGTTCAGCAGCAGTTGAAAGACTTTAGTGTAGCAGGACAAATTTTATCTGACAGACGAAGTAAATTGTCTGATAACCACATCGATATGATGATTTTTTTAAGAGATCATCTTAGATATTCTGTAAATGCTTTTGATAGTATCATTTTGTAAATGATTGTGTAAATAAAAATGTAAATAATTATATTTTGTTATTGGAAATTACATTTGTTTAAAATTTTAATGTTAAAAAGTAGTTAACTACTAGTTAACTACTAGGCAGTAGTTAAGTAGGTAGTTAATAACTACTGCTTTTAAAAGTAGTTAGGAAATAGTTACTAACTACTTTTTTTGTGAGTAGTTAAATAAAGTAGTTAACTACTTTTAAAGTAGTTAAAAACCATCACTGATTATTTATATATATATATATATATATATATATATATATATATATATATATATATATATATATATATATATATATATATATATATATATATATATATATATATATCTATATATATAAAAATGAATGTTTGTATGTATATATGTATATATGTTTGAGCTCGGCGTTGATTATCAGTCAGTCAGTCAGTCAGTCAGGACATGTTCTTTTATATATATAGATATGTATTATATATATTATTATATATGTATTATTTATATATATATATATATATATATATATATATATATATATATATATATATCTATATATATAAAAATGAATGTTTGTATGTATATATGTATATATGTTTGAGCTTGGCGTTGATTATCAGTCAGTCAGTCAGTCAGTCAGGACATGTTCTTTTATATATATAGATATGTATTATATATATTATTATATATGTATTATTTTTATATATATATATATATATATATATATATATATATATATATATATATATATATATATATATATATATATATATATATATATATATATATATATATCTATATATATAAAAATGAATGTTTGTATGTATATATGTATATATGTATATATGTATATATTCATGTCCTTTATGCATTGCTACACCATTCATCTGATCGTAATGAAATTTTCACACAACCTTGAGAGTCAAGGGGAATCAAATATAGAAAAAAAAATTTGAAATCCGTCACAAAATGAGCGGAGCGGGTGAGCGAGTGGGAACTATATATATATGTATGTGCGTATGTATGTGTGTATGTATGTATGTATGTATGAGAATGTGCATGTATGTGTGTCTGTGTGTGTGTTTATGTATGTACTAGCGGAGATACCCGGCGTTGCCCGGGTTTTTTAGAGGTTTTTCTAATGTTTGTCTCTTTCTCTCCCGTTTCCGTTCCCACTTGCTTTCCCACTCCTGCTCGCTTTCCCGTTTTTGGTCGTTTTCCCGCTGCCGGTCGCTTTCCCGCTGCCGGTCGCTTTCCCGCTTCCGGTCGCTTTCCCGCTCCCGGTCGCTTTCCCGATCCCGGTCGCTTTCCCGCTCCCGGTCGCTTTCCCGCTCCCGGTCGCTTTCCCGCTCCCGGTCGCTTTCCCGTTCCCGGTCGCTTTCCCGCTCCCGGTAACTTTCCCGCTCCCGGTCGCTTTCCCGCTCCCGGTCGCTTTCCCGCTCTCGGTCGCTTTCCCGCTCCCGGTCGTTTTCCCGTTCCCGGTTGCTGTCCCGTTGCCGCTCAAGTTTGCTCTCCCATTCCCGCTCACGCTTGCTTTTCCGTTCCCGCTCGCTGTCCGTTCCGGGTCGCTTTCCCGTTTCTATAATAGACAAACTACCCACAAACATTCATATATATATATAGTCTTAGCCAATCTATTTTACGTTTTATAGGCTAAAAGAAGTTTTGAAAGAATGGAAAAGAGAAAATGAGCGTGAACGGGAACGGGAAAGCAACCGTGACCGGAATGGGAGAGCAAGCGTGACCGGAAACGGGAGAGCAAGCGTGAGCGGGAACAGGAAAGCGACCGGGAACGGGAAAGCGACCGGGAACGGGAAAGCGACCGGGAAGGGGAAAGCGACCGGGAACGGGAAAGCGACCGGGAACGGGAAAGCGACCGGGAACGGGAAAGCGACCGGGAACGGGAAAGCGACCGGGAACGGGAAAGCGACCGGGAACGGGAAAGCGACCGGGGACGCGGAAAGCGACCGGGAACGCGGAAAGCGACTGGAAGCGGGAGAGCAAGCTTGGAAGGAAACGCGAACAAGAGAGAAAATCGATAACAAAACTTCTGAGCGGGAAAGCGACCGGGAGCTGGAAAACGACCGAGAGCGGAAAAGCGACCGGGAACGCGACGAAAACGGGAGCGAGAGAGACAAACATTAGAAAAACTTCTAAAAACCCCGGGCAACGCCGGGTAACCCCGCTAGTATGATATATAAATATATATATATATATATATATATATATATATATATATATATATATATATATATATATATATATATATATATAAATATATATATATATATATATATATATATATATATATATATATATATATATATATATATATATATATATATATATATATATATATATTCTCCATGACGTAGATTAAAAAAACTGGACGTCATAGTTACAACTTGTGCAATTTTTTCATTTCATTTGAAAATTAAATATTTACATTTGGTAATTTACTTATTTTTATTGCGAGAATCTGGTTGGTATACATATGTTCTCTATAATAACGTGCCTTTCGACTTCGTGCAGTTTTTCTTTTTACTCGAAACTTTCAAGTACAATAAGCGATTTTGAATGTGTTATCTGTTTTGAGAGCACTAAAATATTTAGATATGCTTATCTTGCTTTTAACCATTGTTTTTGCTCTAAATGTGTTATAGATTTATTCTGTGAATACAATTCAAGGAATTGTCCCCTGTGTAGGGCTCCAATGACGAATGCAATTCTTACGTTTCGAGATTTCAACAAGCAAGAAATAATAAATTTTTTCAACGACCATAAATATTGCATGGAATCTATGGACAATATAAAAAACATTCAAGATTTACTCTTAAGGTACAACCACAGTAGAACAATTGTTAATATTTTACACACTGAGGACAGATTTCCTCTTTTACCTGGATTAAAACGTGTTATTGGGTTGATCGATAATGGCATCAACAAATGTACAAAAATATTAGCTAAAGAAAAAGAAAAAACAAAACTTAACAATTTATTCAAAAAGATTTTTTCAATGTTTTGATGCAAACTTATTCATATTTTTATTTCAATAAAGCAATAATTTAAAATAGAGACCGATCTAATTAAGATGATGATCATGTTGATGGTGCTTATGAAAATATGCTTCAAACACACGTGAGAAGCAATTAATCGTCGTCGTCGGGAGAGCAAGCGGAAGATAGAGCAAGCGGGAATGGGAAAGCAAACGGAAACGGGAGAGCAATCAGGAATGGAGAGCAAGCGGAACGGAAAAACAAGCGGAAACTGGAGAGCAAACGGGAACGGGAGAGCAAGCGGGAACGAGAAAGCAAACTGGAACGGGAGAGCAAGCGGGGAAGGAAACGGGAGCAAGAGAAGAACGATAGAAAAACTTTCAAAAACACCGGGCATTGTACACTCGATTGCTCTTTGAGATTGATATTGATTTTTTAAATTGTCGTAATTTTGTACATTAAACTTGTATGTATGTATGTATGTATGTATGTATGTATGTATGTATGTATGTATGTATGTATGTATGTATGTATGTATGTATGTATGTATGTATGTATGTATGTATGTATGTATGTATGTATGTATGTATGTATGTATGTATGTATGTATGTATGTATGTATGTATGTATGTATGTATGTATGTATGTATGTATGTATGTATGTATGTATGTATGTATGTATGTATGTATGTATGTATGTATGTATGTATGTATGTATGTATGTATGTATGTATGTATGTATGTATGTATGTATGTATGTATGTATGTATGTATGTATGTATGTATGTATGTATGTATGTATGTATGTATGTATGTATGTATGTATGTATGTATGTATGTATGTATGTATGTATGTATGTATGTATGTATGTATGTATGTATGTATGTATGTATGTATGTATGTATGTATGTATGTATGTATGTATGTATGTATGTATGTATGTATGTATGTATGTATGTATGTATGTATGTATGTATGTATGTATGGATGTATGTATGTATGTATGTATGTATGTGTGTATGTATGTGTGTATGTATGTATGTATTACTATGTATGTATATCAATTTCGCATAACGCGGCGGCCAGCAATCACCAGTTGATAAAATTAGTGCGTGCAGGCATGTAATAAAAGTTATTGCGCAATTGTATAATGCGTAAAATAATATATAATGAGATTTTAAAAAATCCGTCATTTTTGACGGACCATCTATAGTAATAATAATAATTCATATTATCAAGGTAATGATTGTCTTATTTTTGTTATTATTTGTTTTTTACACATTATTATTGAACAATTAACTCAGCTTGTAACTAGAAATAACAAATACAAGAGCTTTTAATGTCATGACTGATGACGTCGCTCATGAGAACGACAGAGAGGAATGGTCATGATAATGATGACGGGTGACATCCAGCTTTCCTGGTTGGAATTTTTCCAGCAGACGATTCATTGCTGCTCTCATTTTTTTCTTTCAAATTACTTTTCGCTTGTGCTTTTGTTGTCCCTGGCCATCTAGAAGAACGAGGGATAAAAACAGAGATAGAGAGAGAAAGATAAAAAGTGAGAAATGAGAAATAGATTGAGAGAGAGAGAGAGAGAGAGAGAGAGAAAGCGAGAGAGAGAGAAAGAAAGAGAGAAAAATGAAAAGAGAAACCGACACGACATCGTTTTTTGTTTACCTTCGTAGCGGACAAGGTCAATAGAGGCAGGCATGATAATGATATTCAATTACGAATTACTCATCTCTCTGTCACCTTCCTTCTTTCCTTGTTTCCTTGTATTTCTATCTTTGTCTTCTTAGTTGACTGTATTTGTCTGTATGGGATTTTTGTATTTATTTGTATACTTGCTTTTTCATTACTTATTGTACATAGATTAGCTGGGTCACCCGGCGTTGCACGGTTTTTTAAATAAAGTTTTAATTAATATTTTTTGTTTAAGATCTTTTCTGAGTCTCAAATGTTCACCTTGTCAAGTTTCATACAGATGCCTTAATTGATTCTGGAGTTATTAAAAGACAAACACCACCTATTTATGCTTTATATACTTCATTTGTCGGTTCGGTATTCTTAGTGGTCTTTTCACAGTCAAGTACCTATGTTGAGTCAATGAAACCGCAAGTTAACAAAAGCAAATTTTAACTGCGATTGCTTTTTGTATATTTATAGTTTTAAACAATCACAATAAAGTGGTGTTTTTATTATAAAATAAACTTGAATCATTATTTTTGTTTTTGTATAATTATTTAGTGATTTTTAATATAATAATGATTTGATTTTTAAAATTAATTATATTTTTTGAGAAAACGTTTTACGAATCAACCATTCTGCCGTCTTCCAAACGTGTTATTTTATTTATTTAAGAACAAAATTAGGTTTAATTTGTTAAAGAAGACGAAATGATGCTTTATGGTTGCTTTCATAACTGATCTTGAAACTTATATTTTAAAAATCAAAACATGATTTTTAGGCTTTTTACTGAAAAAAAGTTTGAAACAATTAGTTCTTTGTCTCCGTTAATACAGTGG
>OZ022243.1:31531450-31541450 GCA_963978895.1 Erpobdella octoculata | reverse complement strand
GATTTTTATGAAATTTGTTGTGTACATTTGGTAAGTGTGAGGATAGGTTGTAAGCTATTAAAAATATTTTTTAAAATTATTTTAAAAAGTTATAATTGAAAAACAAAGAGGTGCAATTATGTCCTTTTCACAGGAAAATGCAACAGATAGAAATGCATATATATATATATATATATATATATATAGCTCTCCCGACCATATGCGTGCTGCCGGTTCCTTGGGTACAGGAGTGGATTGATGTTAGTTCCTGGAGTGTTGATATTACTTCATTTAAAATTCTCTTGGTATCTGTGGAGTGTCGAGGAATTGGAAGTTTTACTGTTGGAGTAATCTATCGCCCACCGGATACCAATATACGTGTTTTTAATGCAGAGCTGAGTAACATCTTGGATTACGTTGACAGAAAAAATATAAAGATATTTCTACTGGGCGACTTCAACATTGATTTTCTCGACAAAGAATGGAACTCACTTACAGCTGAGTTTTTTAATTTACTAGCTTCCCACTGCCTTCTTCCAGCCTTTACAACGCCAACTAGAAAATGCCCCTCAACCGCCACCGCAATTGATAATATATTTACTAATTATCCACTACAGATAATTAGTAAATATAGTGCAAGACTCTTGTTTTGTTTTAGATAAAATAAAATAAAATAAAATAAAATAAATAAACAGAAGACTCTCGCCAGGATTGTACTCGATGATGTCTCGGACCACTTCCCTATTTTTCTCTCTGCCACATTATCAACACCTGATTGCGTCGGAAAAAATCATGTCTTTTCCTTAAGAAGGAGTTTCGTTAATAAAGAAATTTTTGAGCAAACGCTGCATGGAGCCGATTGGTCTAGGGTGATAGAGGTGGCCGAGTGTGGCGACGCGTCATCCGCCTATTCAATGTTTATCAATAGATACCTTGAGATATATAATAATTCCTTTCCTCTGGTGAGCTGCAGCGGCAAATCTAACGGACCTAACAAGTTTGATAAAGAATGGATGACACCTGAACTTATGAAAAGCTGCAAGAAAAAAAATGCGCTTTACCGAGCATACACCAAGAATCCATCTAATTTACTACATTTAGAAACCTCTTCAAATCAACTAAGGTAAAAACCATCAAACAATTCTACTCCGAAAAGTTTAAATTAAACAACAACAACATGAAAGGAACATGGAAGTTAATTGGGAACATTTTAAATAAAAAGACCAACATGGAACAATGCAAGACTTTCTGTACGGATGACGGTAGTCTATTGACATCTTCCTCTGTTATTGCTGAGTCATTTAATAATTACTTTTCTAATATTGGCTCCAACCTCGCAAGAAAGATATCCCCACTGGATACAACGTTTGAAAAATATCTTGGCAATCCTGTGACTCACTCTTTTTTTTTGCACCCACTACGCCCGATGAGATTATCAAAATAGCTTCAGACTTAAAGATCTCTCACAGCTGCGGATCCGATGGAGTCGACCCATGCATCGCACGAAATTCAATTACGGCGATCGCTAGTCCTCTGTCTGCCATAATAAATTGCTCAATAACTTCAGGAGTATTCCCCGCTCAACTAAAAACAGCCAAAGTCATTCCAATTTACAAATCTGGGAAAAAAGAAAACTTTTCTAATTACCGGCCAATATCTGTCTTGTGCTATTTCTCAAAGTTTTTTGAAAGAGTGATGCACTCCAGACTTTATAACTATCTTGATAAATTTTCCATTATTACACCAAATCAGTTTGGATTTAGAAAAAATCACTCAACTTATATGCCACTGGTCATGTTACATTCAAAGATTGCCGAGGCCATGGACCGTGGGAAATATGTAGTTGGCATCTTCCTGGACCTAGCTAAAGCCTTCGATACGGTTGATCACGGCATTCTGGTGGAAAAATTGAGGTACTATGGAATCCGGGGAACTCCACTTTCATGGTTCAGTGACTATCTTAGCTGTAGATCACAATGCGTCCAGTACAGCAACTCTATCTCTTCGATGAAGCAGGTAACTTGTGGGGTGCCTCAAGGGTCGGTGCTGGGACCGCTTCTATTCCTCATCTATATTAACGACCTATGCTCAGTTTCAGATCGCCTTGAATTTGTTTTGTTTGCGGACGATACTAACCTCTTTGCGACTGGCGATAACTTAGAAAATTTATATTACGATACCAACAGTGAATTACTTTCTGTTTCTAAATGGTTCTCTGCTAGTAGACTTTCCTTAAATGTTAGCAAAACGAATTACATTTTATTTCACCATATAAACAAAAATACTTTCTGTAATTGTCAGCTGAAGATTGATGATATACCAATTTTGCGGGTTCCTTATTGCAAGTTCTTGGGCGTGTTGCTTGATGAACACCTTACATTAAAAACTCACATTGAACATGTTACATCTAAGGTTGCAAAAAATTGTGGAGTGCTATCTCGTATACATCAGTTTGTTGATGCCAATATTTCTATGATGTTATACTACGCACTTATATTTCCGTACTTATCATACTGCAATATTGTCTGGGCCTCAAATTATTCAACTCGTTTAAAGCCTCTTCATATTTTGCAAAAGCGAATTATTCGAATTATTTTTCACATGCCTCCCACATCGTCTTGTAAAATTCAAATGGCTAACAACAACATTCTTAATATTTATCAGATTAATTTTTTCCAAACTGGCATTTTCATGTATAAATATGATAATTTTATATTACCCTCATCATTCGATAACATGTTTGTAAAATTATCTGATGTTCATTCCTATGATCTGCGCCCCGGTCGCTGTTTTCGAACGGATTTTGCTCGGACAACTCTTAAAACATTCTCTATTAAATGCTCTGGCCCTCGTATTTATTCAAACATTCCAATATCTGTCTCCTCCTTGAAACGTATTTCGCTATTTAAGCAAGCTCTGAAATCTTACTTATTATTGTCTCACTCATAACTACTCAATACCTATTACCTTAGTATACCAATTTCAGTCTCTTCCTTGATAAGTTTATTGAACTACTATTTGAAATGTCTTAACTCAACCAGCTCATTTGGTTCTTTTTGTAAAGGTTGTCCATTAAGCGGGAAGGAATTCCCTTCGGACGAACCTTTTGGGCACCTTATTTCTTTCTCAACCGATCGATTTTTTTTTCTTTTTCTGAAATTTTGGTTCTATATTTTTTCTTGTCGTTTTGGTTATTTTCTTTTGTTTACGTTTAATACTTATGTTGGTGCTCAATAAATAAAAAAAAAAAAAAAAAGATAGCGAAGAATATGGTACGAACGTAAACAATGAAAGTTTGAATGATTGCGATGATGTCCCCGTACCCGTTGATATAATTTCATTTTCTCACCTTGCATTAAATGTTACTGTTAGACGTAGATAACACCACATACTAGCTACAATAACTTTATTTTTATCTTGGAAAATATATCTTACTTTTTAAGCTTCA
Source organism: Erpobdella octoculata (assembly GCA_963978895.1). Lineage (NCBI taxonomy): Eukaryota > Metazoa > Annelida > Clitellata > Hirudinida > Erpobdellidae > Erpobdella > Erpobdella octoculata. The sequence continues at coordinate 31,538,023 of OZ022243.1, read as the reverse complement.
TTAATATAATTATGTTTAAATATTTTATACATTATACTTTCTACTTTTTATTTTGAACTTCTAATTTACTTTTTAACTTTTGTGCAACTTTGTCTTTTTATATGTTTATCAAGTTTTATCTCTCTCCTTTACCTTTAAAATAAATTAACCTATTAATTTAATATGTACATAGTTTTATATGTTTATTACTTCTCTTTTTCAACCATTTCAATATCCTGTATATATTGTATCTCATTTTTAAATTACTAAAATTGAGTGTTTTTGTTTTTACACATACCTATTCATTTTAGTTTGTTTATAATCGCCCTGATGATGACAAAATATCGAAACTGGCCAGTTGGCGATTTAAATAAAAGATGAACATTAATAGTCGTAGTCTTTTTGTAGTTAAAAAACGCAGCCTAGAAGTGTTTTACAAAAAATTCGTCAACCTAAAATGGAGAGTTGTATTTAATAGAGCATGTTTAGAAGAAAATTTAATTCCTCGCTATGTGAAATATATATATATGTCTGATTAATTTGATTTGATAAATTTTAATTAATTTAAGACCTAATTCATGTCGGAAACATTAAATTTATGCATTGTCATCCAGAATAAAGCTTTCCTGAAAGTTTTAGAGCTCTAGGTGGTGGAAAAGTGGGAAAGCGACCGGGAGCGTGAGAGCAAGCGGGAAAGGAAACGGGAGCGTGAGAGAAAAACGATAGAAAAACCTCTAAAAATCCCGGGCAACGCCGGGTACCCCGCTAGTATATATATATATATATATATATATATATATATATATAATTATATTTATATATATATATTTTCTTTTAAACAGGTTCTATTAAACACAATTGACCACTTAACATTAGTCATCATTCTTAACAAGTTTTTAAAGCCCTTTTCATTCATTTGACACGACGAGACATATATTGAAGAATTTATTGGTTAAAATAGTTTAATGATAAAACGATCAGGGTTAACTGGCCAGTTTCAGCTATAAAAAGCCATCTTCAGAACCCTATGTTAAACAATAAATTAAATATTAAATATTATAAAAGTTGAAAGGGAAGAGTTAAAAATCAGAAATACTTAGGCTTAGACGGAGACATTTAATTAGAGCTAGGCTGAATCAGTTTTCAGTTAATAAATTAATACGGATATTGATAGATGGAACACATTGAAATTTAGGTTAAAAAAAACAGAAGAAAAAAAAGCGACCACATTAAATGAGTTACATATATATATATATATATATATATATATATATATATATATATATATATATATATATATATATATATATATATATATATATATATATATATATATATATATATATATATATATATATATATATATATATATATATATATATATATATATATATATATATATATATATGGCTTTAATATCTGAAAAAACAAAACTTCTTCACATCATTCTTAAATTTGGCTTATCGGACAACACCACCGCACAGCCCCACATTGTTCCAACTAAAAAATAATCATAAATCGTTTTACACAATCTGCCAGTTATTTCTGCGTTACCTTTGAAATAAAATTTTATATCAAATCTATGTATGAAGTGGGAACTTGCAACTTCAATTTGCATTATCGCCCGCACTCAATGAGTCAATATCTTAAAGTTATAAGTTTGTTGACAGCCTAGAGATTGAGGTGTTTTAATACATAGATCCTTATTTGATAACTACAAGAGTGCATGTTTGAAAGAGACTTGCGCAAAATAATGGACTCCACGTTAATTGAATAAATTAATTTAATTAAACAAACCTGGGAATTTAAAAACACCGCTTGTTGGTCTCTACCTCATGTTTTTATGTTTGGTTATAAGTATTAAGTGACTTGTGTTAAAAAGTAAAAAACTGACAATAAGTATCATGTAAAAACATTTTTGGAAAATATGCGTACGTCAGGGACGGATATTGGGGGGGGGGGGCAGAAGAGTTATTTGCCCCCCTGATTTTCAAAATTTAAATTTAAATTTTGTTTACTTAGAGTTTGCTATACCTATTTTGTTTTTGATTATAACTTTACATATTTCAGTGATGATTCAATGCGTATTGGAATCCTTCTGGCGTGCGTAGGCAATTTGCCGCCCCTGGCTTCCAAAATTATTTTCTTTACCAAGAGTTTACTATATAATTTGTTAATTTTAACTTTACTTGACCTCGTGATGATTCAATGCGTATTGGATTCCTTTTTGCGTGAATAGACAATTTTATATCTGAGATCGAGGCTAGATTTACCAATAACCGCTAGAGTAATAATTTGTGTATCAGCGTTAGTCCAACGTTTAGCTGTTTTCTGTGCCAAAATACAATCAGCGAACTCGTGGAACTTTACTTTATTATTTCAATGTTGATTCCCTCACAGCTGTCTACATCAAAGTTATTATTATTTATTACACAAAAATAAAATAAAATTCAACGCACCCCATTTTGGACTTGCTTTCTTAACTAATCCTGTACTTGCCCCTGCACTATGATTAAATCATCCATCCCTTGAAACCCAGTAGCAGATCCAGAAATTCCTGGGGGGATGCATTTCAGAAATTGTTCACATTCTCTTTAAAAAAGCTGATGACCGGTGAAGGGTAGTCGTAAATATTTTTCAAAATTTTGTTCAGAGACTTCTTTCTCTTCCCAAAAATGCTACGGTCATTTTCAGAAAACCAGGTATTATACCCAAAACATTTCTATAGATACTCTAATGGGGGATGCATATCCTCATCCCTCCTTGCTTGTACCTACGTATTTATATAGATAAAAAAAAAGGTGCGTGTGTGTGAGAGCATTCGCTTATCACATCCAGGCGGCAGGAGCAATTTAATTAACATTTAGCATGCAGGTAGACTTCATTGATGAGAAAATGTTGAAAACTTAAAAAAATATCTGTTATTTATTTGACGTTTCATTGGCAAAAAAAATAAGCAAAAAAACCCCGGGTAACATCGGGTATCCATGTCAGTAAGCTATAAAATGGTGGGAAAATTTTGACCCCCCTGGAAAATAAATTTACGTCCCTGGCGTACATTTTTAAACATCAATAAAGTTAGAAAAAATTAACGCATCCAAAAATCCGAAGGCTTTCAAACAAGACTTCAGGTGGATGCTATGCGGTTATACGGGTCCTCAGAATAGTCAGACCTTTCGTTCTTCAAAACTCTCGTGGTCCAGCTTATGCTGCACGTCTGGACTAAGAAACCACTTGATACCTTTCAAAAAATAATCAATTCTGTTGCCAAACTTGTTTATGAGTAAAACGTTTTGTCATGTCACTCCACGCCAGACTTGTTTATGAGTAAAAAGTTTTGTCATGTCACTCCACTATTAATAAAGCTTCAATGCCTCAAAATCTAAAAAAAGTAACTTATAAAATTTAATATGTTATATGTAGTGTTAGGCTCCACGGATCGCCGAAATATCTTAGATTTCTTTTGGTAACTACTAATACACTACAAAGAAGATCATCTCCCCGATTGAATGATCTCCCCACTCCCATCTGCTCTTAAGGTTCGGAAACACAATTTTACTACGTCGCAGGACCTGTTGACTGGAATACTCTTCCATCGGTGATACGAAAGCAGACGACCCCAGATAACTTCCAGATATTCTTAAAAATTTACCTCTTCCACCTGTCCTACAATAAATCGGTTCCTATTTTTTGTATCTAAAATTTTTTTACTTTTTGTTTGCTGACTTGGCATGAGTGCTTTTTACAAGATATTTTTATTTTGATTTTAATGCACTATAATAATTAGAAAATAAATCAAAATCTCCAATTTAGATCTTAAACTAACTTACTCAAAAACTTTATAAAAAGCTTTTGTATAAAACCCCGAAAGACGAAATCTACCTATCAGTTAGGCTTTCATACGATAGACAATCCACTTCCATCAAGCTAGGAAGAGTTCCATATAAACTCTTACTTGTCGTGCACACCTACTTAAACAGATATCTGACCAGTTGTTGTCTTTTAATGTTTCTGATGCATTGAATTGTGTTTGGTACTAATTTTTGTATTTTTTTGTTTAACATTTTCTTTTTTTTAGCATTTGTCATGGAACGCACCTGACGCCATACTAGTCACCTGGTGTTCATTTGCATTATTTAGAGCTCTTTTCAACTAAATACTTTATAGCATCTTTTTTCTTTGAAGCTAAAAATTTGAAGCTGATTTGCAGGTTTGAAGAAACAAAAATTGTGACGTGAATGCATATTTGATAATTTTTATTTAAATTTATAATGGTTATTTTATAATTAAGCATTAAATATTTAATATTGACTCCTTAAACTATTTAGTAATCAGTCATTATAAAATTGTGCTGCACTTTAAGTGAATAGAAAAATCAAAAATAATATTATGCGTTTTTTCTATGAGTATGTTTTGGTGTAGTTTTGTGAGTAAGTCGGTGTAAATAATTGAGTCAATTTTATAGAAAATTTCTTTTAAATGCATAGCTGATAACTTTGAAATGACGATTTATTAGTGTGGTTTTTGTTAAAAGGTTACATTCTCAACCAAATAAAATTAGAAAAAAATAAATAAATAAATTTAAGAAAAAGAAGAAAAAACCAAATAAAAGAAGAACTGGCAACGCGGTTGAGCGGTAAGCTCTAAAGAAAATAAACTAAGAAATATTGGCGCCACAAGCTGTTTAAACATACGGTCGTGTTCACACTCACACTTCACGCACAACCGTTTGACCACACGCATCTGCCAGCCTGCTTACAAACCTCAAAGTGATAATCCTGTACAAGATCCAACTCCACTTCGTTGCTTCTACATTCCTCCCTGGACAGTGCCAGTCTAACGAGAGGTTCTTCAAAGACTGCGTACCCGATCAATCTGTGTCTCGAGAATCGGTCAAAGTCATAAACGCTGGCCTGGATCTGACAAGAGGATAAACCGTCGCAGAGAACCATGAACTTTTCGTTGAACACGGGATTGTGAGTTTTGCGCTGGATCCTGAAAATCAGATATATTTGTAACGTTTTAGGAAAAGGTTTAAATCATAGGAAGATCGGAAGGAAGGAAAAATGGTTATCATTAAAGGATATTTTTGGTTTATAAAATAATAATGAACAATTTATAAAAAGAAACAGATTTAATGTTACAAACAACATTAACGAAACATGAAAGATTAAAATTAAAACTTTTGAAATAAGATAAGTTTCCGTCAAGAAGCGTTTGCAGGGAAGCATCTATATTTATTGTTAAAACGAGTTCCCAGCATTGCCTGGGTTTTTTTAAATTTTCCTTTTCATTTTTTGACGATAAAATGTCAAATAATAAACTGAATTTAAACAAAAATAACTTGAAATTCTTTCTTTAAGGAATACTACTTTCATACAAAACTTTGTTCAAATTGCTCCAGCGGTTCGAATGCGATAAGCGAACACACGCAGACACTTTGTATATATAGATTATTATAAGCAAACATTATAATTATAGCCTATAGTATTCATTATTATTAAAAATTGTAATTATAATGATATACAACAATGTATTATACATGATTAATTATTATTAATAATTATTATTATTATAATCAATAGTTATTATTTGTATTCATGCACTTCTGCCTAAAGTCATGTCATCAATAAAACTAAAGACTGCTTAGAAAGACCGGCGTTTTGTTTCTTGATTGAATCATTAATTTTGTATCTTCTAATCATTTTATTTTTATTCTGTGAACAAATTTTAGCAAAAAAAATTTTAAAATTGAAAGAAAAATAGAATTTTTTTGGAAACCGAAGAGGACAAATTATAAAATTTATTAAACTCAATTCATCCAATTTTTTTTTAATTTTCTTAAATGAAAGCCGCCAATAAATTATTTTCAATTACCGGCTTAAAGTTTTTGGTTTGGCGAGAAAACATTCTGGTTGGCGAGAAACTGGAAATTTTGAATTGAAAATCAAGATGCCATCCAGAAAACGCATCTCATATGACGCCGTCTACAGTCAAAGACGTGCCAGATACGAAAGCACGACTTGCAATATTGAAATTATCAGCTGTACTAATTTTACAATATAAAAGTGTTTTTAGGAATTTTGCTTTTTATATTTAAAAAAAAATAATTTCGATTGAGAAACATGACTTGTTTGTTATGTTTCAATCGATGATCGAGGTTGAAAAAAACGAAATTAAATTTCACTGTTCCGTGTGATTATCATATTTCAACTCACCTGGTCTGGTAACTGGCTTGAAGTCTGCAGTCGTTGAGAATGTCCAATTTGACGTATGGATCAGCCGTGCCTGTGCTCTCGCAGTTCGGAAGATCAGTGGCCTTGATTATGGTGATAGTCAGCTTTTGTGAAGGTCCATCGTAGTGGAAACTCAAGTAAAGCTTGCCGCAAGTTGAACTCTGTTGTTGTTCATTTTGATTTTCGTTAAGTTGTTGTTGTTGTTCCAGAAAGTAAAGAGCGTAACCGGATGTAGAGGGAGTTCCGGAAGACGATGCAGTAGATCTATTCCAGCTACAATCTTCTTCAAAGCTGTAACTTTTCCACGGCGAAGACGTGTGTCTCCTGTAGCCCGGTGGCAAATGGAAAAAATGGTGGG
>OZ022243.1:31503950-31526450 GCA_963978895.1 Erpobdella octoculata | reverse complement strand
ATTTTTCTCTGGTCTGTGTGAGAAATGTCTTGATGGAGGCATGCATTAATTGTGGACATTCGTATAACGAACAAGCCGTAAAATTTTAAAACTTAAAACGTGGGGCGCCATTTATATTCAAAAAAGCGTTCTATCTTGTTTGAAAACTAGCATATGGTTAGTTTGAGTAAAAAACGCCCCACGTATTAAGTTTTTAAAAATTATGTCTTGTTCGTTATAATGTCTACAATTAATGCATGTCTCCATCAATACACAGCCCAGAGAAAAATTATTTTAAAATACTCGGCTGGTTTAGTCGGTGTTTTTCATGTCACATAAGTTTACAACTGAGCTCTAATTTTAATCCATCATCAACCTGAATCAACCCCATCCTTAATTAAGGAGGGGGAATAAAAGTTTGATCTGCAGCACGAATAATTTTAGTTAATAGATAGATTAATTCCTATGCGGCCAAATGTTGGTCCAACCAAAACAGCCTATAAAAATAACTTCTGCGCCCAATTTTGGGCCACCCAAAACAAACCAAAAAATTACTTCTGCAGCCCAATTTTAAAATCTAAAGTTTTATCAATTTAATTTTTATTACATATAGTAGTTGTTCTATGTAAATTTATATCTTGTGATATTAAACACAGCCTTCTAAATACTTAATATGTGAAGTATCTGAGGATTGAAAGTTTAAGAAACTTTCGAATCAATATGGAATAAACAAATTTTTTATTTAAAATTTTAAAATTAATGTCGCTTTTATAAATTTAAAGTTAATGAACTTTACTTTATAAAATTCTTAATTTAAAAAAATTAAAGGTTTAATTGATTTTATTCTATAATATAATTGATCTGTTAAATCGGTCCACAGCGACAAATAAACCAACTCACTAATTTCAACTCGATTGTGAGGATTGAAAATAAAAGCTATTTTCTATTTAATATGGAATAAATAAATAATTTTTAATAAATTTTTGAAATTAAAATTAATTATCGCTTTCTTTAAAGAAAGCAAAAATTGATGGGTTTTTTTTCTACATAGAAGTTTTAATTTTTTAAAACATTTTATAGGTTTTATTGATTATTTTATAATTCCCTTATATTTCGTCTAATTAATCTTAAAATTTAATAAAATGTAAAGACCGTAGGGACAATTAAGCCACCCAAAACCGCCTATAAAAATTAGATAATACTTTTCTTTTAATTTTAGAACACCACATGATGTGAAAAATTAACAAACTAAATAACAACTCAGTTTTCAACTTTTGGGTAGAAGAAAATGAAATCAGAAAATCGAATTGAATTCCAAAAAAAAGTTCCACTTACATATATTTTGGACTTAATTACATGCGATGTACTGCAGAAGGGACAAAAGATTTTGAAATATGTATCAACATGGAATTAGAAAAAGGTTTAAAGATAAAAATAGAATGCGCATAATAGTATACAAAATTGTTTGAGTCATTCTTGGGTTTTAAAAGTTGCATATCTACGACACCCATCCATTTGCGTATCTTTCGGGATGAATATGTATTAATGTTTTTGTATGAACTCGTATTAAATCTATTAATGTTTTTTTATGACTACATATTAAATGTATTATTGTTTTTTAATTGTGATTTCAATATGATTATAATTATTTCAATATAATCGTCATACTTATCAATTTTTCTGCTGCTTTTAAAATTTTGTTTTCTGTTTAAATGCTTCTTCAAAAAGGTTTCTTTCAAATTACCAAAGACACCAAAAAAGAAAATAATAATGAAGCCAGTTAGAGAGGTTTTATTTTTTAATGTTCATTAAATTTTATTTTCAGTTTTCAACCTGATTTTTTCTCACATAAAAAAAGATATGTAATTAAAAATGTTTTTGTCATAAACAAATATTTGGGAATCAAATTTTATTAATTATTTTTAAATGTCATTATGGGTAGTATTTTAATTGAATAATTGCTTTAGAAGTACTGTAGTATAATACAAATGTTTTAAAGTTATCACTCTATTGCAGCATAATTTTTCACAAATAGTTTTTTTCAATATTAAACTTGCTTATACAAAATTTGCCTGAAAATTCACCTAAAAATTATAATCAACATACGCCAAATTGATGGCAAATCTGCATCTGCTGACAAAAATAAATCAGATTATTAAATTAGTTATGTGCAAAATCCAAAATGAAATATTCTTAAATTTTTTAACAAACATGTTTTCTGGATTGATCAACGTCTGCCTTTGTCCGAGACAATTTAGATGCTTTTTGCCTCCATCTTGCTTGTTTGATTGTTTGAGATTTTGTCTGTCCGCGAATTCCATACGATGGTGATTATTGCCACTTAGCGAAAATAAAAGTAAAAAAGTGATAATATTTATAATTCAACGGGCTAAGGTTTGCCACCTAGCAAACAAAACTCAAATGCTTACAAAATTTCACCTATCAAAAACGAAAAAGTAGAAAATAATTTTTACATAATAAAAAATACATTTAAAAATGACTTTTTTTGCCCCCTAAAAAGTATAAATTTAAAATAACATTCCTATGAGCCTGGAAAATGTTCTGAATAACTTGTTTACATAATGGTAACATACTTTATATCAGTTTCTATTACATATACAATAAAAAACGCTGGGCGCATATAGGCTACAACATCAAAACTTTAGTAAAGAAATAGTTATAAAAAATAAAGCTCGCAACGTTTTCGTTGTATATAAATTAAAAACTGTTATAAAGTATGTTACCATAATGTGACCAAGTTATTCAAAAAGTTGGCCAGGCTCATAGGAATATTAGTTTATACTTTTTAGAGCGCAAACTTTGTTTTTAAAAAAATGTATTTTTTATTACGTAAAAATTTTTTTTTCTTCGAACTGGCTCGCAAAGTAGGTGCTCGTAGTCTAGCGATTTATTAAAATGTTCAGTAGGGTTCAGCAATGTATGGTAACATTGAACCTAAATTTTACTGCTATCTGGTGAGTGTTTTAGAAACAAATAAAAATTTTATTATACTGAAGCCACAAACAATTATCTTCTACAATTTTATTATTCTCGCACAACGTTTTCCATAAAAAATAAATCAACATATCTACTTTGAATTTCTTGGAAAGGGTGCATCTGCGAGCACAAATGTTTGTGAGCTGTCAGCAACGCGTGGCAAGCAGGGACGGGGCTAGAGTATTGCAGGCCTGGGCATGCATTATCGGGGGAATTTAATTAAACTTTTTCAGTTTGTAGTAATTAATAATCTATCAATCTCTTGATAACTTTTTGAGAAATTATAAAATAAAATCAATTAAAACTATAAATTTTATTTAAATTAAAAAATTTTATGTACAGAAACGAACTATATATTTTTAGTTGATTTAAGGAAAGCGATATTTAATTTATAAGTTTAAAAATTTATAATACATTTGTTTATTCCATATTGATATAAAGTCTATTGTGATAAGTTTTCACAATTGTGAAGCTTTTCAAAGTAATGAATGAGAAGGGAATTGGACTTACAGAAACAGTTCGTGAAAACAGAATTGGCAACTGCCCAGTTGATGAAAAGACTGTAGCCAAAATAGATCTTGGTCTTTGTGAATAATGTTACAGTTCTCAACCATTGGCCTGTAGAAAGTGCAAATCAACGTCTCTGTGGCTTGTGTGGAGGCAAAGTGAGGATTATGTGCACCAAAGGTGATATTGGACTGCATATAGAATGTTTGAAAGACTCTCAATAAAGATGTTAAAATATCGAATGAACATTGAATGATGTTTATTTACACAAATACATATAGTTTTCTATAACAAACAAAATTCGTATTAGTCCAAATAAGATATTTAATTTAGAGTTGTTACCAAAAAATACCACCATCCGTCAGATCCCACTGTCCAATTATGCTAAAATTTTCTTCCTAAAATAGTTGATGACCGGGTTAGCGGTAGTCGTATAGGTACTTTTCCAAAATAAAAATCAACATTTTCTTCTTAAAAAAATCCAACTGAAAGGAAGTTTTTAAGTTTCTAAAACATATTTCTCATAAACAGCTTTACAAGGATGTCAATTAGGGGGGGGAATTCCCCCTGACTTTGAAATGGTCTCCATGAAACTTGTAAGATACAATTCTTGAAAAAGTAACTACTAGGATACCACCCTTTTCTAGCCATTACCTATTTTAAACTTCGCAATGGAAGTGCGTTCCAAGTGTTTAATGGGCGACCAATTGAAAGAAAGCATATATACAGAGGAGGCGGGAAGCAAATGCCTCCCAACTTTCGGGCGTCCATAATTTTCGGGCAATCAGGGGTATGAGATAAAATCAAGAGCAAAGTTTTGGTAATAGTGACTAGCCCACACAACCGACAACAGCATTAATTGAAAGTAACTTTTTTCTGATCAACAGGGGGTTCGCATGAACCATAACATTCACATCAGGGGGTTCGCGCGAACCCCTGCGAACCCCCAAGAAAGCATTACTGCACTGTCCCATATATGGGACACCCTGTGAAATAGTTAAAAACAAAACTCTTACTTGGATATTGAATATACAGCGTCTATGAACCAAGAACTACTAACTTTCTAAAACAAAACCGGTAAATTACGGATATTAAAAACTTAGGATGATATGGGTTAATCCTTCGATTAATATTTTTTTATTTCATAAACTTAGCATCATAATTTTTTTTATTTTACAAACTGAGTATCATCAAAAAATAATTTGCAAATAGTTATTAGACGCCGAATTACAAAATTATAAAGAATTTAAAAAAGAAGTTTTGTACGGTTCACTTGTTACTATGAAATAAATAAAATAAATAAATAAATGTTTTACTAGCCGGGTTACCCGACGTTGCCCGGGGTTTTAGAGGTTTTTTTCTCGTTTTTTCACCCTTTCTTTTTTATGTTTCTCTCCATTCTTAACCTTTTGTATGTTGATCAGAGAAAAAACACCTTTTCTACGAAGATATTTCGTTTCGGTCACCGGGTTCGACAAATGTGTTTGACTTAAATCTGATGCAAACAGTATCTGATAACGCTGGTTTTGATTTAAATTTAATAATAAAAATACGTAACAAATTTTTTTAATGAATAAAAAGAATCACATAGAAACATTCTTCCTGGTAGCCATGGCTGGTGTTCAACTTTATATCACAAATTATTAAATCGATTCTGCTTGCGAAGTTATTAGTTAGTTATTAAATATTTGTCTTAAAATAATTAAACAAATACAATTTAAAAAATAATTGTTTATGGTACCCTGTTAAATTAAATTCAAGAGCACAGAGTTTTCTTGAAAGCACAACGCCATAACGATGACCTATCAGATCCTGTACGTAGGTTATTCTTTCTTACAACATCCCAGAAATATAAATTTAAAAATATTTGTTCTTCAGTTCTAAAGAATTACTTAATTTAACACTAATATTTTTTAAAACTTCTATTCACTATAACCAAATATTAATGGGCAGCAGCGGCTGATTTTAAAGCATGACATTTACAGACACTAACTTAAAATATTTTAACACTTATCAAAAAATTTACGATGAAACTGTTAGAAAAAGATGTGAAACTGTCATCCATATTTTAGCTGTTCAGCTAAGCATTACGACCGCAATTCATTAAGGTCAGGGACCGGCCTTGCTGGAAACTTTCTTCTCAAATCAGAACATATAAACCTCATTTGATCCGAAAGTGAAGTCTACAAATAAAATTTGAATCATTTTGAGAAATACTTGGCACCAATGCAGAGAGCATGACAACAATGGACAATCTGTGTGAATGTGTGTTTGTGTATATGTTGCGTGTGCGCGTGCGCGCGTATGTCTGTGTGTCAGTGTGTGTGTGTGTGTGCTTATGCAAGTACAATGGACGACCAATAAATCAGCTGCCTTCATCTCTACTGTTCACTTCTTCAATTGCCGTCTGAAAACGTGGAAAATAGAAAGAAAAGATAAAAATGAATAATTACCAATTTTTTTGAAAATCTCTTAAAAATTAAAATTTTTTAAAACGTGTTTTTGGACAATTTAAAAACTCAATGCAGCTAGTGGGTGTGAGAGAAAACATTTTATCCGATATCAAATCTTGTTTATTTGATTCAACATTTATTCTATATATTGAAATTTGTTGAATAACAACAAATTATTAAAAACCATCCCAATAGATTTTAAAAAAAAAGCAAAAGTAAATTGATCACATGAGATTGAGACAGGCAAAGAAAAAATACAATGGTCGGAAAGCGATGTGTTGGTTGAGAGAGTGGGGTGAACTCCGGTCATAATCCCAGCACACAACTCTAAAGCACGTCCCAGCAATTACACCCTCCCTCTGCTTCCAACCAACAAAAGATCATCGAGAATTGCTTTCCTTTTATATTAAATTAAGCACAAATTTGACTCTATCGGAGGATGGGTCAAGAAAAAGGTGTGGGAGAATTCTGTGCAAAAGGAAGAAGGAGAGACGTGAAAAGCAAAAAAAAAGAAAAAGAGAGAAACACAAAATGAGAAAGAAAAAAGAAAAAAAGAGAGAGAACAATTTTTTAAAGTGTGTTTATGACAAAATATAGATGCACATACATACATACATACATACATACATACATACATACATACATACATACATACATACATACATACATACATACATACATACATACATACATACATACATACATACATACATACATACATACATACATACATACATACATACATACATACATACATACATACATACATACATACATACATACATACATACATACATACATACATACATACATACATACATGCATATCAAATTTCAGTTTTATGGTTTTCTGGTTTAATCAAGTTGATCAAAGTCATCAAATTTTCCAAATCAAATAAATATTGAATTAGAACAATTATAAGCTATATTCAATTTAATCCTACAATGTTATACAAAACGACAAAATATAACCTACTTATACAATGTCGTACAAAACGACAAAATTGGAAGTTATGACGGAAACGCCTCTGAAAAAGAGTAAAAAAACAAAAAAACAGCAACTCTCGAAGAATAAGACGCAAAAAACAAGATTAGCTTAGTTGCAGTAGTTGTTTAAACAGCAAAAGATTTAAGTTAAACAGTTAGAGCAGAAAACCTTTAAGAAATTCAGCAGCATAATAAGTCAGATAAGCATAAACAAACACTTTTGAAAAAAACCTCAATGTTTACAAGAAAATCATGAAAACTTCAATTAGAACTTTTTGTCCAAAAATTATTTATAAGCGTACCTACTTACTCTTTAACTGTTTACATTATATTTTCTGCAAATCTTTTTTTTTGGTTTTTCTGGACGGAATCTTGTGTAATAAAATTTTAAACAACTTCTCAGCTAGCTATCTAGGACGGAAATGTTTAGAATAAACAAATGATGGAACTTATTTAAAAGTTGGTTTTTGACGGAAAAGCTTCTCTACAAAATTTGATTGGTTTACTTGTTATTCATAAAAATTAATTAATTAACAAATATAACTTAAGAAGACTGCAAGTGTTTCATTATATATGAGCTGCCTTACCCGGTGTTGCCCGGTTTGTTTGAAAAATTTTTCCCGTTGTTTTATTATTTATATTTTTTGGTGTTTTTTTTCTTTTTTTTCTTAAAGTTAAACAATCAGCATTAAAAACGAATAATCTAAAAAGTTTAAAACGCCAAAAAATACTCCAAATGCATAATTAAATACTCAGCAATGCAAAATAAAACAAACGTTTGAACGCCAACTTAAAATTACCATTAATAAAGAAAAACAGTTTGCTGTTTTAATAAGTTTTTAATTTTTGTGTTTTCTAAGCGTAATGATAGAAGAGAACAAAACGCTTGCAGATATATGGTAAAAAGTGACTCATCTAGAATAGATTCAATATTTACTTAGTGTTCATCAAATGAATTAGCAGACAGTTTATCTTTATCCTTTTTACAATAATTAGAAAAACGTTTTGCTTTTGTACCAAACAAGCAGAGAATTAGTGAAAATTTATCAAACGGTCTATTGATATAATGTAAAATAACTCTCTGATCTTCAACAATGTATGTATGTATGTATGTATGTATGTATGTATGTATGTATGTATGTATGTATGTATGTATGTATGTATGTATGTATGTATGTATGTATGTATGTATGTATGTATGTATGTATGTATGTATGTATGTATGTATGTATGTATGTATGTATGTATGTATGTATGTATGTATGTATGTATGTATGTATGTATGTATGTATGTATGTATGTATGTATGTATGTATGTATGTATGTATGTATGTATGTATGTATGTATGTATGTATGTATGTATGTATGTATGTATGTATGTATGTATGTATGTATGTATGTATGTATGTATGTATGTATGTATGTATGTATGTATGTATGTATGTATGTATGTATGTATGTATGTATGTATGTATGTATGTATGTATGTATGTATGTATGTATGTATGTATGTATGTATGTATGTATGTATGTATGTATGTATGTATGTATGTATGTATGTATGTATGTATGTATGTATGTATGTATGTATGTATGTATGTATGTATGTATGTATGTATGTATGTATGTATGTATGTATGTATGTATGTATGTATGTATGTATGTATGTATGTATGTATGTATGTATGTATGTATGTATGTGAAAACTCTTCTTCGAGCAAGCTCGTCAGAGGTCTTCAGAGGAAGACCCTCCCAGCGTTTCGGCCCTTTTCCTGACGCTACCACGGGAGGGCGGGCCACGACCGTTGATCAGACGGCCGCCCCCTGACGAAATTTGTGTATCACATGCCGTTTCCGACCAGAACCAGATAACCGGCAAATCTTCAAAGTACCAGAACCAAGAAGTCATTTTGAAACCGTCAAGCAACTGTAACAAGATGAGAAACTGTCTTTCAAACGCCGGAACTTGAGCATGTAGTAACTGTAGCATCCACCAAACACCAAACCGCCAGATTCCGATACCGAAAGAAACATTCACCTCCGGAACTTCGAGCCATGCCATCACTTTCACCAAACGAGAAACACCACAAACCATAATGGCAGGAAACATTGTTTCGATTATTTTCTAAACGCCAGCAACTTTCCTTCTATTGCAAACAACCGAAACTTTCGCCGGCAGCCATAACGCGACTTCGTCCCTGAACTTGTAAACAAAGGAGGAGCTAACACTGTTGTACGGAAGCCAGAAGTGGCTGTTTAAATTTATTATCTCCTTTTTCATTCCTTTGCATCCATATCCAAAAAGAAGCTGTTTCTGCTCTTTCAGCTATTTTCTTGATAGCTTGAGTTTTTTTCCGACCCGACATTCCGAGAGCCACAAGCAATTTGACGAGTGAGCGACCGGCTAAACCCCTGGCGCCTACTTCAACTGGAAAAATCTCGACTCTATACCCCGCATGCTCCAAATCTTGGGCAAGGATTCTGTAACGCTCTTCTTTCAAGATATTTGAGGCTTCCATGTTGCTTTCCCATGGCACTGTCAATTCGATGAACAGCAACGTCTTGGCCAAACTGGAAAAAATGACAATGTCCGGTTTCAATCCGCTGCTGCGAACCAATTCCGGAAAGCAGTCTTCATCTTTTAAGTCTGCTGATATCCTCCAGTCATTTGCCGCATCAAGCAACGATTCTCTTCTCGCACTTGCCTTTCTGCGGCCCAAGTGCTGCAAGCCTTCTCTCAAGAAATAAACTTTTCTTCTGGGGCACAACTGCATCGAATTGGCTAGTCTGCAGTTCTCCTTGATAATGCCCAGTATCTCTCTTAGAACCTCATTGTGGCGCCACGTGTATCTTCCCTTTGCCAAAGCATACGGACAACATGAGAGAATATGAATCAGAGTTTCTGTTTTTTCACACAGCTTGCAGGCTTCATTTTCAAGCTTTCCCCACTTCACTAAGTTCGAAGCTGTCGGCAGTTGATCATACATCGCTCTAATCACAAAAGATAGGCGGATGGGCGAGTAACGCCACAAATCATTCCATGTCATCGAATGTTGAACTGCCGCCTCCCATCTAGTCCAATCGCCCTGTTGCGACATCTGAGCACCTAACTGCACTCTTTCCAACTCCATTGCTCGCCTTCTGTCTTGAATAATCAGGTTTGTCCTTTCCTGCGACGAGGCCTTAGACCACCACACATGATGGAACCAACCCAGACCGAGCCGTCCCGGTTGCACTGCTCCGAGCTTTTCAGACCATTGCAAAGATCCCTCGGCTTCACGGATGTCCCTCCCTGCAGTCCAGCCTTTTCCCGATCCAACTGATGGGCCCACATTCACGATACATGGGTCTGAAGAGTTGTCCAGCATCAACTGTGTCCGTATCTTGCTAATCTTGTACTCTTCTACTAGGGACTTGAATGGAAGAGCTAACTTAGCTGACTTACTATATAGAGCTAAAGTTGTTAACGCCGGTGGAAGTCCTAGCCATTTCCGAATGCAGCAGTTCATTTTCTTCTCCATTCGCTCCACGTGAGATAAACATATCTCATAGATTGTTAATGGCCATAGCAACCTCGGTATCAAAACGAACTGTACCAGCCATACCTTGAACTTTCCCTGCAGCTCGGTTGAATTGATTTTCCTCAGGTCCTCAACCAAGCCCTGCAGAACGATGCTGCTCCGATTCACATCATTCATGGAGACGTTGTACCATCTTCCCAAGCTTTTCATAGGCTCTTGCTGGATTGTTGGGATTTCGCAACCAGCCACCGAGAATGAGACAAAACCATCAATCTCTCCATGTCGCAAAGAAAGGCTTCTCGATTTGGTTGGCTTGAACTTCATTCCACACCAGGACAACAAGTCGTTGAAATTTTGAAGAATACGGCGCATTTCGCCGCAGTGATTCAAGATAAGAGTAGTGTCGTCCATGAAGGCTTTTATTGATGGCATGAAAATTCCTTTTCCCAGGTAAACATCCTGAACCCGAGATGCAATCGAACCGAGCAATAATTGCATAGCCAGAACAAATAGGATGGGAGAAATTGAACACCCCATAGCAATTCCGACCCGCAAGTTGAACCACTCTGTGGAGCACGTCGATGTTGACAGACGTAGCCTAAAACGGCGAAAATACTGTTGCAGAACATCGATGAGGAATTCTGGAACATTGTGCCTCTTGAGTGTCTTCCAGAGCAATTGATGGCGAACAGTCCCGTACGCGTTTGCTAAATCAAGCCAGACCACATGCAGGCTGAGTTGGTTTTGTCTTGCTCTTTTGATGGCCTCCCAAATCATGGATGAATGCTCGATACATCCCGGTACTCCGGGGACTCCTCCTTTTTGCACGGATCTGTCAATGTACTCATTACGAATTGCAAAATCCGTGAGCCTCTTGGCCAGAACAGCGAAAAATATTTTTCCCTCCACGTTCAAAAGTGAGATTGGTCGGAATTGGTTGATATTGACCGAATCTTTTTCTTTGGGGATAAAAACTCCCTCCGCCTTCTGCCATTCCCTATCTACGCATCTAGATCGCCATGCAATCTTTAAACGGTTGTAGAGCAGCTTTTGCACGCCTGGACATCTCTTGTATAACAAATATGGAATGCCGTTGGGACCTGGGGCAGATTTGTTCCTCGTTTTTTTTAGAAACTGAGATACTTCATTCATCTTTATCTCTCCACCGTCGAAAGCCACTTTCGGCAACTGTACTTCGGGAAAATCGGTTCTTTCCGGCAGCTCTGAATCGCTAAGAGGATCTTTGAACGCCAAACGGAAGTGCTCATCTAATTCTTGTTTTGTCGCTCGAAGAGTGCCAGATTTTGGTGGATCCAGCAAACTTTTTCCGAAGCAAAATGGATTTTCCATGAATTTGCATCTGGCTTTCTTTTGCTCACTTTTCTTTTTCCGGAGTCTTTCTGCAGCCCTGAGAGCCCGGAGCCGATTTTTTACATCCCGCCACAGTTCAGACAGACCAACTTTTTCGACCCCCTCTGCGATTCTCCATTGTCGCCTGAGTTTCTTTCGCTCCTTCTTTAATTTTTCAATTTCTCTCTGCCGTCTGGATACTGCTGCATGCGTGTGAACCGGGTTTTTCTGGACCACACCAAATGAATCAAAACATTTTTTGTAGATAATTTCTGAGAAGGTTTTCATATCGAGTTGCGGATTCTCCCTCAACTGGGCTTTGAGTAATCTCGTCAACTCCAAGTCTAATGTTGACCAAGCTGAAGTGTCAATTGCTTTCGGAAATTTAATTCTTGTCTTGGGTTCTGAATTTACATCTGCTTCTGAATCGGAGACTTTGTCGGGGCTGTGGTTAGCTTCCGGCCCGGCGTAGTCAGACGTGTTACCTGCCTCCTTGGTTGATGCAGAGCGTTGATTGATAGCAGTTTGACAACCCATTTTAGTTTTATGAACATTCATTCCGCGAATTGACTTAAATCTTCTTCCACAAACACATTCAGTTTCTCCGTCGAAAGCAATCTGTGAAACATGGATGGGTTCTGGAACTTCTTGAGCCGACGAAACTGAGCCCACACTGAGAGATGATGGGCGGCGAACAGAAGCGGGAAGACATCCCATTTTTGTTCTGTGAACTTTCATTCCTCGGACTGTCTTAAAGCTTTTTCCACACACACACAACACGGGCAAACCCCCATCAGGGTTCCTTGGAAAAGCCGGTTCATCATCCTGTAGTCCATTGATGAGCTCATCATTCTCCCCCCCCTTTCGGTAAGAGCTCTGGGGGCATAATTCTTTTGTTGTAGATGTAGCATGCGAAGACGGAAATGTGCCCCGGCTAGCCAGGCCAAGACACCCGTAGTTCTTGTCTCTCCAAGATGTCTCCGGTCTTTCCCGGTGCCACTCGGTCTTCCCCGAGCGCCCCTCAGTCTTTCCTGAGTGTCCGATGGCTAATGCCCATGAAATGTATGTGAAAACTCTTCTTCGAGCAAGTTCGTCAGAGGTCTTCAGAGGAAGACCCTCCCAGCGTTTCGGCCCTTTTCCTGACGCTACCACGGGAGGGCGGGCCACGACCGTTGATCAGACGGCCGCCCCCTGACGAAATTTGTGTATCACATGCCGTTTCCGACCAGAACCAGATAACCGGCAAATCTTCAAAGTACCAGAACCAAGAAGTCATTTTGAAACCGTCAAGCAACTGTAACAAGATGAGAAACTGTCTTTCAAACGCCGGAACTTGAGCATGTAGTAACTGTAGCATCCACCAAACACCAAACTGCCAGATTCCGATACCGAAAGAAACATTCACCTCCGGAACTTCGAGCCATGCCATCACTTTCACCAAACGAGAAACACCACAAACCATAATGGCAGGAAACATTGTTTCGATTATTTTCAAAACGCCAGCAACTTTCCTTCTATTGCAAACAACCGAAACTTTCGCCGGCAGCCATAACGCGACTTCGTCCCTGAACTTGTAATCCGTGAAGCCGATGTATGTATGTATGTATGTATGTATGTATGTATGTATGTATGTATGTATGTATGTATGTATGTATGTATGTATGTATGTATGTATGTATGTATGTATGTATGTATGTATGTATGTATGTATGTATGTATGTATGTATGTATGTATGTATGTATGTATGTATGTATGTATGTATGTATGTATGTATGTATGTATGTATGTATGTATGTATGTATGTATGTATGTATGTATGTATGTATGTATGTATGTATGTATGTATGTATGTATGTATGTATGTATGTATGTATGTATGTATGTATGTATGTATGTATGTATGTATGTATGTATGTATGTATGTATGTATGTATGTATGTATGTATGTATGTATGTATGTATGTATGTATGTATGTATGTATGTATGTATGTATGTATGTATGTATGTATGTATGTATGTATGTATGTATGTATGTATGTATGTATGTATGTATGTATGTATGTATGTATGTATGTATGTATGTATGTATGTATGTATGTATGTATGTATGTATGTATGTATGTATGTATGTATGTATGTATGTATGTATGTATGTATGTATGTATGTATGTATGTATGTATGTATGTATGTATGTATGTATGTATGTATGTATGTATGTATGTATGTATGTATGTATGTATGTATGTATGTATGTATGTATGTATGTATGTATGTATGTATGTATGTATGTATGTATGTATGTATGTATGTATGTATGTATGTATGTATGTATGTATGTATGTATGTATGTATGTATGTATGTATGTATGTATGTATGTATGTATGTATGTATGTATGTATGTATGTATGTATGTATGTATGTATGTATGTATGTATGTATGTATGTATGTATGTATGTATGTATGTATGTATGTATGTATGTATGTATGTATGTATGTATGTATGTATGTATGTATGTATGTATGTATGTATGTATGTATGTATGTATGTATGTATGTATGTATGTATGTATGTATGTATGTATGTATGTATGTATGTATGTATGTATGTATGTATGTATGTATGTATGTATGTATGTATGTATGTATGTATGTATGTATGTATGTATGTATGTATGTATGTATGTATGTATGTATGTATGTATGTATGTATGTATGTATGTATGTATGTATGTATGTATGTATGTATGTATGTATGTATGTATGTATGTATGTATGTATGTATTGAGTTCAATAGTTGCAATGATTGAGAATACCGCCGGACTGAAGATGCATTGCGACAATGTGAAGGTGGGGTGCCCAATGTATGTATTCACTTTACAATGTGGCACAGAGTATTTAAATAAGTACATTAATTGACACTCCTGCAAAAAATCAATTTTACCTCCACTGTTGTTTTTAATCACCAAATTGAAAAGTTTCAAACTTTTTTAATATATGTATAAACTGAGTTTTTTTTATATAGTCTAAGACATCTTAGACAGACACATTATGTTTGGCAATACGTTTGATAATACTTTCGACTTTGTAGTTTAAATTCATTTCATTTCGATAATGTACAACCAGAGTTGCCCGGCTATGCCCGAGTTTTTTTAGATATTTTTTATCGATTTTTTTCTTCCTCTTCTTCTTGCCGATCTCTCTTCCTTTTACGCTTCCTCTTGCTCTCCCGCTCCCACATGCTTTCCCAAGACCTAGACCCCCTAGCCGAATTTATTTTAAACTATGGCTGGCTGAACAAAAAATCTGGCTGATATCCGGCTTAGCCGAATTTACATGATTATTAAAAATTCCGGCTGAAAATAGGAATAATTCGGCTAAAATGTGGCTGAGTTTTAAAAAATGAACGAAACAAGTTTATCAACTAAGGGTTTTTTCAGTAACATTAATAATAGAAAATTATTGCACTATAATGTCAAAATTGTCATGAACAAATGTCACACGGTGCAATCTTTCTGCAGACAAACTAGATCGCTTGCTGTTAGCAACCAGGCCAGTAGTCGAAAACATGCATTCCACTGGAACTGATGTTGCTGATGCTGGTAATTGCAATTTGGCCAATTGTGATAAAAGTGTGAAAGAAACCACTGCTTTCTTCCAAAAGGTCAAAAGGTCAATACTTCCTCGCCATTATTACAGCTCTTTGATGTCAAGTAGCTTGCGACTTCTACTGCTTCCTGCGATACAGAATATTAACAGCAATTTTTACATTTTAACACACAAATAATTATTTGATAATAATTTATGGGAAGTGCATTTTTATTATGTTTCTATATTTTATATATAATATTTTTCATATTCTTGCTCAAATACATTTATTTGTCTATGAACAAATTTGTAAATTAAATTTGAATTTATTTAGCGCTGTGAAATAACTCGGCGGCTGAATCAAATCGCACTTTATGGCGGCGATTTAGGCTAGCCGAAAAAGTTTCGGCGGATTTTTGGCGTAATTGAAATGTTCGGCGGATTTGGCTAAATGGCGGCGGCTAGGAGGTCTACCAAGACCGCTCGCTCTTCCGCCCCCGTTCGTTGTCCCGCTTGATTTCCCCCTCTCGTTCGGCCTCTCGTTTTCTTTTTTCCTCTCCCTCTTTACAATTTTTCCCATAAAACGTAACATAGATTCAGTAAAAATTGTTTGAAACCTTCTTCAAACTTTGTTACGTAAACTAAACTTGAATTTTGTTACGCAATAACCTTTGATGTTCGTACATAAGCACTGTTGTCCTGTGACGTTTTTTGGTCATAAAAATGTTTAAAAATATTTAAAACAACTTTATTTTTTCAAAATCTAACTTCATGCTAAATTTGGTTTTTTAATTAGTCTAGCAGTTTCGATTTGTATAGAAGACAAACAAACAAACAGATACCGTAGATGCTCGATTATATCGCGAATTTTTTAAGCATAAAATTCAGAGCACTATTTAGGGTCGCGATATATTCAAGACTATATGGAAATTTAACATGTTAAAGATGCCTGAGATTTTATGCCTCCTAAAATGATTCAAAAATCTTTTCGAAAATGTGGAATTAGCAACGCTTTAGACGGAACAGAAGATGACGACATTTATAAAGAAAATGATGACCAAGAAGACAAAATCAACGACGCTCCTTATGCAGATGCAGAACAACAAATAACACCTAAAGAATGTTTGTAGCAACGAGTTGAGAAGTTAGCCAGAAACGTTATCTCTGCAAGGTTGCGAGTTTTATTTCTGAGACCTTGTTTCAAGGATAAATTATTTCTACAATTTATTTGTAATATATATATATATATATATATATATATATATATATATATAATTTATATACTTATATTATATATAAATATATAAATTATATTATTTATTATTATAAAATTACTCATTCATATGCATAAAAATATAATAAAAAATTTTAAAATCCAAGAAATATGTCTCCGATAATAGTTTTCATATTCAGTAAAATCCGATAAGACAAAAACTGCTTGCTCAAACTTGATGTTGGCAAAGCTCTTCTGGAGAATTTCTTTGCTTAAAATGTTTTTAATAAAACTAGGAATTTATAAAAATCCTAATATTATTAATATTAATAACTCTATTAATTAGTCTCGAAGAATTCAAATTTATAAAATATTTTTATTTGTCAAAATAAACACTTTCATGCTGAAATAAAAGTAACAGTTACTGACTAAATGGAACAACTTGAAGAAATGAAAAAGTAAAACGCAGAACGAAGATAAGAAAAAAAAGAAAAGAGAGAAAAAAGAAAAAGGAGAGTGCAAGGAGAGAGTGAGAAAAAAGAAAGAGAAAAGATAAAGAGAAGATGGGGACAGCATCTTTAGCAAATCGAAATTGTGAGAAAGTTGACTTAAAAGAAGGAAGCTCTGTTAGTTTTTTGTTCAATGCTGGTTGTTGCGGTGAGTTGGCTTTTTTAAATATTTTATGCATTTGAAAAATAAATTTAATCCAAATAAACTCACATTTTTTCCAAAACAAAGTTTAAAATAATAATATGATAAAAGTGTACAATTCCAATGAGTTACATAATAATATAAATATTAATTAAATAACCAAATAATTACATAATTAATATTTAAATTCTGTTTTGTACCGATGTTTTACTAATGGTTTTTGTGAATTTCCGTTTAATCATGAAAAATGTTTTTGAAAGCTTATATCTTAGCTAAATAATAGCTTTTATCAAAATCATCAGCCAGTTTTAAAATAACGATTGCAAAACCAAATTTTGTATTAGGCTAATGTTTGTTTTTATAATTTATTATAACCCCCATTTTATTAGTATCATTTTGTCATAGTTTGTATTATTTATCAATAGAAATGTTTAAACTGAAACTGAAACTGGAACTGGAACCCCATGGTGGAAGTTTTTGATTATTTGTGAATTTGTTAATGATGCCGGCTTGAGATAATAAAGAAGTTCGTTTCCGTCCAATTAAAAGCTTCTCTCCTATCACGTGATGACGATCTGAAATTTGCGTGGTTGATGAAAAAAAGAAAATAAATGAAAAATTGAGAAAAATAAAATAAAATGAAACAAGAACAAGAATGTGATAAAATATCATAAAATATAAGTTTTTATAATACAAATATTGCTATAAAAATATTTTTACAAAGGAACAATAAAAAATATGAGCGGCATTAACAATTTATATGTACTTGAACATGAAAAAAGTTGACTTAGACAGCTAGTAACAGTAACAATATGTCGTGTGTTTAGGTGTCAGTATATATCTGTTGTGTGTTTATCTGTCGTGTGTTTAAGTGTAAGTATTTATCCATCGTGTGTTTAATTGTCAGTGTTTATCCATCGTGTGTTTAAGTGTCAGTATTTATCCATCGTGTGTTTATGTGTCAGTATTTATCCATCGTGTGTTTAAGTGTCAGTATTTATCTAGCGTGTGTTTATTTGTATTGTGTTTAAATGTTTGGACACATTTAAATAAAAATTAGAATTTGTTATAAACAACAATAAACATGTTTTACTGTAAGTATGTATTACTTATAAATTGTGAATTTTCAGAAAACTGTATTTTTAATATAATTGTAAAAACGTTTTTCATTAATCACAAACAATTAATTTTTATCAACTAATTTTTAATTTTGTTCTTTGCAGAAGAAACAAAGTAAACAATCAGAAATGAGGTCAGGTCAAAGAATGTTGACCTTATTATGTTTTCATTTCTACTTTCTCACAAAGGGTTGGAAGTATTTTTAATTTTTTTCTTCTTTTCTTATCTGCACTTTGCACTTTAAAATATTAAAAATCATGAATTTTCTTTTCGAGTTTTAAACAATTATTTTCTTAGACGATAAAACAAGTTTTAATTTCAAAGCAAACCACTAACATTTATATTTTAATTTTTAACTATACTTTTTCAAAAGCTACATAAATATTTAATAACTAGCGGGGTACCCGGCGTTGCCCGTAATTTTCAGAGGTTTTTCTATCGTTTTTCTCTCACGCTCCCGTTTCTTTTCGCGCCTGCTTTCTTGATCCCGTTCGCTCTCCAGTTCCATTTTTGCTTTCCCGCTTTATCTCCCTTTCCCGCTCTTTTTCCCGTTTCCACTCGTTCTCCCGTTTCCGCTCGCTCTTCCGTTTTCAATTGCTTCCCTGCTACCTTTTGCTTTACCAATCCCACTTGCTCTTCCACTCTTTTTCTAGCTTGCTTTCCCGCTCTCGCCTTTTTCTTTCTTCCACTCTCTCGTAACTCTTCTTTGTCCATAAAATGTAAAATAAATTTGTTAAAAACTGCTTAAAACCATGAATATCTTGTTTTAACAAGATATCCATGGTTAAAACCTTCAAACTTTGTTACGTAAACTAAATTAAAATGTTGTTACAGAATAACCTTTGATGTTAGTACATACGCAAGTTTGTATTTTTTAGGAGTGTGTTCTAGCTGGGCTGAGTGGTGGACTTATGACGGAATATCAGGTTAGAATTAATCGTTGTTCAATCAATTGTTTTTTTTTTATCAATTTTTGATTTGTTATTTTTAATTTATTTAAATTTAATTTATTGCTTTTCAACATTTCTTCTCTGCAACTGCTTCAACCCAACACATGCCAGCAGTTATCTACAAGTGAAAACCTTTCCATGCACTGCTGATTGGCCTGTATTTTGATGACACTTAAACTCCGAGTACTTTGTTGCATAAATAATTCACCGGCCTTTCTTTTGATCTTACAACAAAATATAGATGCTACCATTAGTGATCTCTGGTCTGAAGGAGCCACCAATTATCGACTCTCTGTGTGCATGCGCCAATGTTCGCTCCTCCGCTCCGTCTTTCACGCTCCTTCTATCACCTTCTATCACTACCCGATTTTTTTTATATTTTTCTATCTTCTTTTCCGTTTTTTGTGATATCTTGTGTCAAGTTTGTTTTGATCTCTTTTTGTCTTTCGTTTTCAGTTTTTTCTTAGTTTTTATATCATTTTTTCCATCAATCTCAACCATCTTTTTTTATATCATTTTTTTCATTTTTGTTTTTATAAACATATAAATAAAATACGATTATTTTTTTAAATTTGTTTTACTAATTTCTATCTCATTTGTAATTTTTTACATAATGAAACAACTTTTTTCTATTTCAAAGTGTAAAAAGCAAAACCCGCCCACAACTATAATTTTTCTCCAATCAAACGAACTCTTCTATTGTTTACACCTCCTGATAAAAAAACTGCACAATCATAATATTTTCGGTTAAAACAAAAAACAAAGATAGCAAGCCTACATAAAAGCAGAAAAGAGTTTGAAAAATTGCCTTGGAAGCGTGTGCGGCCCGCTCAGAAGTTGTTTCAATAATTCTATTGAGAGAGGGGCGCGTGGGAGGAAGAGAATTTGATGTTTTTAATGCGGAGATTTTTCTTGAATGGTTTAAAACTCACAAGTGTTTGATAGTAGTGGATAAAGATAAAAAGAAAAATTTGAAATATAAAAATGAATTCAAATTTTCATTCCGTCTAAAAGATAGTTTAAAACATGCTGATTAATCTGAAAAATGGTTCAAAAGCAAGAATTAAATTGCAAACTTTAATTACTACCAACTTAAAAATAAATATTTCATTTTCTATTTTATCTGAAAGTGAAATAAAAGAAAAATAAAAAGCTTTCAAACGCCGGCCATCAGTCCCTGAAGACATTGAATATCCTCAAATAACAACTGAACTGCCTCCATGGAACGGAGATCAGTGCTCGTTATTTTGGGATGAATTTTTATCAAATATACGCTACGAAAATATATAGACATTTATGTTATTGATTTTTTTAATAATTAATAATATAATGCTAATAATCGTCTGTATTGAGTTAATTTGTTCAAGTGGTTCCTATCTGATCTTAACTGTCAAGCTACAAATCCTATGTAAAATGCACACACTATTTAGCAGGCAAATTTAATTTAATATTTTCTCTAATAAAAAAATCATTTAATTTTTTTATTTCTACAAACATGATTAACTTCCTATCAACAAATCTGCCATTAAAATTAACAATCCGACACCGGCAAGACACGCACTTAACTATTTACCCCTTTTTGTAGGTGCCGAATTCTGGGGCGTGGTGAATCCAGATTGGAGTTTGTGCTCGAAAGGCATGCACCAGTCTCCCATCAATGTTGATCCTTCGAAACTTCTTTTTGATCCCAACCTCGTTCCCATACATTTCGACAGGCTCAGGGTGAGTAGTTATTTTTAATTCAACGATAAACCAAAAATCTAAAATATATTTTAAAAGTAATATCACTAATTGAAATTGAATGAGTCTTTTATATAAACTTATGATGTTATGTAAATAATGTGAGTTGGATGGATGGTGGAAAAGATGGATGAATAGACGAACTGATGGACGGAAGAATAGATGGATGGATAATGGACGGACGGACGGATGGATGATTGGATGGATGGGTAGGTGGGTGGGTGGGTGGGTGGGTGGGTGGGTGTTGGGTTGGCTTGAGTTTGTGGACGCATGATGAATTTTAAAGATGGATTTATAGATGAATAGATTGATAAGTAAATAAACAGATAAACAATGGATCTGTAAGTTTCTTAGAAATATTATTAGTTGTTCTAGATTTCTAGAATAAGAAATATGAAGTAGTAGATCAAATGTCAATGAAGGCAGATGAAAGTTGCAACTGCTAGTTTATAAAGTTATCCTGAGTAGCGACCGATGGTACCCAAGTTAAAAAAGAATATTTGTAAACAGAAATCTGTTTTTTTTTGCATTTTAGGTCCCTCTACACACAACGGATCATAATTGTGGTTAATATGTAACGTCACAACACTTTCGCTCTTAAGGCGTTTAATGGCTTAAAAATGTATAAACCAGATGTTTCAAGGCAAAGATTACAGTAGGCCGAAAATACCAAAATATTCTTTTACACAGCTTTAAATAAAAGTAAAAACTGTGATGCGTCAATTCAATATTGACCGACCGAATGTCTTAATATTACAAACATTTTTTACTAAAATTGCAGATGTAGTTGTAGACAGTTTTCAAGAATTTGAAAACCTTTGTTAACAAAGTTTTACTTATTTTTTCGAAAACTTCAAGTCTGAAGTTCTAGTCCGTTTTGCCCATTTTTTTAGTCATTTCAGACCGAATCCATTCGACTCGTGCACCCATGGTCCCATATGCCCCCCCCCCGTCCGAAATTCCTGGATACGCGCCTGTACGTTTCCTAACGCATACGTCAATATTTTAATATCCGAGCATTATGTGAAATATTCACATGTTATTTTCTTAATTTTTCAATTTTCTTGTCTCCCATAAATTTATGTGCATGAAGAGTTTATTACGCTATTTTTATCTCTCTGATAGCATCTGCCAGAAACGTCAGCAAATTTGCGTGGCCATAATAAGAATCAGATATATAAGAATATTAAAGTCTGATGTGTTAAACATTTCTTTTAGAATGGTTTCAGAGTAAATAGATTGGGTTAAGGCGTGAATTGATGTTTTGAATTGACCGGAGAGGTAAATAAAAACAAAAGTGTATTTAGAAAATGATTTGTAATATTGGACAAAATCGGGCTGAGAAATGCTGGAATAAAAAAAACTAAAAAAAGCGACTAAGAAAGACAAAACATGAAATAATTCGTGGATGATTGGTCAGATCAGATGAACTCTCATAATTGG
>OZ022243.1:31478950-31498950 GCA_963978895.1 Erpobdella octoculata | reverse complement strand
GCCGGGGATTGTGCGGAATCTCAATATTTTTACAGGTTATTTGTACGTTAAACTATATCAGTTATTTTACTTTCATTATCAACATCATTATCGATGATGTATATAAATACTTCCATTTAATAATTTACCAGTAAGTATCGCTAACAGCTATCAACAACCTCATTATCGACTTCATTATCTTCTTCATCAGATTGGAGACAAAGGCAACGAAGAATTAAACATTCTAACACCGCATTTGAACGAAGTTCAATATAAAGGTATGTTGAGAAAACACTATTTTTGGTTAATAAAATATTACAGTATTAAATAGATAAAATACGACTCAAAATTAGGTCAGCAGACGAAAGTGAAGAGCTTGATGATGGCTGACATCCTGCCACCTACCGACCACTTTGTAACTTACGAGGGTTCACTTACCCATCCCTGCTGTGAGGAATCTGTTACATGGGTGGTTTACAATAAACCAGTATATGTAACTCACGAGTTTGTTAGTTTTTAAGAATTCGTTTTCATGAAGTGTTCGTAGTTGATTTTTAGTTTTATTTGCTTAGGTACATCATTAGTCATGATCAGTGCCTGTATAAATACTCTTTCGGAATATTTCAAATGCAAATAACAAATTTAAAAAAATGTTTAAACAAAGAAGCGAAAGGTTTTATTCTCAAATATTTAAAATGCCAAATACTCAAACTAGATACATTAGCAAGAGTAACATAGTTTTGCTTGTTAGTTGTTAGAATGTCCTCAGGACAAACAAATTTATCTACAAAAGATTCATTGAAGAGACTGTTTGGTAGTTTAGTGAAAACCAGGCTTCAACCACTGAGGAGACGCTCCACTAAACCTGAGAATGGAATTAGATTGCTGAATTTGATAGACATTTCTTACATCTTACATCAATGAATTGGAAGGAGAGAAGCGTCTAACGCTTTGCAACTAATCCTATTTAATCAGCATGAGTTCATTTTAGTGACCTAATATTTTAAAGATGGCTATTGGTGACGACCCATAGTGACCATGAAGACGATTGAGATATGAATGCAGTGACTTTTAATGACTATCAATTTTTGTATTTTTAGCGACCATAAGAATGTTTTAGCACACAATCTGTATGTTTATCAGTAGTGAAAATGACCTTAGAACACGTTCCTTAGGTACTCTATTAGAAAGTAGCGTTTTTTTAATTTTTATCTTCCTGAAAGTGATTGGAAACCTGCATAAAATGTGTTCTGTTCAAAACCTTTGTACAATCTGAGCTTACATGTTTTTTCTTATTTTTCTTTACAAAGAAGTATAAGATTCGTTGAAAATGTTTTGTGTGCATTTCATACTATTGTCTGTAAGTTTATTTTAACTGATATTTTCTGTCAACGTATCAGAACATTAGGAGCTGAAATGTTGTAGATCCCATACTGAGTGTGCGTAAACAAACTGCTTTGCAAAAAATGACTCCTACATAATTTGAAACACACTGCAAGAATGTATTTGAAATACAGAATATTGAATAATGTGTTTTAAACACAAAATACTGCAATAATGCTTTTGAAATACAAAATACTTCAAGAATGTACTTGAAATGCATAAAAAATACTGTAAGAATATATTTAAAATACAAACAAAAATGTATTGGAATTACATACAAAATACTGCAAGAATTTATTTGAAACACATACAGAATACTGCAAGAATGTATTTGGAATATAAATACAAAACACATCATGATAATCAACGTCTATTCAGCATATCGTCATATTCCTAACATTTAACCATTTTATCCACAAGATCGGTGCCCTGCGAAGCCTAATGCAGGGGGACGAACAGAACCCTAAGACCTCTCTCGGTAACAACTTCAGAAAGGAACAACCACTCAACAACCGGCCAATCAGAACCAACATCAACTTCAGTAATTCCGTAAGATTTTTAATTTCAAGTTAATTTCAAGACGGAGCATTTGTTGTGCAACTATTTACCATTAATATTTATAAAAGACAACATAAACATCTAAACACGAGATGTTTACTGTTTCCCAAACCTTGAGAGTATGAACCAGAGATGTTTCGAGTACGAGTACCATGGTATCGAGTACGAGTCAGAGTATGAGTACGTAAAAAACGTACTCGTGCTGTACTCGAATACGAGTACCAAGTACTACATTACATCTCTGGTATGAACTGCAAAGTTAAGCAAATATTCGACAATATACAACTTTGCTTACTTTGCTCAACCTAAGAATTTCTACAAAATCCATCCTTAACTTCCTCAGTAACATCCCAATAGAAATTCCTGGTAAAAAGAAATATGCCAACCAGGTAGAACACCGGCTCATAAAAGCTGAAAACCTGGGATTGTATGCTATAACTTCTTATTCCTACTTCTGCTTCCAACATCTCTAATTTTTATTTATACAGAGAAATCATAAATAGCTCACATTTAAACAAGCATTTTTGTCGTTGCCGTGAAACAAACATTTATTTTTCGTCGTAATATTTTAAGAAAAATGTGACTCGCTCAATACTGACTCCTCATCTGTGACTTTATTGTTTACTTCATCTTTTCTCACACAGGTCCAGTAAAACAACAACAACAATAATAATAATAATAATAATAATAACAATAATAATAATAATAATAATAATAATAATAATAATAATAATAATAATAATAATAATAATAATAATAATAATAATAATAATAATAATAATAATAATAATAATAATAATAATAATAATAATAATAATAATAATAATAATAATAATAATAATAATAATAATAATAATAATAATAATAATAATAATAATAATAATAATAATAATAATAATAATAATAATAATAATAATAATAATAATAATAATAATAATAATAATAATAATAATAATAATAATAATAATAATAATAAACACTTTATTTAATCTAATTTAAAGTTTAACAAAAACGAATTCACAATTGCTGTTACGTTTCAGCAGACTCCAGAATGTACTGTGGCAAGACAAACTTTTTATGAAAGTAAGAAAGTGGATTTGAAGTATTTTCATTTGCAAACCACTATATCGTTTAAAAATTAAAAAAAAACATTTATGTTACAATTTAATAATAGAAATATTTTACATCATATTGATACAATAAGATTAAAATACAATATCGTTTAAAAATTAAGTAAAAAACCATTTATGTTACAATTTAATAATAGAAATATTTCGCATCATATTGATACAATCAGATTAAAACAAGAAATAACTTATCATATATTATTAGTTTTAGTATTAGGATTTTAAACAATTTTATTGAGATCTGGTTTCTTAACGTAAAATATGAATTGTTTTATTTTTTTTTAAATCTTTTTTCATATAATGTTTGTTAATTTAAAAGTTTATAAAATTTCTACTGCAGCCAATTACCACAACAAGAGCATCTGATGAAGAAATAAGCCAAATTTAATTTTTTACAATGAAGTTCATAGAGCTCACATAGGTTGATTTAAAAAAAATAAACTGGTTATTTAATGGAAGAAATTGAAATGAAATTTAATATATTTCTCAAAACAATTAAACCTTTTGTCTGAGTGTTCCTGAATAATGTTGATTGTGTATGGCTGTACTTTATCGATTGCTAATGGTCTACGATGTTTTTCTCTGCGTTATAAAGATTTCTTTTTTTTTAATCAGCGAGTTGATATAATTGTATTTGAAAAACTGTCTTGTTTGTATTAGTTTGTTTTAAATTAATTTATTAAAAAACTAAAGGCTCAGCTAATTATACAAAACGATTACTGGTCAACTATTGGTCCATCATTGAGTTTGGATCGTTCAAAATGGACGACGTCAAAGAATAATTTACTGAATAAATCCAAATCATAGTACAGATTAACAATAAAATCTAACCCCAAATGAGTAAAAAAGTTATAAAAATAGCAGCATTGATAATATTTGTCACTGAATTATTGAGCCGCATACACAGTTAATCACACTGAGAATACATTCAATCAGAGTCCAGTGTCGATTTCTTTAAAAATAAACAAACTAATTTATCGAATTAATTCTGACTTAATTCTTGGCTGGAATTTGATAAGCACCTGTGAAAAATTGTGTTAGTCTTATTGCAGATCTGAATGCACAAATATGTCAAATATGTTTCAATTATGCTAGTTTAACGGTATCACCAGCTTATAGTTAATACACTAAAAATATATCCTTGCATTCATAGTCTGGTAGAGCAATTATGCCAGGAGAAAAAGACAGTGCATGTGTAGAAGTTATTAATAACTTAGAAAACCGAATATTATCAAATGATAATTTAAAAAAATCTTCGAGAAGTGGTTGCAGGTTGTGAAAATTTAAAAAAGTATAAAATTTGAATTTTAAAAGTAAAATCATAATGGAATGAAATGCGAAAATTGATGGTTTCAAGATTCAAGTGTGGTTTTTATCTTTATGAATGTTCGAAGCTGAGAATACAAGATGTTGAAATTGATCTTTTGACGGTTGAGGAAGGTTTTAAAAAAGCAAATATAATTACTTGCATAAGTTGAGGAACCGAATTAAAAACCAAAATGTGTTACAAAATATACAAAAAATTTATAATTAAGTAAATAAAGTTGTTACTAAATCAAAGTTATCGATAATATTATAAATAATATGAGTCAAAATAAGATTTTCTGAGATCTCGTCAACCCAATATGTTACACGATGGGCACTTCAACATCTGCCAGAATCTTGAGTTTTTCGAAAAACACGGCATGTTGATCTTCGGATAGCTTGTACGTTGTTGTCGAATTGTTGTTTATGCTTTCGTAGCGAGCTGTTTGACATTCCACCGGAGTATCTGACGCAGATGTCCCATGAACACTGCCTGTGTTAATACGGTTCGTTTCTGAGTTGCTCGTTGTTTTCATGGCCGATAGAAGATCTCGGAAATGTTTTCGTCGTTCGGCTGTAGAATTCATATCGATGAAAGTGGTCCGAATGAGGTAGACACTTGTGATTTTGTAAATGTCAGCACAGCCAAACGGCAGTTTTTCGTCTTGTTGTAGCACCTGTTTTCTGGAGCTCTGAAATTCTTTATCATCGCTGTTAATTACCGACGATCTAAGTGCTGTTGATGGAAGAGACGAGTTAAGCAGTGAAGCGGCCAATGTCATTGCATTGTTTTTCCTTAACGTTGCGTAGATGTTGCTGTTTTCTATGTTTAACAAGTTCTGTCTGGGCACAACGGTTTGGCAACAAACGACGTTGTTCATTTCTACATGACATTTGGTTGCATTTAGAAAGATTTCAACATATTCTCTTGTCGTAGAACCTGGAGATGGTCTAACGCTGGTGTATACGACATTGCTGCTTGATGGCTTTACAGTCACCTCACAGCCAGCACCAGCAGGGCTATTCATAGGACCGCAGTTCAACTTTTTTTGGTCACCTTCGGAAATCACGTGTACCTCGTGGTTCTTACGCTCTACTCGGATATTCTGTTCGATGCCATCTAGAGTAAATTTCGAGCCTACAAATGTTGTGGTTTCTGAAGGTGATTGATGAATGGTATTTGTTGATGGAGTGCCCGTTGTTTGGTTTTCCTTTTTAAGAGGTCTTGTGCCATTTTCAAATTCTTGGGCTGTCGTTTAGAAACAATTATAAATTATATTTATGAAATGTATTTATTGATTCTTTGTGTTTATTAGTTTTTTTTTAACTACTCGAATGTTAAACTCACCCAGCATTAAAATCAGTTATGGAAACTAACAAAAAACTTGACAGAATCAAATGAATAGAGCAACTAAACTGAAAGAATATTGAAACTCACCTATCTGAGATGCCATCGAGCACAGTTTTTCTCTCTTCTTAAATATTTTGCTCGACCGTGCTGTGAGTCTCGCCGTGGTGATTTTCTCCGTTTCCTTGACCTTCACCTCGACCTCTCCGTTAACGAGTGTCGTCAGTTTGCTGTCCGTCGATATTTCTTGGAAGAATTCAATTGATCTTTCGTGTTGGTTGTTGTTGGTATGTAAATTGCTGTTTGTTTTTATATTTTCGGTTTCTTTGCTCTGAAAGGTTTGTAGAGTTTTTTCTTGGATTGTCTGCAAGCTGTTTTGTTTTTGGTCAAGGTCGTTTTGGTTAATTGGAGGCGATGTGTTCAGATTTGAAGACATTTTTAGATCCGGATTTTGCCTGGTTGAACAATTCTGATTTTCGGATGTTGAAGTTTGATTTGCATGCGCACGGAAACCGATGTTAGAATTCTTGCTCAAGCATCTAAGAGTAACGACTGGAGTGGGACCGGATGGCATTGGCGATACGGTTTTGGCATGAAATGAAAGTCTACTAATGTTTTGACCTGTTGTAGATCTACAACTGTTCGACACATTGTCTGAACTAGTTTTCTTAGCAAGTTTTCTGTTGCTTTGTTCTATGTATAAGTGACTGTTTGCCGGATTTGTACTGTCTACACTTGCTGTACTTATGCTGTCGTACTCGCTTGTCAGGCTTATCTCATCAAACGTCGCATCGGTTGCAGAAAGTGAATTATTAACAATAGGAGATATGTCAACTGCACTTTCACTAGTTTTACTCTCCTTGTCGTCTTCAGTGTCGCTTAAATAACCGGGATTTTGTTTTGATAGAAAGTAATCTCTACGGAAAAGGTTTGCATTGCTGTCAATCATTTCAATTCCTTCGTCTTCCAGCTTATCAGGCTCGACCATATTAACGGTTTTTGTTTCCAAGCATTTATTAATTTCATCTTCATTGCTTGCTTCAACCGACAGGGGAAAGATTCTTCCAACAGAATGTGACAGCGATCTGATTCTGACAGTTCCAAAAAGGGGTCGTCTGAAAGATTGTTTAATTTTCAAAGAACCTCCTCCTAAGACAAAATTATTTTTAAAACATTGATCATCATCATTTTGTAGAGACCCTGAAACAATCTGAGCCGTTTCAAAATCATCTGCTTCAAAATTCTGAAAAACTTTCAATCCAACGTTACACTGACCGTTCATTCCATCGACATAGCTGTTGCTTCTTCTATCTAAGGCAGGCGTTTTTTTCTCAAGTAAATTTGACCTATTATGAATGGTTTTAATATTATTTTCATTCGAATGTTGGATCGATTGTTTAGTGCAGTGACCGCCATTTCCATTCTCGTAATGTTCTATCAGTGCAGCGAGGTTGATGAAAGGTTCGCCATTTTGAACGCTCTGATTGTTTACATTTTCTTCGTTATTGAACACAGTGAAGTTTTGATCTCCAGTGCTAAATATTTCAGGTCTTTTGCGCCTTCGTTTGGTCGGGAATGTTTCCATAGCTTTCTTATTGCTATTCATCTCTTTCGTAGAAAGTGTTTTTATTTTGTTTGGACGATTTAGTGGTGTTTGAAAACTCACATAAAAACGTTGACTTAATAATTTGCAGTCTATTGAAACAACATAGCCTTAAGTAAATTGTAAAACGTCCAAAATTGCTCAATGTTCAACAAAAAATTGGAAATAAAAACAAAAAATATGGAAATATGAAAAGAAAATGTGAATTTTTTAATAATGCAATAATGCAAGCAATGCTTTATAGATTAGAAATTGAATTAGGCTTAAATAAGTTACCTGCTAACAAATAAGCAATTATGCATCAAGATACGTAGCAATATGTCTGAAGTAAAGTAATAAATAACATTTAAAAAATGTCAATAAAACACCTCACTTTATACAGCTTGACGGTAATCAAAAACACAAGAAATTAGCATAATATAAAAATGAAGCTTAATTGATATTCCTTTTAAACGAAAATAATTTGATCGAAATAAGAATAAGAATATTCACTGTTAACAAACAAATGAAGGCTGCTGAAGGACTGAACGCCTGCAGCTGACAAAAGGTACAAATCTAAAATAATATCGACCAGTCACTCTATCTTCCCTCCTTTTCTCTCTCTCTCTCTCTCTCTCTCTCTCTCTCTCTCTCTCTCTCTCTCTCTCTCTCTCTCTCTCTCTCTCTCTCTCTCTCTTTCTCTAATTCTTCCTCACTATCACCATCTAATCATATTTTCAAGTATAACTGCATGCATTTATAATTTTCCATCTTTCAGTTTTTTGATTATTCCATGTTTTATTTCTCCATATTTGCTGTTCGTGACGAATCGTTGTTGCCACCTGTCGAATATACCTGAAATTTAAACTGACGTTATTTACACTCACAATCTATTTACTTATTGTGAATTCAGATTTTCATTGTTTATAATAATAGTAATAATTGTTCAAATAACTACTTTGCTGTTTCTATTTCATCCATTAACTCACTAACTGTTTAATGGACTGCTTTGTTTTCTGTGCTGCTCAAAACATTTATACTATTTTCACACCAAAGCTTATGATAATGATGATTCACACTGAAATTGAAACTATAATCAAGTATGAAATGAAAAATTCGTTTAAAACAAGTTGTAAATAATTTTCAAAAACTATTACTGGTTGAAATATATTGTAGAGCCGCTTATTTTAGTTGTTGGAGTTATGTTTTCTCGTTGTAAACATGATGCTAGCTATGATGATAGTTGTTGCCTTTCTTGTTTTACCTGGCCTATTCCATCGATTGGCGTTTGTCTGTCTCTCAGCTTACATTATAGGGGGCTGTTCGTTGTTTGCCGATGGGCGGATGTTCGGCATGTTTTGAAAGTTAATTCAGAATTTTTTATGACAACAAAAGCGTAACGTTGGGCAGGGGCGATACATAATTCTGAACACAAACACAGGGGGCGCCATGCATTTGCACTAAGGTAGTGTGCGTTGTAAATCCTCACTTTGAAAAAAAAGTTTTTTCAGAGGCGTAGCTAAGGGGAAAGAGAAGACGTGTATCGGGCGCTATTTAAAAGGAACATCAAAAGCCTTTTAGAAGGGGCTCCAAATTAAAAAAAAAAAGTACCCCCTCCCCCACGTTATCAACTATTGTTGAATACAACAGTGCATAACATTTTGGAATTTTTTTGGAAAAAGTACCTGCGACTCAATCCCGCGGTCATCAGCTATTTCGAGAGGAAACGTTTACAGATGGGAATTTCTAGGGTCGCATTTGTTAGACCTTGTTTCCTGGCGGCAAATTTCATAGCAGAAAAAATATGAACCACTAATTTTATGTTTTTTCTGAAGAAAATTCATTATGTGAGTTTCACGCTTAAACGAACAATTTTATATAGCAATAAAAAATGCCGAAAGCTATATCAAAATATCCACGCATGGCTTATAAAAACTAACCCATAAAAACAAAGTTTTTATTATAAATCCTTTATATACGATAGTAGATTTTTAATTACTAATTCCTTTTACAGCCCAGAGCCAAATTCAAAAATTAAAAATCCGTTAAAATTTTGTGTTTTTTGAAAAACTTAATTATACAATATCCGATCAAACTGAAATTTTGATAGATTCAATTGTCTCGCAGCCCAAGTCGATGTGCCAAATTTCAGCTCGATCGGATAACGGGAAGTGAGTTAATTTTGAGACTCAAAGTTTGTGACCGACAGGAAGACAGACAGACAGACGGGAAGACAATCGAAAATAATATAAAGGATTTAAAAAATAAAAGTTTTTTATAGAGGACGGAACGGGGTCGCGCGCCGCGGGTGTCCCCTTAAATCCGCCACTGTTGGGAGTGGTGATAATGATGAAGACGATGCAGAAAGTGAAGAAGATGAGGAATAAAATGACAATGATGACTGCTTGAGATTCAGAAAAAGGTAACATTTATCTTCTATAGTAGATAAAAAAAATTTATACCTGGAACTTTCAACATTAAAAGAAAGATAAAAACTGAAAAAGAAAAAGGTATTTTTTGCAAAGACTGAAATAATCATTAATAATAATAATAATAATAATAATAATAATAATAATAATAATAATAATAATAATAATAATAATAATAATAATAATAATAATAATAATAATAATAATAATAATAATAATAATAATAATAATAATAATAATAATAATAATAATAATAATAATAATAATAATAATAATAATAATAATAATAATAATAATAATAATAATAATAATAATAATAATAATAATAATAATAATAATAATAATAATAATAATAATAATAATAATAATAATAATAATAATAATAATCCTACAATACGAAAAATTCTAGAAATTTTACTGACGAACCTAAAATTCAAACAGAATCGAGAGTTTGTGACTTTTCCTCTAGCGAATAACTTGAAAATGTGTTTCCATTATGCTCTGGTATGGTCCAAGAAATTTATAAACAGGACACGGGGCGGTTTATTCTATTTTGTTCGGGGGCGTTTCAGGAGTTCGAGGACCAGTTCTTGTATCAAATACAAATTTGAAATAAGTTAATTAGTCAATTTAATTAAATCACAGAAGCTAAATTAAGAACAAATGTTTAAAACTGAAATTTAAAAAGAATCTTATTTGCCGAGGTTTTTTGAGAGCATATATAAT
Organism: Erpobdella octoculata; assembly: GCA_963978895.1. Classification (NCBI taxonomy): domain Eukaryota; kingdom Metazoa; phylum Annelida; class Clitellata; order Hirudinida; family Erpobdellidae; genus Erpobdella; species Erpobdella octoculata. The sequence continues at coordinate 31,488,513 of OZ022243.1, read as the reverse complement.
TTAATTACTCTATTTAGACAGGTTTTCGTTGGAATTTCCGGTTCTTCATCATTAAACATCCAACAAGTTAAAGTTTGTAGTATCATTTTTTTTTTGCTGAGTATCCTGTCTATTGTAATCATTTATCTTTCTACTGAGGCAGTTGTTATTTTTCTTAATCAACCTTAAACTTCATAAAATATTGTAAAAAATTTCAATTCCGCAAGTACAGTTTCTACATTAAGAATGAGAAAAAGTAAATTTTTATTACCTAACTAATTATTTGCATTACAAACAGCTTACAAAAATATTGCTGAAAGTTTGTGACAGTAAATAATAACAAGTAAGCCCTCAAAACCAGGGTTTTTTTTACAAATCCTGAATATTTCTGCACATGCATACTTTTCGTTTATTCACAATATTTTGTTTCAAAATGAATTTTTTTTGAATTTATATATGTGAACAATTATTTAATTGTATTAGATTTGTTTTTGATTTTAAACGTAGGTAATTGCTATTTTTAAAGACACTTTTTTCAAAAAAAACGTTTGAACTGAAATAAAATGCATTGTCATAAAAAGCAAGCCAGTATTTCAAATTTCAGCTCGATTGAATGACAGGAAGTTAGTTAACTGTCACTTTCAAACAAGCAAGTAAGCAAGCAAGCAAAACCTGCGGTGAAGTTAATATAAAAATAAGGCGCTGGAATTACTTGCCGTAAAAAAGCTCAAAAGATTCTGCAACTTCCAAATTCAAAGTATTTCAAATTTCATATAAACAAAAATATTATCAGCTTTACAGTCTAGATATAATATGCATTTAGATTTCTTATTTATTTGTCGTACTTCAACTAAGCTTCTTTCAATTTTTTGATATGTAAATTTTCCCACGACGAAATTTTTACAATAATTGCCCGCTTTATTATAGAAGACGAAGAGAAGGTAACTTTAATGACAAAAGTCATTTAGTGAGATAAAATAAATTAATGAGATCTATTTCGTTAAGGAAGGAGAAAAAATTTGGAAATATTTTTGAAAAATAATTATTGGAACTCTATCGTTGATGCAACTATAAATAAATTTTTGTCACATATTACTGATATAAAAAATATTTCAAAACTTAATAGTAATAACTCATCAAATTCTTTTGATACACTATTGTCTTATGCTAATCAGATGTCTAATAAATAATTATAGAATAAACAAACAACATGATGAAAAACACTGTGTATGATAATATTAGGTTATAAATAAAGATAATGCACTCAAGTTATACATCTATTATCAAACTAGAAAAACCCATAATCTACTAATTAAAATTGTATAAATAATGTTTCTAGTCCTGTAGCACAAACCAAACTAATGTAATACATGGTCAGATGGAAAATTACATTGACCATACTAGAATCCCTCTGCTTTTGTAGATTTACTATACATGGACAATGGACAGAGTTGTGCCATATACCAACACATGTCAACGCAATATTTAAACAAACACATATTTAGTTGAAAATACCAGTATTCTCGCAAAATAAAATTAACTAAATACATGATGTTATTTGACCGATTTTTTAACTTTGTTTTATTTGAACTTATTATTTGAAACTTGTCTTAAGAAGTTAATTAAAATAACTCAATGAAGTTATTAGCGCTATTGATGACCCCTCCCTAAATTTTCTCTAAACATTTCAACGAAACACTGGGCTATATGGAAAGTAAGTGAAAACACAAAGTTAACGGGTCTGGATAAAACACTGGTTTTAATTCATTCTCAATTTGTGTAAAAAATATGCATGTTAGTAGTGGTGATGTTTCTTCAGGTGTTTCTTTGTTAGATGAATTTTTTATATGAGACATTTGTGTAGCTGTGGTTAATGTTGATGCATGTGATTCTGTTTCTGGTCTATGTTTTTATCTATGTTTGATTACTGTTCTTACTATAAATTTTATTTTGTACATAATCTGATTTGATTTGTTATTTCATTCGTATAATTTTTCTAACCGTGCTCTCTTCAATATTAAAAAACACATTGAAAATACATTAAAATGTGTATTGAAAAAATTAGATGTCACCGTTAAATTAAAATTAATAGTTAGTAAGTATAACGTTCTGAAAAAAATAATAGTGGTTAAAATTTTCTGTTAAATGTCAAGGACATTAAACATAAAAAAATAAAGGATTGTTTTCTGAAATATTCCAATGAGCAACTCTTTTCTTTCTTTTCCAAAAAAATTAGGAAAATCAGATTTCACCAAAACATCTGTATAAAAATGGAATAAAAATGATAAAAATTCATTAAAATTTAATGGAAGGTTTGAAATTGTTATTTTTTTCAAAACAAAATATGTTTATTAAAATAACTTGCTTTGTTCTATATATGGTTTTATATGGTTATGAGATATAAAGAACAACAGGCACCTACAAAACAATTAAAGTTTTTCTTAAAAATTAATTTTTGCTTAACCAATTCTCTTTTTCAAAATAATTACAATAACCTAGATAACTTATTAAATCTAATTTATTTTGATTTTATAGGGTTGTTGACCATATAATTTATAAAAGGTTGAAAAAAAATTGGATTCATCCAGCCAGCAAAAATGTTTGAGGGTATTCGAACATTACCATATGAAGATAAGCGGTTAAAATGCGGCTATACAACATTTAAAAAAAAGATGAAAAAAATCTCTTCAAGACATTCTGTTTGATGACAAGAAAAAAAGATATATCAGTTTCAAGATACTATCAGATAAAAACTCTAATAAAACAACAAGGTTATGGATAAAAGATCAAAAAGACTATTTCCGTGGAATCAATCAACAGTTTTGAGATAATGAATAGACATATTAGTAGTTAAGTTTAACTCTTATCTCGTATTAGTTATTTTTTAGCCTTTAGTGTTACGTAGAGTTATGTTATTTCATATTTAAACATATTAGGTGAATAATTTTTTTTATGTAACAAATGTCTTTTTATTAGATAGGATAAATAATTATATTTTATAAAAATACCTTAATTACAGCTTTCACAACATCTATCATATCCCAGGATTTCACATAACCATTTCTCTTTTCTTCCAATTTGACATGTTATATTTCTACCTCTGTAATTAATTGATCTTGGGTCATCTCCATAAATGCAGGAACCTTTATCAAATTGTAAATTAGATTATAATTAAAACGTCAAACGTAACTTATATAATGATATTTACTAAAACATTTGACTGGAGCTCTGTCATCTGCAACACATTCACCATCTTTGCATCATTTTTTATTTCCACATATTGTTCCTTCCAAAGCTGTAACATCACTTTTGAAGCATTCATTTGAATCAGGATTAAAACACCAAAAAGTTGAACAAATGTGGTCGTAAGTTCTTTCACCATCCTTTTAAGTTATTTAACTTTTAAATTCATTTAAATTGATTAAACATTGTTTACAAATAGTTATGTTTCAAATAATCTCACTGAACAATATTTGGTCGTGTTTCCCATAATAAGCTGGCATTGTTTATCAGCGGGAAAGACAATACCATCAGGTATTTCAATATCCATTTGATACAATGGTATGAATTCAAACGTGTTTTAATGTTAAGATTACTAAATTATAAGCATTTTTACTCAAAAACCCTTTTCATGTACTTACCTTTATTACAGCTTTCACAACATCTATCGTATCCTAGGATTTTACAGAGCCATCTTTCTTTTCTTGCATCTTGACATGTTATTTGTTTTCCTTTGTAATTAATTGATCTTGGATCATCTCCATAAATGCAGGAATCTTTATTGATGTATAAATTAGTTTAATTTTTGTGATTCCAAGTTGAACTTTTTTTTATAAACATTCGAAAGAACCTTTGACTGGAGCTTTTTATCTGCAACACATTCACCATTATTAAATAATGTTTTCATTTATTAAACCCGATTTCAGTTTATACCTCTCTAATCTATCACTATTTGTTTCTATTTGTTCTATGGAACAATTTGAAAAGTAAAGATGTCGTTCTCCCGGTAGATATTCTGTCATAATATGAAAACCGCCTGTACAATTATTTCCTTGTTGGTCATGGTTGTTTGCTCCTAACCTATCAAAAACAGTTATGTATTATTAATGGTTTTTTATAAATTAAAGATATATTTTTTATTAAACTCTTACGTGTGACCCATTTCATGAGCAACAATATTCATAGTATATTCAACATAGACAGCATTAGTTTTATCCAGAACCATTGTATTTGCCGTATTGCCACAAACGTTGCTGCCCCAAGCTACACCGAGAGGGTACCCTGGGTATCTTTAAAAAAACATTGACTTAAATTCAGCAATTTTTAATTTTAATTTAATTAAAAAAAACTCTAAACAAATTTACCTTGTGAATGCTACACTAATAACGTAGTTTTTTCCTTGCTTTTTTATTCGATTTTCCATTCATATTCCAAACGTATCCAAAACTTTTACAATGTCTAATGATTTTTCATTGGTTACGTTGTCTCGAGAAGCAATAACATCATTCACTTCTGTGAAGTTAACCAACTTAGGCGACTATATCGGATATTAATTAACTTTATTTTTTGAAAGCAGTGGTGGTTATAAGAGGGTGGAGGGACTCTAGAATTATTTTACCCAAACGTTTTTTAGTTTACAATATTTTGTAACAAATTTAAAAACAAATTTGCTCCGTATTAGTGTCTTTAGAGTTATTTTTAACCAAACGTATTTCTAACAAATTTAATAAAATTCATATTTTATTTTGAATATAAGGAGACAAGTGAGTGTGCAGAGAAAGTGCGTGAATGAAAGAGCGGCTGAAGAAATTAAGTATCTAGCCATATAGGCTTGCTGCATTACTCCGCATGCATCTACGAGGACATGGTAGTAAAACGGGCCAAAAAGCAAATCAACGTGACGAGAGCCCAATTTGACCAAACCTGAAGATTTGATGAGAACATTTTCATGTTCAATTATAAATACTAAAATTATTCCAAACGGATTATGGCAGTAAAGTTTATTCTAAAATTATAGTGTCAATAAAAAAAAACTAAATAGCATTCAGTATCAGTCTATGGTTTTCTAGCAGGAGGATTGTGATAATCTACCATTAGACTTGAGATTCAAGATGTTATTTGCAAATTTTGCTGCCAAAAAAATGTTTTGCTGAACCACTTAGCACAGCAGATTTTAATGGTCCTAACAAATATATTTTCACAAAAAAGTAAAACTGAAAAATTATCAGTAGCCCGAAAAAAAATAATCTGCAGTTCTTTTTGAGCAACTTAAATGTGGAAGAGCCGACGCGAAAGAGCAAGCGGGTGTTGGAGAGCAAACAGGAACAGGATAGGAAGTGGGAAAGTGAGCGGGAACGGGAGAGCGACTGGGAGAGTGAGCGGGAACGGGAAGGCAAGCGGGGCAAAAATGGGTCCAAAAAAGAGAAAAAAAAAGAAGAAACCAAAAAAGCCAGTTTTTTATATTTAAACTAATTAAAAATGCTTGAACTAGAAAATTTTAAATTAAATTATTTTTAGAATAAAGAAATTAATTTTTTTTTAAATAATTAGACATTTCTGCAGCAGTCATACTCTCAGCCTAATAGCTACAAGTGAAATGAATGAAATAGTTAAATTAATCATAATTACGGAAGAATCCACCTTAATACGTTTGGTAAATGTACAGCTGTTTGGAGCAAATGTTTGCGATCACTAAAATTTGGAAAGATTATTTTGCTATAATGAACTCTCAACCGATGTGTCCATGCCCAGCAAGTTGGAATTCGTTGTACGACAGTGTCTGTAGCTTGTTAAAAGCCAGTAAAAAACTAAAAGGTTTGGTGTTGCTCTCAATGTGGAAGTTTTTAAAGACAAGACACTGTCAAGTGCATGAAGCCTATAGCCGATAGCCTGCAAGGCGAGCAGAATTGTCCTATGGGTCATTTGTTGCCAACATTTTTACGGATTCAAGACGAACTTATATCCTTCTATATATATATGAAAATGAATGTTTGTATGTATGTCCTTTATGCATTGCTACATCGATCGCAATGAAATTTTCACACAACCTTGAGAGTCAAGGGGAATCAAATATAGAGAAAAAAAAAGAAATCCGTCACAAAATGAGCGGAGCAGGTGAGCGAGCGGGAACTATATATACATATAAATGAATGTTTGTATGTATGTATGTATGTATGTATGTATGTATGTATGTATGTATGTATGTATGTATGTATGTATGTATGTATGTATGTATGTATGTATGTATGTATGTATGTATGTATGTATGTATGTATGTATGTATGTATGTCTGTATGTATGTATGTATGTATGTATGTATGTATGTATGTATGTATGTATGTATGTATGTATGTATGTATGTATGTATGTATGTATGTATGTATGTATGTATGTCCTTTATGCATTGCTACACCATTCATCCGATCGTAATGAAATTTTCACACAACCTTGAGAGTCAAGCTGAAAATATGGCCGGAAACACTGACAAAGCGAGATAATGTTCGCTTAGAAATATTCATATTTTGACGTCGCCTCGAATAAATTATTTTGTGTTACAGTTATTCCTGAGGGTTTTATATATTTAGAATTTAAAATTTTATTTCTTCAAAGAAGCTAAACTTAATTTAATAATGTCTAACTGTATTACTTTATGAAAACTGTTCACAGTTACCGAGCGGTGGATTTTAATATTAATTTTTTATAACTGACTAGCGGGTTTACCCGCGTTGCTCGGGGTTTTCAGAGGTTTTTATCATTTTTCTCTTTTGCTCCCGTTTCTGTCCCCGCTTGCTCTCCCGTTTCCGTTCCCGCTCGCGCTCATTTTTTTCCCCACTTTTCATAACTTATTTTAGCCCATAAAACGTAAAATAGATTTGCTAAAAGTTGCTTGAAGCCTTCAAACGTTGTTACGTAAACAAAATTTGAATTTTATTACGCAATTACCTTCGATGGTCGTACATAGGAACTTTTGGCCTGGAAAGTTAAGAAAGGGAAAAAGTTAAGAAGGTTTGAGCTCCTTCTCCGATCCGCCGGCTCAGGGGACCAAAAAACCATCCGGGCCAAAAGTGCCTATACATGATCATTGCATATATTTTCGAAGAACTGTTTACAATTGCGTAACAGGCATTACTTGCTAATGGACTTCTTAATATTAAGACGTCCATGACTTGCTTCCCAGTCTTGCATAAGGTGACCAATTGCGCGTTATTACAAATTATTAAGAGATAGACGGGGCGGGAAAGCTACCGGAATCGGGAAAGTGACTGGGAGCAGAAAAGCGACCGGGAGTGGGAGAGCAAGCGGGAACGGGAAAGCAACCGGGAGCGGGAGAGAAAACAGGGAATTAAACGGGAGCTAGAGAAAAACAATAAAAGCATGGTATATTGTGCACCATTATGCAAGGAACTAAAGAAACCATGACTAAGCGATTCAGGTCTTATTTAAATCTTGACATTGGTGTTAGCGACTACATCTGGGCAGCTGTATCTCATCCTTTTTACTAATGCTTTTATTAACTCGTCGTCTCTGTTTCTCTGTCTGTCTGTTTGTTTCTCTGTCTGTTTCAAATCTTGCAATCAATTTTTGAGTCACTTCCTGATGATAGATTTTTTTCAAATTTTGCATACATGCTCAAAATAGAAGACAATGCAATATTCAATTATTAGTTTTACAATAAGTCAATTAATTTAGTTAATATTAATTAATTTCGATATTTTGATATAATTAAGATATTTCGACTTTAATATAAAATAAAAAAGTAATATAAGAAAAAATTGATTGCAAAATTTGTGTTTTAATTACATATAAAAGCATTGGGTTTTAAAAATTCGTTTTTAATTTACTTGTTTTAAATTAAGATGGTCCCAGCAGACAGTCTGGAAAGAATAAAAAGAATAAAAATTCTAGTGAGAACTAAACAAGAACTTGCCGGTGTAACTAACATTAATGAAAGTAGCACATCTAATTTAGTGGTGCTAGAAAGTAATGATAATTTGCCTTTGAATGTGTAGCAACTTTATCAAATGAAGTTGTCACAGATGTTGCAGTTTTTCAATATCTTGATGACAAGTCTACTTCATTTGATATTTTACACAAGTATCCTACAGCGAAGCAATTTTTTCCAGATACAACACTGGGATACCATCTTCTGCGTCGGTTGATCAGCTGTTTTCATATGCAGGAATGGTGTTCAAAAAAAAAAGCATGTATGATTGATGACAATTGTCAGCAGCAGTTACCTACTGTTAAAGGCAAAACTTGTTTTTGTGATATGTTTGTGAATTTTTTTTTTATTTTTTTTATTTATATTTTCGATAATGTGCGTCGAATAAATTGTATTTGTATTTTCCATAAAAGTATCTTGATATACGTATTTTGTATTTTAGTATTTTGAACCCCTCAAAGAAGTATTTGGTACTTTAATTACTTTTCTAAAGTATTTTAGTATTTGGTATTTTAAATACTTCGAAGTCAGTATTTGGCCTATCTCTGTCAAGGTACCAACCGGGAGAAAATAATTGGCAAGATAAGGAGGTGCAGACCCATTTTGGCATCGAAAAGCCAGCACACAGAGTTTGAAGAGATTGGCGAATCGAGCGAAGCTGACTAAGGTGAAAATAGCATGTTCTTGTCAGCCGGTTGACATGATCAGTTAGACTGATGGCTGGGTCGAGAATGACTTCAAGATCCCGGACTGTGAGTGACGGTTGGATGGTACTTCCACCTACCACAATCGAATCATATGAGCAAGCAGCCAGACAACTTGATGAACCCAACCAGATAAGCTTCGGCGCATTCAATTTAAGTTTTTTTTATTTATTTTTATTTTCCTATAAAAAGGGCAAATTTGCACCTTTTTGTTTTTCCAAAATAACTTTTTTTTATAATTTAAAAAATATATTCTAAATAGCCATGGACTTATACTCAGATCTACCAAATGTACATAAAAAATTTCATAAAAATCGGTTCAGCCCTTTTGGAGGAGTTTAATTTCAAACACTATGACACGAGATTTATATATATACATATATATTTATAGGAAATTAATCGGACTTTCTGTCTGACAATTTATATCTATATATAAATCGTCAGACAGAAATTATTATATATATATATATATATATAATATATAAATATATATATATATATATATATATATATATATATATATATATATATATATATATATATATATATATATATATATATATATATATATATATATATATATATATATATATATATATATATATATATATATATATATATATTCCCGCAAGCAAGTTTCATTGAACTTTGTCGCCCATTTTGCATTCAACAGTTTCTTGTATAAACCTTGCAAAACAACAATATCTTTCCTTTCTGAAACTACACCAAGCAACGTTTTAAAATCTATATTTTTTCCAGCTGACTGGTTAATTTAACCATCTTCAGAGCTTCATTTATAATAATAAAACGGTATATATTAAAATCGAAAAAACACTTTCTCAAATTATAATAATACAGTTAATTAAACAGCAGTTAGTTTGTTTTCAATACATGCAGAATTAGACTAAAATCAATAAAAGTAGCCGAGTATTAATAAA
>OZ022243.1:31441450-31473950 GCA_963978895.1 Erpobdella octoculata | reverse complement strand
TAAAAATTTGAAAGAACCTTTGACTGGAGCTTTGTTATCTGCAACACATTCACCATTTTTGCACCATTTTTTATTCCCACATATTGTTCCTTCCAAAGCTGTAACATCACTTTGGAAGCAGTCATTTGAATCAGGATTGAAACACCAAAAACTTGAACAAATGTGGTCGTAAGTTCTTTCACCATCCTTTAAAGTTATTTAATTTTTAAATTTATTTAAATTGATAAAACATTGTTTACACATAGATATGTTTCAAATAATCTCACTGAACAATATTTGGTCGTGTTTCCCATAATAAGCTGGCATTGTGTTTCAGCGGGAAAGACAATACCATCAGGTATTTCAATATCTATTTGATACAATGGTATGAATTCAAACGTGTTTTATTGTTAAGATTACTAAATTATAAGCATTGTTACTCAAAAACCCTTTTCATGTACTTACCTTTATTACAGCTTTTACAACATCTATCGTATCCTAGGATTTTACAGAGCCATCTTTCTTTTCTTGCATCTTGACATGTTATTTGTTTTCCTTTGTAATTAATTGATCTTGGATCATCTCCATAAATGCAGGAATCTTTATTGAATTATAAATTAGTTTAAATTTTGTGATTTCAAGTTGAACTTTTTTATAAACATTTGAAAGAACCTTTGACTGGAGCTTTGTTATCTGCAACACATTTACCTTCTTTACACCATTTTTGATTTCCACATATTGTTCCATCATAAACTGTTTCATAGGTTATATAGCATTCATTTGTATCAGGATCAAAACAATAGATATCTGAACAAATGTGGTCGTAAGTTCTTTCACCATCCTTTCAAATTATATAATTTTTAAATAGAACTCTTTTGTTAAATCAATATTTAAAAATGTATCTGTTCTATATAATCTCACTGAGCAATATCTTGTAGTATTTCCCAAATGTTGTTGACATTGTTTATCAGCTGGGTATGCAATACCAGAAAGTATTCCGTTTTCTACATCGGATAATGGTAATTCAGGTAAAAAATGATTTTTCCGGAGACAGTTGTTTCGATTTCTGAATTGGAACCAATTTATTAAATAATGTTTTCATTTATTAATGACATTTATTAAACCTGATTTCAGTTTATACCTCTCTAATCTATCAATATTTGTTTCTATTTGTTCTATGGAACATTTTGAAAAGTAAAGACGTCGTTTTCGCGGTAGAGATTTTGACATAATATAAGAACCGCCTGTACAATTATTTCCTTCTTGGTCATGGTTGTCTGCTCCTATCCTATCAATAACAGTTATGTATTATTAATGGTTGTTATAAATTAAAGATATATTTTTTATTAAACTCTCACGTGTGACCCATTTCATGAGCAACAACATTCATAGTATATTCAACTTGAAAAACATCAATTCTATCCAGAACCACTGTATTTGCCGAATTGCCACAAACGTTGCTGCTCCAAGCTACACCGAGAGGGTACCCTGGGTATCTTTAAAAAAAAACATTGAGTTAAATTTTGCAATTTTTAATTTTAATTTAATTAAAAAAACTCTAAACAAATTTACCTCGTGAATCCTACACTAATATCGTAGTTTTTTCCTTGTTTTCTTATTCGATTTTTCATCCATTTTTCAAACGTACCTAAAACCTTTTCAAGATCTAATGATTTTTCATTGGTTACTTTGTCTCGAGAAGAAATAACATCATCCACTTCTGTGAAGTTAGCCAACTGAGGCGACTGTATCCAATATTAATTAACTTTATTAGTCAAATCAGTGGTGGATATAAGAGGTTGGAGGGACGGTTGCCCCATATCAATGACTCGGGAATTATTTTTACCCAAATGTTTTCTAGATTAAAATATTTTGTAATAAATTTAAAAACAAATTTAATGTCTCTGGAGTTATTTTTACCCAAACGTTTTTTAGCTTAAAATGTTTTGTAACAAATTTACTAAAACTTATCTTCAATTTTAAATAAAAGGAGACAAGTGAGTGTGCAGAGAAAGTGCGTGAATGAAAGAGCGGCTAAAGAAATTAAGTATCTAGCCATATAGGCTTTCTGCATTACTCCGCATGAGTCTACGTCTTCATAGTAAACGTGAGTCATGGTAGTAAAACGGACCAAAAAGCAAATCAACGTAACGAGACCCCAATCTAACCAAACCTGAAGATTTGATGAGAAAATTTTCATGTTCAATTATAAATACTAAAATTATTCCAAACGGATTATGGCAGTAAAGCTTTTTCTAAAATTATACTGTCAATAAAAAAACTAAATAGCATTTAGTATCAGTCACTCTGACGAGACTGATATGGTCTCCTAGCAGGAGGATTGTGATAATCTACTATTAGACTTGAGATTCAAGATGTTATTTGCAAATTTTGCAAAAAATGTTTTGCTGAACCACTTAGCACAGCAGATTTTAATGGTCCTAACAAATATATTTTCACAAAAAAGTAAAACTGAAAAATTATCAGTAGCCCGAAAAAAAATAATCTGCAGTTCTTTTTGAGCAACTTAAATGTGGAAGAGCCGACGCCACTGACATTTTTTGACACAGGTTTGACGAGAGTGTAGTGGTATGATGCCATGGACGATGCCAGCTTGTGAACCATACTAATTGACATACCCAGCGCCAAAGTGCCATCTACAAAAATGGGCAGACAAACCTTGAGTTTTACGCTCCATAAGTTTTAGATAAATGAGAAAAACTGACAGCGTTAGCTTCTTAATTACTGAGCTTACAGTTACTATATGCGACAATGGTTATGTAAAGAATGGTTTGCACCACAGATTCATACTATAAAATTATGACTGATTGCTATATCTATATATATATATATGTTAAAATAACTGTTTTTTTTTGTTTTTTTTTAAATTGTTTTTTTACTGTTTTTCTTCGATACAAGTTTAACATAATTTGGCATAGAGGTAGATTTCCAAGAAAAAAACAAATAAATAAATAAATAAATATTTCTAAAAATTGCCCAGGCCAAACGTTTCTATGTACAAACAACAAAATTTAAATTTAAATTACGTAAAAAGCTTGAAAAAACTTCAATCAACTTTAAAAAAAAATCTATTTTACGTTTTATGGGCAAACAAAAGAAGTTGGAGGGAGAGAAAAAAATAAAGAGGGAGAACGAGCGGAAGCAGTAAAGCTTGTGGGAGCGGAAAAGCAACCGGGTGTTGGAGAGCAAACAGGAACGGGATAGGGAGTGGGAAAGTGAGCGGGAACGGGAGAGCGAGTGGGAGAGTGAGCGGAAACGGGAGGGCAAGTGGGGAAAAAACGGGATTGAAAAAAAGACAGAGAAAAAGAAAGAAGAAACCAAAAAAGCCAGTTTTTTATATTTAGACTAATTAAAAATGCTTGAACTAGAAAATATTAATTTAAGTTATTTTTAGAATAAAAAAAATTTAAAATAAAATAATTAAATAGACATTTGTGCGACATCCCAGTATGAAATAGAATTCTTTTTGTTATTGGAACTTGTATAACTTGAAAAATTATTAATGAACTCTACAGGCCGCTGATTGAATTAGATTATGAAAGCACGTAAAGGGAGATATTATAGAAAAAAAGTTGTGTTCCGCCCCACATCCGTTAATGTCTTAAATCATTCAGATTGAAATAAAACATTTCAAGTTACCTCGGCAACATAAAGGCCCACCAGTTTAACAGAATATCTGTATTTAGATGTATCTATAGCTCTGTAAATACGGTCAACCTGTAGTTTTTAAATTTTAATAAAAATTAGTCATAAAGATTATGGTGATAGCAAATAAATTAGCAATACTATCCATTACAAAAAAACGTCAATGAAAATGATATTTAAAAATAACATTATAATTAAATTTACCCCAGAAAAGACTTGTGTATAAGATAATGCTATATCTCTCAATGCCTTGTTTTTATCTCCTTCATTATAAGACGAGTATCTTGGAAAAAAATCTCCGATAATTAAACCAATTTTTAATAAAAAAAACCTATTTAACAACATACTCTTTAAACACGCTGTAATCTGCCACTGCAAAAGTCTCTATTACAAGGTTTACAATTGTATTATTATTATTATTTAAATTGTTAAATTCCCTTTTTATCTTCTTTGGTTCAGATTTGGAAATTTCGATGAAACCCTTGTCTTCAAAATACAAAAAAACCAAACTTACAAAATAATTTGGTCTAATTAGAGTCATGTTACAATTAAAACCTAAACTTTACTTTGCAATTGTGTTGTATTCATGTTGGTTGTAAAAACATGTTTCGTTCCATTGATTTTGAAACAAATGCTATCAAGACTTTTCCTATTTAAGCAATTGTTTTGAAAATCAGGATTCAAGCCCCAAGAAAATCCATTTGAAATGTAGCTTCCATACTGCAAGAAAAACAATTTTTTAATTAGGCTGATAAGAACAAACCACTAAAAAAGAAATAAACTCACATATTTGACACGTGGAGTATTTGATCCATCGTTGATCGAAATTGATAAAGATGCTTTGTCTTCAACATCGCGATAAATGTTGTAATGCTAAAAAGTACTCAGTTGTTTAAAATTGGCAAAATCTTTCAACAAAATGTAAGAAATTGAAGTTTATTTTATTTTAAAAATATCTCACATGAATTTGATCATCTTTCCACTGAACGATTCCGTTTTCAGTTCCTCGGATGACCTCAACATTGTTTGACAAAACTTTTCTTAATTTCAACTGGACGTTGTTCATAGTTGGAAATCTAAGAATAATTGAGTCCGGCATAGACCCATCAAGTATATTGTTATGATCATTGTATATCCACTGAGCTGAAAAAAAATTATATTTTAAATTTATTTTTCAGATAATTTACGTGTTTTAATTTCAACTTACTTTCCACAACATTTTCGACATTTTCTAATTGCACAACATCAAGCCAGACGGCAAGAGCACAAAAATAAAAAAGTAACATTTTTTCTCTGACCATTGTTAAAATTTAGTTTGAAAGACTACAGTCCTATATATACTGTAGCTTGATTTTAAATAATTACTTTTTGGCACACTTTGCATTGTCTTTTAGAACAACTAAATGATAGACGTTCTATTGTTAAAATATGTGGTTTGGTCCATATTTTTGATTTAATAGTTAAACTAAGCCCTATTTTCATATCTTTTCAAAATGTCAATATTAGGAAAATAATTAATTTTCAAAGCTAAATAAGCTTAGTGGTTATTCAAATAGTTTCAAAATATGTTCCAAAGTTAAATCATTTATTAACTTAAATTTTAGTGGGCATTCAAACGGTTTCAAAATATGTTCTCTAGATTAAACATTTATTTACCCCTTGAAAAATTTTCTAAACGGGTACCATTGGGGCTTCTTTCTTGGTCCCATGTAGGTTACTCGATGGTATCCGCATCCACGTAATACATGGTTTTAAGTGGGTCCTCTATGGGGTAACCGTATTTGTGCATTTACATAATCACATTCTTACACTTATTTAACCACTCGCATACATACACATAACACGCACATACATAGGCGTAACAGCATACATAAATACCGATGTCTCTATGTATGTATGTATGTATGTATGTATGTATGTATGTATGTATGTATGTATGTATGTAAATAATTTTAGTAGGTATTCAAATAGTTCAAAAATATGTTCCATAGTTCAATCATTTATTAACTTTAATTTTAGGAGACATTCAAACGTTTTCAAAATTTGTTCTCTAGTTCAATCATTTATTTACCCCTTGAATCCAAAACGGGGACCATTAGGGTTTCTTTCTTGGTCCCATGTAGGCTACTTGATGGTACCCATATCAACGTGATACAGGGTTTTAAGTGGGTTCTCTATAGGTTAACCGTATTCGTGCACTTACATAATCTCATGCTTACACTTACATAGCCGCTCGCATACATACATTATTACACGCACATACACTAGGCGTATCAGCATACATAATTACCGATGTATGTATATATGTATATATGTATGTATGTATGTATGTATGTATGTATGTATGTATGTATGTATGTATGTATGTATGTATGTATGTATGTATGTATGTATGTATGTATGTATGTATGTATGTATGTATGTATGTATGTATGTATGTATGTATGTATGTATGTATGTATGTATGTATGTATGTATGTATGTATGTATGTATGTATGTATGTATGTATGTATGTATGTATGTATGTATGTATGTATGTATGTATGTATGTATGTATGTATGTATGTATGTATGTATGTATGTATGTATGTATGTATGTATGTATGTATGTATGTATGTATGTATGTATGTATGTATGTATGTATGTATGTATGTAAAAAAAACTGAGGATGAAGAATCCGTTAAACAAATCTTGAATGTAATCGGTAAGTCTGAGGTAAAACCTGTACATTTGAAACGACTAAGATCTAAAGACACAAGCAAACCAGGTCCATTTTTGGTAGAATTATCTGATGTTAGTCTTAGGAATCCGATTCTCATGGCTGCCAAAATTCTGAGAAACAGTGACCATAAATCCGTCTATATCAGTCCGGATTTAACAGAAGCGGAAAGACAACTGGATTATCAGCTTAGACTTTAAAGAAACAAATTAAATGCAAATTTAGCTAAGGATTCGCCCTTTCGGTACTGCATCCGGGGTAATCAATTGCAAAAATTCAAGAAAAGTTTTTAATAAAGAAGTTTTTGCTGGCCTGTCTGTTGCTTTTCATAATGTGTGTTCGATCAAAGAGAAATCGTCTCGAATCTGTGATCTGATTGCGTCTCAGTCTATTGACATTTTTGTTGCAGCAGAGACTTGGCATGAATCTGGTGATGGCGTTTTGTTGGGCCGTGTTACTCCTGCTGGTTACAAGTGTCTTGATCGGGCACGTCCTGCTGACCATACAAGCAAATCTCGGGCTTTGATAAATCATGGTGGAATTGCAATTATTTATAAGGATGGCTTGTCTATGACTGAAATTAATCTTCGAACACCAGTTGCGTCATTCGAATTTTTATGTTGTAATATCTCTAGCAATCAGACTGGAGTTGTATTTGTTGAGATTTTTATTAAGAAACTATGTTATATTTGATTTTTATGTCTATGGTGCATGTTAGGTGTATAATCTACTTCCTTTCTTTTTTCCGATGTACGAGTTGAAGTAGTTGTGTATGTTCGATATCTATTATTTCGTGTTCTTTTCGATCTAATAAAACTCTAAAAACTTAACAGGTTATGGGCCCAGATAGCGTTTTCTGCGTTTAGAAGTTTAGATCAGTTGACGAAGATTAAGATTAAACGAATTAAAGAAATATCGATAAGTTTTAAGTTAGCGTGTCTCGTGATCTGACATCGAAGAATTGTTAGTCTAGCACGTTTATTCTTATTAGAGATATTTTGCTTTTGTTTGTGTCTTCAGGTCAATCAAAGAAAAGAAAAGTAGCACGAGTAATGGATTTCACTAAAGTTCAACTCAAGCACTTGGAAGGCAGAAGTAATTGGCTGAATTGGAAGTCAAGAGTTTGCATATTACTACGCGGCATTTCTGATGCAATGGATGTGGTAGATGGAAAACTTGAAAAGCCAGATGAACTAGATGAAAGTGCAACTAGAATCCAAATAGAAGGTTATCAAATTGCTTTGAATAAATTTAATAAAGCAGATTGTAATGCCATGATAATTCTAACATCAAATATGACTGATGAAATATACGAACAAGTCCGTTCGCTGGTTAACTCAAGAGACGTTTGGCTAGAACTTCATCGGTTGTATGATGATGTGCATGAAGATCGAGCGTACAACATGTGCATGAAATTTTTCAGTTATAAAATTGATGATAATGATGATGTAGTTACTCATATTACAAAATTAAAAAATATTTGGAAAGAGTTAAAAGTTGACTTAGAAAAAGATGAGAACAAAGATTTATTGCTTATGTGTAGAATCATAGAAACTTTGCCAGATAGGTTTTTCTCATTTTCTGCAAGTTGGAGATTGCTGAACAAGAATGAAAGAACGGTGGAAGCTCTCACAAATCAATTGTGTAGTTATGAAAGAGCGTTGGCGAATAAAAATGATTCCAGTAAAAACCAAGAGGTGTTATTTGCAAAAGCTTCAAGTCAAAAGCCATTGCAGAAACTGAAATATCAGAAACAGAATAAGATGCTTAGTAGTTCAACTAAAGTTTTATGTCATTACTGTAAAGCACCAGGACACATAGTTAGAAATTGTGAAAAATGGCATTCTGATGGCAAACCACCTAAACCAAGAAATAGCAATCAAAGTGAAGTCAAGAAGGAATCACTGGTTGTAATGGAGTCAAGTGTTTTTGTTGTTGATGAGTCAGAACATGCTGATGAATGGTTTTTCGACAATGGTGCAACGTGTCATCTGACATTCAGAAAAGATAGATTCCAGAGTTTTGACAGATTTTCTCAACCGAAAAAACCGTATGTTGCAAATGGAGATTTTATAGAAGCTGTTGGAAAAGGTACTGTTCTACTTCAAGTGAAAGTGAATAATAGATGGAAGACAGTAGAATTAACTGATGTTTGGTATGTGCCAACAGTTAAAAGAAATCTATTTTCAGTAATTGCAACGCAAGATAAAAACAAAAATAGTTCTTTTGTTTCTACATCAAGAGATTGTTATCTAATTGTAAATAACAAGAAAGTAGTTGTTGGAACAAGAGAAAATAATGGAGGTTTATTTAAACTCACAGCCAAAACCGTTCAACCACTCAATTCTGATGCCGAAGTAAATTTTGTCAATGATAAAGATGCATTACAGTTATATCATGAACGAATGGGACATCAGAATAAGAAACATGTTAAAGTGGTTATTAAAAGAGAACTGAACATTGATGTTGGTATAGACAGCGAACTATGCGAAGGCTGTGTCTACGGAAAGTTACATAGATTAAAGTTTGGAACAAGAGTAAGAGCATCAAGACCAGGAGAACTAATTCATGCCGATGTCTGTGGTCCATTCTGCTTCTCGTTTTCCAATTTTCGATACTTTGTTCTGTTCAAAGACGATTTCAGCGGTTATCGGTTTGTTTATTTCCTAAAAGAAAAGTCTGAAGTATCGCAGAAGCTTCGACAAATGTTTGCAGAATCAAGAACAATGGGTCATACAGTCTCTGAACTTTTAAGTGACAATGGAGGAGAATTTGACAACAAAGAAGTCAGATCAATCTTGCAGAAAGAAGGAGTTCGACAGCGTCTAACTATGCCATACACGCCGCAACAGAATGGTTGCAGTGAGAGTGAAAATCGCACACTAGTTGAAGCTGCTAGAGCTATGAGGTTGGCTCATGAAGAACTGCCCCAGGCACTTTGGGCTGAATTGATCAATACAGCTGCCTACATCCTCAATAGAACTGGACCATCGTCAGTGGAGGGAAAGTCGCCATATGAGTTATGGTTTGACAGGAAACCTAGAATTAAACATCTTCGAGTTATCGGTAGCACAGCTTATGTTCATATTCCTATGCAGAAAAGAAAAAAATTTGATACCAAAGCTGAGAAGGGTATTCTCGTTGGATATGAAGGCGATGACGGTTATAGAATTTGTGTTCAACAAGGAAATAAGATGTATCGATCAAGAGATGTTGTTTTCAATGAAAGAGTTATAAAGTCAAACGTCATTGATTTACAAGAACATGATTGTCCTGATAATGTTATTTCTGTCGACAAAGAAGTTAAAGATGATAACGAATTTGTGAGTGAAGATATTTCTAATGATGTTCCCAATAATAGCTCTGCCTTGGCTGATGAAGAAGATGAACAAAAGACCAAAGGCATGACTCTACGTGATAAAAAAAAATATGAAGAAACCATCCCGTTATGATGATTTTGTTATGACAGCACTGTGTGATGTATGTGAACCAGAGAATTATGATGATGCCGTTCACAGTAAGAATAAAGATGAATGGTTGAAGGCCATGAACAGTGAAATGCAGTCATTAAAAGAAAATCAAACATGGGACTTGGTGTATTCTCCAAAAGATTGTAAGATAATACGATGCAAATGGGTTTACAAGATAAAGAACAATCCAGATGGTTCTGTCGAACGTTTTAAAGCCAGGCTTGTTGTAAAAGGTTTCTCTCAGAAAAAGGGCATTGACTATGAAGAAACTTTTAGTCCTGTGGTTAGAAGTGCGACAATTAGAACATTGTTGAGTGTTGCTGCAAGTGAGAAAATGTCACTCATGCAGTTTGATGTATCCACTGCATTTTTGTACAGCAAATTAGATGAAGAAATTTATATGGAGCAACCAGAAGGTTTCAAAGATGATTCAGGAAGAGTTTGCAAGCTCAAACGTGGTCTCTATGGGCTTAAACAAGCGCCAAGATGTTGGAATAAACGTTTTGCTGAATTCCTGATCCAGCGAGGCTTCAAACAAAGCGATGCAGATCCATGTCTGTTCATCCGAAAGCAAGGAGCAAGGAAACTCATGCTTGCACTGTACGTGGATGATGGGCTGGTTGCAGGTACGGACGGGAGAGAGTTGCAAGAGTTTGAGGAAGAACTGAAGTCAGAGTTCAAGATAACAGCAAAACTTGCATCGTATTTCCTTGGATTAGAGATAAATAAAGATAAAGAAGGAAATGTTAAAGTCAGTCAGTCATCTTACACAAGGAAGATCCTTGAAAAGTTTGGAATGAGTCGATGTCGACCCTGTTCAACTCCTATTACAAAATCTGTGAAGAATTTAAGTGGAAATGAAGCTGAAACTGAAGATGTGAAATTTCCTTACAGATCGGCAGTAGGTGCATTGATGTACTTGATGACGGAACAAGACCAGACATAGCCTATGCAGTTGGTGTAGCATCCAGAAGTTTGGAAAATCCCAGCAAGTCAAATGTAGTTCAGGTTAAACAAATCTTCCGTTATTTGCAAGGTACAGTTGATATTGGTATCATTTATAAATCTGGACAGAGCAATGCATTGACAGCCTACAGTGATGCTGATCATGGAGGAGACAAGACAAGTGGAAGATCAACATCAGGAGTTTTATGCATGTTTGCCGGAGGAGTGGTCAGTTGGTCTAGTCAGCGTCAACCTCAGTCGCCATTTCCACTACTGAAGCAGAGATTGTTGCAGCAAGTGAAGCAACTCGTGAAGTAGTATGGCTCAAACGATTATTGAACGACATTGTTGAACTAAAGGAGAAACCAGAAATTTTAGTTGACAATGAAGCAGCAATTCGTTTAGCACATAATCCAGAACTACACAGACGAACAAAGCACATACTTATCAGGCATTTCTTCGTCAGAGAAAAGGTCTCAGAAGGAGAAGTTTCAGTGGAGCGCGTCACGACAGAACTCCAAGTTGCCGATGCCTTAACAAAACCGTTGTTGGGACCAAGACTAAAACATTTATGTTTTACTAGCAGTGCCCGTAGCGGCTTCGCTCGCATGAAATTAGAGAGTTTGAACCGTGCATCCAAATTAGAGATCATTTTTTTAGGTCTCGGCTCGGCCTGTCGACAAATTAGCCCAGCCTGTTTTAAAAACCTAAACTCCTTGCCCGGCACAGCCCGTCTGAATTAGGCCCGGCCCATTTTTACAGGCTTAGAAGTTCTATATACTTGATGAAAAACTTCGGCCCGTCCCACCTTGACCTCAGGTTTGGCCCGGCCAAACTAAAGACCCTATAATCACTAAAATATCTATATACTTAGTGAAAAACCTCGACCCGTCCCACTTTGATTTAAGGTTTGGCCTGGCCCGTGTGAAGACTCTAAAATAACGGCTTGGCCCGGCCGATGATAAACTGGACTTAGCTACTTTTAACCGACACAAAACTTCAAAATACTAATTTTTACATTTGTAGCACTTACAGTTTGTGAGTAGCAGTTATTTTGAAATCAAATAACCCTTATTTCCACCCCACATTTGAGGTCCTGGAAACCAAATTTTCAAAAAATGCTAAAATATGTATTTCATTATTTTTGGAGTAGAAACTAAATACTAATTTTTACTTCTGTAGCATTAACAGTTTTTGAGTAGCAGCTACTTAAAAAACCAAATAACCCAAAAAATGATGAAACACGTATATCTTATTTTCTTGAGTAGATACTAAGTATTAATTTTTACATCTGTGGCAATTACAGTTGTTGAGTAGCAGTTACTTTAAAAACCAAATAACCCTATTTTCCACCCTACATTTGAAGTCCTGGAAACCAAATTTTCAAAAAATTGTGAAACCCGTATATCATTATTTTTAGAGTAGAAACTAAATACTAATTTTTACTTTTGTAGCATTAACAGTTTTTGAGTAGAAGCTACTTTAAATACCAAATAACCCAATTTTGCAACCCACATTTGAGGTCCGGGAAACCAAATTTATAAAAAATGGTGAAACACGTATATCTTTATTTTTAGAAAAGAAACTAAATAATAATTTTTACATCTGTGGTATTTACTGTTTTTGAGTAGCAGTTATTATAAAAGACAATTAGCCCTTTTTTCCACCCCACATTTGAAGTCCTGGAAACAAAATTTTCAAAAAATGCTAAAACACGTATTTCATTATTTTTCGAGTAGAAACTAAATACTAATTTTAACTCCTGTAGCATTAACAGTTTTTGAGTAGAAGCTACTTTAAAAACCAAATAACCCAATTTTCCAACCCACATTTGAGGTCCGGGAAACCGAATTTTCAAAAAATGGTGAAACACGTCTCTTTTTATTTTCAAAAAAGAATCTATATACCAAATTTCAAAATCTCCTCATTTTTGGTTTTCGAGTATACACTGTTCTAGAAAAAAGTTTGTTTTCCAGTTTTTTCCCCTCAGGAGCAAAATTTTCAAAAATCCTTTCTTAGCGGATGTTTACGCTATAAAAGTAATATAAGTTCCAAATTTCACGTTCCTAGGATGAGGCGTTTGAGCTCGGCGTTGATTATCAGTCAGTCAGTCAGTCAGTCAGGACATGTTCTTTTATATATATAGATGATGGGACTTATGTAACATTTATGTTTTATGTTGTGTTTCTTTATAAAATGAGAAGGTGTTGAGATTTTTATTAAGAAACTATGTTATATTTGATTTTTATGTCTATGGTGCATGTTAGGTGTATAATCTACTTCCTTTCTTTTTTCCGATGTACGAGTTGAAGTAGTTGTGTATGTTCGATATCTATTATTTCGTGTTCTTTTCGATCTAATAAAACTCTAAAAACTTAACAGTATTTTTATCAGTCTATCGTCCTGGATCAGAGCCTGCAACCAAGAAATTCTTTGATGAGTTCTGTTTCCTTTTGGAAATATTGTCAACATACCGTAGACCAATTGTTATTACTGGAGACCTGAACATTCACGTTGAAAGATAAAATGATATAATTGCAATGAAACTGCATGAATTGCTAACTTCTTTCAATTTGATTATTCATGAGACAATTCCAACGCATCGGCTAGGAGGGCAGCTTGATCTCGTGATTTCACGTGATGATATGGTAGATCTTCAAGTTTATGTGCAAGAAACTGGCTTATCTGATCATCTAATGCTATTGTTTCGACTTCCACTCCAAAAACCAACTAAGCCTGTTGCCACTTTTTGGGGACGTTCATGGAAGAGATTTGATTATAATGCATTCCTGACTGATTTACGTTTGAGTGAACTTTGTCATAATCCAGAAAATTTTGATCATCATTCAACTGATGAACTTTTCCAGTGCTATTCATCTACTCTATCAAAGCTTCTCGATAATCAGGCTCCGTTTACGTTAATTAAAAGAAAACCTCGAAATCTACTAACGCCTTGGTTTGATAGTGAATGCCGGGCATTTAAGCGGTCCACGAGACGACTTGAACGGATTTATCGTCGGCATCACACAACGGCGAGTAAATCTATATGGATTGACGGCTTGCGGACCATGCGATATTTGTTCCAGAGAAAAGAGCATGAATACTGGGAAGCCAGGATTGCCGTTAATCAGAAAGCTCCAAAAAAGCTCTGGAGTAACTTGTCAACACTTCTTGGTAAAGAAAAGTCTTCATCTAATGTGAGCTCTTCTATTACTCCAGACCAGTTTGTGAGGTTTTTTCAAGACAAGGTAGAGCAAGTTAGAACACATACAGCGCTTGCAAAGCCACCATCTATACTTTTGACCAGCACGTTGTTCATGGATGAATTCCAACCAGTCACGGCTGATGAGATAATAAAATTGATAATGGCTGCTCCGAACAAATATTGTTCACTGGATCCATCCCCTACTTGGATTATCAAAAAATGTTGTGTCCACATTGCATCTTTTGTCGCTTTGATGTGCACTCGATCTTTACAAGAAGGATATTTTCCTGCAAGTCAGAAGTCAGCACTTGTGACTCCGCTTATTAAAAAAGACGGACTTGACCCTGCTGACATGAAGAGCTATCGACCAGTCTCTAACCTGACCTTTATGTCAAAACTGGTAGAGCGGATTGTTGCTAAACGATTGAATGTACATCTAGGTCTTTCTGGCAGTCTCCCATCGAACCAATCTGCGTATCGCCGGTTTTACTCTACAGAATCTGCACTACTCAAAGTAGTGAATGATCTGGCAGTTGCTACTGATAGTGGTAAGGTGTCGCTACTGAGTTTCTTAGATCTGAGTGCCGCATTTGATACTGTTGACCATGGAATCCTTATTGAGAGACTTGAAAAAACTCATGGCATCTGTGGAGTTGTCTTAAAATGGATTATTTCATATTTAACTAACCGCACGCAACGGGTTAGTGTGGGTGGGAACTTGTCATTGTCCGTGTCGCTTAGTAGTGGAGTTCCCCAGGGATCAGTCTTGGGCCCACTACTCTTTCTATTGTACACCACTGATTTACTTGAAATTATTCATCGCTCTGGACTCGAGGGACACTGCTATGCCGACGACACCCAAAAATATGTTCACTGCTCTGTTGATGATGCGGAGAATGTTCACCTTCGCTTATTGCCCTGCATAGAGAACATTGAACAGTGGATGGCTTCTAATCGTCTAAAACTGAATAGCGATAAGACTGAATTAATCTGGATAGGTGCAAGATCAAAGTTGCAACAGAGTAAAGCAAAAGCCTTGTTAGTTGCTGGGGCTTTGGTTGCCCCCACAGAAATTGTTCGAAACTTAGGTGTATATGTCGATTCTGAGCTTTCCATGAAAGATCATATATCTAAACTATCAAAAACCTGTTTTTTCCAACTACGACAACTTAGAACCATACGAAGGTCTCTGACAAGTGAAGCAACACGTCTCCTGCTGCATTCGTTTGTTGTAAGTAGACTTGACTACTGCAACTCTCTATTTACAGGCTTACCTCTTAGTGCTGTTGGAAAGATTCAACGTATTCAAAATGCAGCTGCTCGTCTTTTTGGTGGACTAAAGAAACATGATCATGTGACTGCAATAATGAAAACTGAACTCCGGTGGCTGCGTATCTCTGAGCGAATTACTTTCAAAATTGGGACTTTAGTCTACAAGGCGCTCCATGGCGAAGCCCCCTCATATTTCCAAGAGCTGTGTGTCACTGTGTCTGATAAAAATTCTTACTTATCTCGTCACAGATCTGCTAGTCGTGGTGATCTAGTTGTTCCCATAACTCGAACAAAAACTTACGGCAGTCGAGCCTTCAGTATAGCAGGACCGGCAACATGGAACATGTTGCCTGCCAGCATCCGAGAAGCCACTACATTGAGTTTATTCAAGGCCGAGCTAAAGACATTTCTGTTTGCGAAATCCTATCCAAATTGATGATCAGAGAGAAATTATTTCATTTTTCCTGACATGCTGATTTTTGTGTTTTATATTATTTTTTTTGCTTTATTTTTATTGTTTTGTTTTGTTGATTTTATTGTAAAAGGAGCCCTGAGGTGTTACACAAAAGGGCGCTTGAAATCCAAATAAACTTAAACTTAAACTTAAGTATGTATATATGTATGTATGTATGTATGTATGCATGCATGCATGTATGTATGTATGTATGTATGTATGTATGTATGTATGTAATGTATGTATGTATGTATGTATGTATGTATGTATGTATGTATGTATGTATGTATGTACGTACGTACGTACGTACGTATGTATGTATGTATGTATGTATGTATGTATGTATGTATGTATGTATGTATGTATGTATGTATGTATGTATGTATGTATGTATGTATGTATGTATGTATGTATGTATGTATGTATGTATGTATGTATGTATGTATGTATGTATGTATGTATGTATGTATGTATGTATGTATGTATGTATGTATGTATGTATGTATGTATGTATGTATGTAGACTACAATAAACAACGACAACAGACAAGAGAGACAAGTCTCCAACAATGGCGACAAAATGGAGAGTAGTCAAAAAAGATTAAAGAGACAGTGTGAAAGGTTGCCACTAACTAGCGCGAGCTAAAAAGCGCTCACCTGTAATAACCGGTGTGTGCGTGTGTACAGGTCTGCGTGCATAAAATGCCTCACACTACATCTTGTTAAATGCAAAGTTACAAATTTTTTAAAGAAAACCAGTGTTTATCGAGATTTTTGATTTGACATAATTGGTGTGACTCATCCAAGTTAAGTGTTCGTCAATTGTGATTCTAAAGAATTAGCATGAAGGAACACAATTTATAGATAAGCCATTTGATCAGAATAAAAGAATAAGAACAAATTTTTTTGTTTCTAGTATGTAATATAATGTTATTTGTTTTATTCAGTTTTAAAAACAACTTATTGGCGCAAGAGCATTCATAAACATTTGTAAACTCGTTCTTCATTTAACTTATTGAATTGGGTAAGTTCTTAACAGATGCAAATACATTGGTATCTTTAACAAAATAAACAAGATTGGATACGCAACATGAATCATTTATTTAAATCGGAAACAATAGTGGGCCAATTATAGATCCCAGCAGCACTCCACAAAATATATTACAATAGCTTGAAGTTATATCGTTGCTTTCTGTTATTTTGATAATTTTTAAGCCATTCTAAAACAATGCATTTCACTCCAGAAAATTTCATTCTTTTAATTAGAATGTCATGATTAACTGTGTCGAATGCTTTTGATAAGTCTAAAAAAACTTCAATTGTGTGATTACTTAAATCAATAGCATCAGATATTTTAAAATAAATTATTGTAAGAGGCATGTAGGTAGAATGGTTTTTACGAAAACCAAATGGATTTTTTTAATTAAGCAGTATTTATGAAAATAGCTTAGTAACCGAATATAAATGATTTTTTCAAAGTATTCAAAAAATATGGCAAAACGGATATAGCACGATGGTTACTAATACGCTTTTCTTGCAGATTTAAAGAATAGAATAATTTTAGCCAGTTTGAGTTTTTAAAGAAATTTTCAAGTAGCTAAGGAACTGTTAATCATACAAGCCAAAAGTTAAGAAATATGTTGTTGTTGTTTGATAATTTATATAGCGCCTTTTACAGAGTTGTTCAAAGGCGCTGTTTTTTACAAGCCCCACGGGTAGAACAATATTACCCACTAATGTTTCTGTTGAGATAAGCTACTAGGCAGTGAGTGGGAGTCGAACCGTGAAACTCTCACATTCAAGGCTAACACTCTACCAACTCAGCTAACCTAATAGCCTATGAGGAATGGAAAAAATTGCAATAATTGGGTCAATGCCATCATTTTCGTTAATGTGAGTTACTTTTACTTCTTCAGCAATGTTTTTAATTTCTTTTAAATTGATAGAAAGAATGTTGCATGGTTGAATAGCACAATTAAAAAGGTAACTGTTAAACTGTGTTTTGCTCAATTTCTTTAGAAAGTTCCAAACCTATATTAAAAAAATTAGTGTTGAAAGCGTTTGCAGTTTCAAAAAACTCTGTAAATTGTGTACCGTCAACAGAGTGAAAGATAGTAGAAATTTCTTGCTGAGGTTTTCTGTTAGTAAGGTTTCGATGAGGTTCCATTTTCTTTTAGAGTTCCTTTTCCAAAGATCAAATTCGATGTATTGTTTTATATTTTTTATGCTTAACGACTTGAATTTACTACAACAGACTGTGAGTTTATGTTTGTTATATATATAGTAGTTGGAGCATTAATGTAATTTTTGGACAAAATTTTGTTGTTGTTGCAAGACCAGAACAATTCTTGTGTCATCCAATCTTTTTCGAATTTTGTTATACAAAGAGATTTTCTTGACAACGGAAACAGATGTCGTAAATATGTTGGTATTCTTTGATGAAAAACAAATAAGTTAATGACACATCGCCGTCATCACATTTATTAATCACATTTGTAAATTCTGTATTTTTGAGTTTTTCTGCAAAAGAGCATATTATTCCATTGTCAATTTTCCTAACGATTTTGAATTCAAAGAATCAAGAATTTTTTGAGATTATCGGATATGATATCGAGTTTAATTATTAAGATAATTGGTAAATGATCTATCGAAATTTTTGAAAATGCAATGTTTTAATGGAAAGTTAATCAACTGACAGATATGTGTTAGTAAAAATTCAAACAATGAAACAATAAAATCCTGAGATAATTTTTCAAAAAGAGAATATTTAATTTCGTAGATTACAAGAAATCCTACTCCTCCACCTTTTTATCATATCGAATTTTTGATATAATGTATACAACTTCCAGTTCAAAGCCGTTGCGGTATATATTTAAATCAGCATAATTATAATGTCATTTGACTGATTTTTTATTATCGTCTCATTTCAACTTATTATCTGAAACTTGACTCTGAAAAATTAATTAAAATAACTCAATGAAGTTATTAGCGCTATTGATGACCCCTCCCTGAATTTTCTCAAAACATGAAGTTTCGATGAAACACTGGACTCTATGGAAAAGAAAGTGCAAACACAAAGTTAAGGAATCTGGAAACACCGTTTTAACTCATCTGCAACTTGTGTAAAAAATATGCATGTTAGTAGTGTTGATGTTTCTTCAGGTGTTTCTTTGTTAGATGAATTTTTTGTATGAGACGTTTGCGTTTCTGTGGTTAATGTTTATGCATGTGATTTATTTTCTGGTCTATGTTTTTGTCTATGTTTGATTACTGTTTTTATTATAAATTTCATTTGGTCCATAATCTGATTTGATTTGTTATTTCATAAGTATAATTTTTCTAACCGTGCTTTCTTCAATATTAAAAAAACATTGAAAAATACATTAAACAATGTATTGAAAAGTTGAAGCATACATTTATTAGTTAGTAATTATAACGTTCGAAAAAAAAATTTTGAGTAGTCAAGGTTTCTTGTTAAATGTCAAAGACATTGAGCATAAAAAATAAAAGTTTTTTTAAATATTCCAATGAGCATTCCTCTATTTTTTCTTTTTAAAAAAAATTAGGAAATCAGACTCCAGAAAAACATCTGTATAGAAATAAAATAAAAATGTTAAAATGGAAAATCTGGAAGCATACTAAAGAAAATAAAAATAAAATCAAATACATGGAGTTTTCAAAATTATGTACTAAGGCAGTAAAAAGAAAACAATATGACATTAAGAAGGGTCTTGTTTTTACTGGTAACGTTGTAAAAATGCCAGGTTTTTCCTAACTGGCCGCGTGGTCTCAGCATGGAATTCTTTGCCTCAGGATGTTGTTGAATCCTCAAACTATAGTCGGTTCAGAAGCTTGATAATTCAAATGGATTTATCTAAGTTTTCAAGACTTTGAATTTGAATGAAAAAAAATCTCCGATAATCAAACCAATATTTTATTTTTTAAAAAAACCTATTTAACAACATACTCTTTAAACAAGCTGTAATCTGCCACTGCAAAAGTTTCTAATACAAGGTTTACAATTGTATTATTATTATTATTTGTATTATTTAAATTGTTAAATTCCCTTTCTATCTTCCTTGGTTCAGATTTGGAAGTTTCGATGAAACCCTTGTCTTCAAAATACAAAAAAACCAAACTTACACAATAATTTGGTCTAATGAGAGTCATGTTAGAATTAAAAACCTAATCCTTACTTTGCAATTTTGTTGTATTCATGTTGGTTGTAATAATATGTTGCGCTCCATTGATTTTGACACAAATGATAACAAACCTTGTCCTATTTAGGCAATCACTTTGAAAATCGGGATTTAAACCTTAAGAAAATCCATCTGAAATGTAGTTTCCATACAGCAAGAAAGACAAATTTTTAATTAGGCTGACAAGAACAAACCACTGAAAAAAAAATAAACTCACATATTTGACACGTGGAGCATTTGATCTATCATCGATCGAAATTGATAAAGATGCTTTGTCATCAACATCGCGATACTTTTATTAATTTCAACTGGACGTTGTTCATAGTTGGAAATCTAAGAATAATTGAGTCCGGCATAGACCCATCAAGTATATTGTTATGATCATTGTATATCCACTGAGCTGATAAAAAATCATATTTTAAATTTATTTTTCAGCTAATTCACGTGTTTTAATTTCAACTTACTTTCCACAACATTTTCGACATTTTTTAATTGCACAACATCAAGCCAGACGGCAAGAGCACAAAAATAAAAAAGTAACATTTTTTTTTCAGACCATTATTAAAATTTCGTTTGAAAGACTACAGTCTTATATATACTGTAGTTTGATTTTAAATAATTACTCTATGGCACACTTTGCGTTGTTTTTTAGAACAATGACTAAATCAAAGACGTTCTATTGTTAAAATATGTGCTTTGGTTTTATAGTTAAGCTAAGCCCCATTTTCACAGGTATTAAAATATGTTCCAAAATTCAATTAATTATTAAAACTAATTTTAGTGGCTATTCAAACGGCTTAAAAATATGTTCCATGGTTCATATATTAACCATTTGAAAAGTTTTCCAAATGGGGCTCACAGGGGCTTATTTCTTGGTCCCATGCAGGTTACCTGGCTAGTAATCATATCTACGTGATACAGGGCTTTAAATTTAAAGCCCCATTTATGGGTCTTCTATGAGCTAGCCGTATTTGCGCACTTACATAATCACGTGCTTAAAGAGACTAGTGCTGAATGGACCGCGTATCGAATGAACCTTTGGCTTTAAAATTTCAATTTTTATCTGTTTACCCCCAATTTTAACTATATTTTAATTTTAGAGGAATGTACATGCTTATATCTTGTTGCAAGAAAGTATTAAAGTCAAAACGTCTAAATGTTCTGTCGTAGGTTTTTCGTAAGAAAAAATTAATTTTTCTGGACTTCAAATTTTGTCAAATTACATATCATAGAGACAAATAATTTTTTTTATTTAATGCAGAAATATTAAGTAGCGCTTCTACAATTTTTATGCTCATCCATTAGCCCTTAATTCAATCTCAGATTTTATTGTCAAGGTGTCATAACATAGTTTATTACAAGGCGCAGGCAAAGCCTATAAGCCCGACCAAAAAAAACATAAAAAGAATAAATTAAAGAACATAAATTAAACAAACAAACAAACAAAAAGTACAGATAAGTCAAATTTCATTCCTCCAGCAAAATCGTGTAGGATGGTCCATCCAGTGACCATCCAGGAGACTTTTAAACTGGAAGATATTTTTTGCTTCTATGACTGAAGCAGGAAGTTTATTCCATGTATTGATTACTTTTGTGGTAAAGAAAAACTTTTTGATGTCCAGTCTAGAATATGGTTTTTCCAACTTGTTAATGTGCCCTCTTGTGTTGAGTAAATTAGATTTTATTATTAAACTTGGAGCTGAATTGGCACAGTAAAAATTGTTTAATATTTTATAGACTTCAATCATGTCTCCTCTAGCTTTTCCAAGCCTTAGAGTAGATAGATCGAGAGGGGAACTGTGTTTTTATCGACAGTTGACAGTTAATCGACTTAAATTGGAAAGTCGATTATTCTGCGAAGAAAAATTTCTAATATGTCTTAAATATTGATACTGCAGTACAGTGCTGATATAGAAGTGTTTAGCATATAGTCTATGTAAAAACACCACCAAGTGAATAGGCAGCCATCCCGCAAATACACCAGAGAGTTGAATAGGAGCAATGGTCACTTAGGTTAATATACCTATATGGACCCATGCGGAAGCGTTTTGTTGTCATGCACAGCAGGGCGTGCGCTGGTTAATCGAATTGCAGGGTAATCGACTTATTCGCAGGATAATCGACTCCTTCGCAGGATAATCGACTCCTTCGCAGGATAATCGACTCCTTCGCAGAATAATCGACTCCTTCGCAGGATAATCGACTCCTTCGCAGGATAATCGACCCCTTCGCAGGTTAATCGACTCCTTCGCAGGTTAATCGACTTTCCAACTAAAGTCGATTAATTGACAACTGTCGATAAACCTTACAATAACCAGATCGAAATACTTCAGTTTTTCTTCATATTTTAAATTTCGACATTCACGCACTAGTTTAGTTGCTCTTTCTTGTATTTTTTCAAGTTTTTCTATCATGCCTAAATTGTGAGGGGACCATACCACAAAAGCATATTCAAGATGTGGACGGACTAAACCTTTATACAGAAGCAAAAAACAATCCTTCGATAAGTTGTGGAAATTTCTTTCAACAACTGCTAGAGTGCTATTAGCTGTTTTGACTAGTTTGCATATATGAGCATTAAATTTTAGGTTGCTGTCTATTACAACTCTTAGATCTCTGACTTCATGGACTGTTGAAATGTGGTGTTTAGTGTCCCCTTCAGCAAAATTGTAATCAAATTTATATGTGTTATGCAATGACAAATATACACACTTGCTATAGTTCAGTTTTAGGAGCCAATCTTTGCATCAGGTAGAGAAGATATCTAAACAGCATTGGAGAATCTGTTGATCATCTACACTGTTGATTATCCTGAAAATGTTTGCATCGTCAGCAAATAAAAAGATATTTAGATCTTCAACGTCACAAGCTTGAAATACGTCATTGATATAAATTACAAATAGTTAAGGACCTAGGACACTTCCTTGTGGGACTCCGCTCAAGACTTTATGCCTAGATGATAGCTGGTCATTAACCTTGACTTGAAAGTGTCTTGTTGTCAGAAAGTTTTCAATCCATCCTAGCAGAGTATCGTGTAATCAATAGCACTTCAGTTTATAAATTAACTTTTTGTGTGGCACTTTGTCAAATGCCTTTTCAAAATTGGTGTAGATTATATCTACTTGCTTGCCTTGATTCAGAGCACTTGTCCAGAGATTCATAATTTTCAGTAATTGCAAAGAAGTAGATTTACCTTTCATGAAACCATACTGATTACCATGGAATAAATTGTTATTTAAAAAGTGTGATAGTATAGAATCGCTCAGAATAGATTCTATTATTTTACATGGAACTGAGGTCAAGGACACCTGTCTATAGTTTAATGGATCATGCTTACCACCTTTTTTAAATATTGGAACTATAGTACTAATTTTCCAATCCTTAGGGAGTGTTCTTTTACACAGTGAATCACTGAAAATTTTAGCCAAACATGTATAAATTTCATTCTTACACTCAAAAAGAATTTTTGGGTAGATACCATCAGGTCCTTCAAATTTGTTAGGATTCATTTTAGACAGTTTGGCAAAAACTAATTCAGGTATTATTGATATTTCATTCATTGGAAATTCAGTTTTGAAAAGCAGCTTCTCATAATTAAAATCTGATGTATCATTTACAAAAACCTTTTCAAAGAAAGATGCCAGACATTCCGATTTTTTTTTATCTGAGGAGCAGATTACTGTTTTCCCATTGCTATCAGTATATTTTAAATCTCCTATGGTGCTTGTTGTTTGAGTTTTAGTTTTAACATACTTCCAAAAAGCCTTAGGATTGTTTTTACATTTGCCGGCAACCGACAGTTGATAAGACTGTGCTATTTCCCTAGAAAATCGTCTAACTTTGTTTCTGGTAATTTTGTATTCTAATAGATTTAGATTTTTATTTTTCATATAAGCTGACCAGAGCTTTTGCTTCAACTTTATCAAATTTTTGAGCTCTAACGGAATGCGTTTCTTATTTCTTGGTTTAAATCCCCGAACAGAAGCTAATGGAACAAATTTGGCCGTCGCTGCTTACAACAGTACTTTAAAGTTGGTCCAATAGTCTAACATAGGATCCTTGATCAAAGACAGTCTAAATAAATCATTTGCTAATGGGTTTTTCATGGCTATGTAATCTGCACTGTGGAATTTAAATTTGGCCTTTGGTGACACTTTTAAACTAGACCAAATGTAGTTTACTATAAGTACTAGATGATCACTTTTCCTTAAAGGGGGTAGGTAATCTAGGTTCAGGTGGTTATCATATGTACTGAAAACTAAATCTAAGATGTTGGCATGCTGATCATTTCTAAATCTTGTAGGTTGGTGCACAAATTGTTCTAGATAATTTTCTGTAATAAATTCAATCAGTTGGTTTTTAAAAGATTTATCACTTCCAGGTGCATTATATAATGTCCAATCAATTCGGGGTAAATTGAAATCTCCTAAGATAATTTTTTCCCCATTCAGTTTACAAAATGTAGATAATAAGTCCAGCAAGCCAGAATTGTTTAATACATTAGAATGTGGACTTCTATACATAACCAAAATAGATAAATCAAAGAGATGACCAGACAGCTTGAGACAATGAAATTCATCAAAATTACATTATAAGGAGATAGGGGTGGCAACCAAATTTTTTCTTACATAACAGCATAATCCTCTTTTTGAAGGTTTCAAAAAAATTAACTGTTAGTAAAAAATAATTATCAATGTTATATTCACTTTCTAGATGCTCTTCTGTAATTCTTTTTGGATTAATTTCAGTAAACACAATAATATCAATATCGTCATGAGCACATAAAAGAAACTTTAGTTCTGAAAACTTATTAAAAAGTGAATCTACATTAGAATAAATAATTTTGAAATTTCTTTCATTGCTCCATATTACCTCAATTAAATATCTGTAAACGTAGAGGAATATGCTTTCTAGCGATTCGTAACGTTAAAGTCGAAGTTATTTATAACACAATATTTCTCGAATTTTATTTTAACTTTATTATTCTTCCTTGAATATAATCCTTTTCTTGACTCTAAACTGACTTATCTCACTTTGCAGAAGTTAACCCGGTTCTGACAAATCTTTTGATAATTCCAATTTCTCTCTGCTCAACAACCTTACTTTTTCTACTGAGGACCACAAAAAGGAAAAGGACCAATACCAATTATATATATATATATATATATACACATACATATATATACACATATATATATACATATATATACACATATATATATACATTTATATATATATACATATACATACATCCATCCATGTATATATATACTCAAACACACATATACATATATATATACATTAATGATACAAAAATTATACGCACACACAATGTCACAGGAGCACAAATATACATATATACATACATATACATTATATATACATATATATACACACATATACACACATATACACACATATACACACATATACACACAGATACATTCATACATAAATGACTATTGTTTCAACACAACCAAAATATGCACACATAATAAAATAAAATAAACAAATACTATGAAAATACGTAAGATGAATCATCTTCATCTTACATATCCCCCCTCTTCGAAAAAAGAAACGCGTCAGTGTTTCTTGATTACACCGTCACTCTCTTTACGACTAAGAAAGTCAGCACCGATGTTTTCCTTGCCTTTGAAATAGTTTACTTTCAACTTATTCTTATTCTCAATCTCTATCTCTCTGCGTGCTGTGTCAACAGGGCGGGCATCTCCGAAGATTGCCGAATTCAACTTTCCATCTTTCCCCACCCCTCCATTTTGGCCTCTAGGCAGAAGATTGAGCCTTGGTCTTTCTTTTGGCGGATTCAAAGCTTGAACTTTTGCCTCAACTTTATTTCCTACCTTTGAAATGGCAGACGTGTTTCTTTCCTTGCTTTTATACAGCTCCGAGTTAGCCGACGATTTTCTAAAATTTACCCGATCATTCCTCTGAGTGCTGCCGTAGTTGGATGCGGATTTCTGTGGTTTCCGACCAAAGCGTTTTCCTGCCGCCATTGCATCAAAACCCTTTACCCCTTCAACATTTCCCAGCACGAGATCGCAAAGTAGGTTTTTCATGCAGACCACCTCTTTAGTTCCTCTGAACCAGCCTGTTTTGATTTTTACCACTGCTGTTGGAGCTACCCGAACTGTGCCGTCGATCAAAACACAGGGTCTTGTTCTTCCGGTCATCTGACGCGGGTGCACTAATGATTCCTTTACCATTATGGCAGTACAGCCAGTGTCCCTCAAAACTTTTACCGGTTTTCTGTTCACAAACCCTCTGGTTAAATTAAACTTTTCCCCTGAGTGCAAACAACCATCCGCAATGACAGGCAAACCGCATCCACACTTCAATTCCACCTCATCCATTTTTCCTTCCATCACCATGGCAGCGCATGCATTCACAACGCCGGAATCCTTGCATGGTGCTGACGTAGTCGTCTCTTTCCGTGTTTGGCAAAATACAGGATTACTAGGGCTACTCTGCCGACACTCTCTTGCCATGTGCCCCATTTGATGACAGTTGTAGCAGCGAGGTTCAACCATTTTGGCGTCACTGACCGACTGACCCTGGTTCCAACCCATCCTGCTATTGCTGTCCAATTTTGCCAACCTCTTCTCTGGGTGGGCTTGGCTGTACTTGTTGACCCAAAGGCACAACTCATTGACATCTTTGCTCTCTTTCTCCAACAAGTACTCGACCATTCCCGCCGGGCACTTTCCGAAAAACTGCTCTTTTAGAAACAAAAACAACAGATTTTGTTTGCCCGCGAGATCTACCCAGCGCCTGAGGTGGCTATCTAGCCGCACTAGATAATGTTCCCAGGTCTCCTCCGGTTCAGGCTTTGACTCTCGAAACATTATGCGATAGTCTTCCGCTGACTTCCCAAAACGACGAAGGAGTGCCTCCTTTGCCGTTCTGTAGTCCTGCATCTGACTATCGCTAAGTTGGCCAAACACTTCCAAAGTTTTCGCACTAAGCAACGACCCTAGAAGCATTCCCCAATCCTTCTGAGGGTGACCATTGGCTTTTGCCAATGACTCAAATCTCAGCAAAAATGCGTCGATGTCATCACCTTCAGAAAACTTTGGATAAGGAATCTTTGTTACCTCTACCTTTGGCTCTTTTTTCGTTAGGGCCTCTAATTCCAGCTTCTTCAATTCCAATTCATGTTGGCGTTGTTCGCGCTCACGTAGAAGTTGAAGTTCTCGTTCTTCTTTAGCTTGTTGGAGTTCTCGTTCTTCTTTAGCTTGTTGAAGTTGGAGTTCTCGTTCTTCACGTTCCCGTTCTTGTTGTGCTATTTTATCTTCACGTTCCCGTTCTTGTTGTGCTATTTTATCTTCACGTTCCCGTTCTTGTTGTGCTATTTTATCTTCACGCTCCTGCTGAGCCTTTTTTTCTTCCCGTTCCTCCATTCTCTTAACCCTTTCTTCATCCTTCAACTCTTTGACATAACTCCTTAAATCCACTCCGGAATAGCCGAGAGCCTGTCCCATCGCAATGAATTTCTCGTCAGACATCTTTCACAAAAGAAAAAAAAAATTCGGTCACTTGTGATCAAACAACTTCAGAAAATATATTTACGGATGAAAATGCGTAAATACGTCGAGGTCACCAATGTAAACGTAGAGGAATATGCTTTCTAGCGATTCGTAACGTTAAAGTCGAAGTTATTTATAACACAATATTTCTCGAATTTTATTTTAACTTTATTATTCTTCCTTGAATATAATCCTTTTCTTGACTCTAAACTGACTTATCTCACTTTGCAGAAGTTAACCCGGTTCTGACAAATCTTTTGATAATTCCAATTTCTCTCTGCTCAACAACCTTACTTTTTCTACTGAGGACCACAAAAAGGAAAAGGACCAATACCAATTATATATATATATATACACATACATATATATACACATATATATATACATATATATATATACATATACATACATCCATCCATGTATATATACACTCAAACACACATATACATATATATATACATTAATGATACAAAAATTATACGCACACACAATGTCACAGGAGCACAAATATACATATATACATACATACATATACATTATATATACATATATATACACACATATACACACATATACACACAGACACATTCATACATAAATGACTATTGTTTCAACACAACCAAAATATGCACACATAATAAAATAAAATAAACAAATACTATGAAAATACGTAAGATGAATCATCTTCATCTTACAATATCCTTCTTTAGTCTGACAATTCTCAGATTTCCTGGACTTCTCCTTACCCTGTATTTGAATTCCCCCGAATCTTTGCTTTCTTTAATTTTCGCCTCCATAACAAGTTTTTTGTATTCTTCTCTTTGTTCCTTGGTAAGGTCGTGTTGTTGTGATTAATTGACTTTTATTTCATACAAAACCGTTTAATTAAAGTACAAAGTAGAATACAGAAACATCGGCAACACAGTCTCGGAGAAACTCTCGAGTCAACAATGGCCACCAAAAGATACTAAAAAGTCACAACACCTTCCCTTGAATGATCCAACATACATAAAACATTCACACATACACAGAACGTTATTTATGTACACAATCCGAGTTTTCCGCACAGTTCACCAAGCCTGCTTCCAGAAAGAGGTTTGGTGAGAGTATCTGCCAGCTGGTCTCCTGAGTCAATCTTTTCCACAAGAAGCTCCTTGTTCTGGACACATTCACGAATAAAGAAGTGGCGTATGCGAATATGCTTTGTTCTTCGATGATACTCTGGATTGTGAGCCAGCTTTATCGCCGCCTCATTGTCCACATGGATTTTGGGCATGTCTTCAAGCTCTGTGATTTCTGAAAAGAGTCTTTTCAGCCAAATAACCTCACGGGCTGCTTCACTCGAAGCAACAATTTCAGCTTCTGTTGTCGAAATAGCAACTGAAGCCTGACGTTGACTGAACCATGAAATCACTCGGTCACCATTGCGGCAAACCACTCCTGTTGTAGAACGTCCAGATGATAGATCACCACCATGATCTGCATCACTGAAAAC
The DNA here is from genome assembly GCA_963978895.1 of Erpobdella octoculata. NCBI lineage: Eukaryota > Metazoa > Annelida > Clitellata > Hirudinida > Erpobdellidae > Erpobdella > Erpobdella octoculata. Next base: position 31,445,001 of record OZ022243.1, on the reverse strand, counting down.
TTCTAGTCAATTGATCTTTGATTTTCGTTTGTACCGAATTCCATAATACTTTGTTCTTGCAAGATAACGAAAAATCCTCTTGACTTTCGTAACGTCCTGTTGTGTGGGATTCTCCAAGTTCCGTGACACTACTCCTACGGCATAGGCTATGTCTGGCCTAGTTCCAACCATAAGATACATCAACGCTCCAACAGCTGACCAATAGGGAAACTTAACTGAACTGTATTCAGCCTTCCCTTCTTCAGAACTGTCCTTGATTATTGGCGTTTCAACTCATCTACAACTTGTCATTCCAAAATGATCAATGATCTTTTTGACATAGCTTTCTTGGCTGACTTTAATTGATTCACCATCTTGTTGAATCTCAAATCCAAGGAAAAACTTTGCAGGAGAGTCTGTAATTTCAAATTCAGCCCTTAGTTTTTTCAAAAAATCTTCTGAATCCTTTTTATTTGAACTTGCTAACAAACCATCATCTACGTACATGGCAAGCAATAACTTCTTAGTTCCTTTTCTAAAAATATACAAACATGGATCTGCTTCGCTAACAGTAAACCCACTCTTTATCAAAAACTATCCAGTTTTTTATTCCAGCATCTAGGTGCCTGTTTCAAACCATAGAGACTTTTCTTCAGATGACAAACTTTATCAGAACCATCTGTGAAACCTTCAGGTTGCTGCATGTAGATTTCTTCTTCCAATTCACCATGCAAAAATGCAGTTGATATATCAAATTGGGAAAGATATAAATTCTCCTTGGCAGCTACACTGAGTACTGATCGAATTGTTGTCAATTTTGTAACAGGACTAAATGTCTCATCATAATCAACACCTTTTCTTTGTGAAAAACCTTTAGCAACTAATCTTGCCTTGAAGCGAGAAACCGAACCATCAGCATTATTTTTAACTTTATAAACCCATTTGCACTGTACAGCTTTCTTGTTCTGAGGCAATTCTGATAGAATCCAAGTGTTATTCTTATGAAGTGATTCTATTTCATTATTCATTGCTGTTATCCATTCTCTTTTGAAGGAGCTTCTTATTGCCTCATCATAGGTAGCAGGTTCACCTGAATTCAACTGCATCATGCAAACCTCCTCATCAAAATAAGATGAATCTTTTGACTGACTTCTATCATCTCCCTGTTTCTGATTTTGTTCATTATCCTCTGTTGGTTCACCAAACATTTCTTCCTCAGGCAATGGAATCAAATCTGACTGAATGTTATGTTCTACTTCACTTGTCGACTCATGAAGAATGACATCTCTTGACAGGAAAACTTGATTATTGCACCATATTCGATAACCGTCATCATTTTCATAACCAATTAAAATACCCTTGGTTGCCTTTTTGTCAAATTTCTTCCTCAAGCTTTTGTCGATATGAACGTAACGTTCACTTCCAATAACCCGTAAATGTTTTAAACCCGGTTTTTTACCATTCCAAAGTTCATAAGGTGTTTTCTTTCCTTCGGATGTTGGTCCTGTCCGATTCAGAACATAAACTGCTGTGTTGATCAATTCTGCCCATAAACCTTTTGGCAAACTTTTTCTTTTACCAAACATCATAGCTCTAGCGGTTTCAACTAAAGTTCTGTTCTCTCGTTCGACAGCCCCATTTTGTTCAGGTGTTCTTGGCATTGAGAAGTGTTGTTCAATTCCATGTTCTTTTAGAAATTTTCTTATTTCATCACCACTGTACTCACCACCTCGATCACTTCGTAGAATCTTTACTTTATGACCGGTTGTTTGAGTATATCTAATGAAATCTTTCAACTTTTCAACAACTTCTGACTTGTGCTTAATAAAATACACAGAACGATACTTTGTGAAATCATCCTTAAACAATACAAAATATCTCTTCTTGCCAATTGATTCAACCTGAAATGGTCCACAAACGTCAGTGTGAATTATTTCACCAGGTGTATTCGATCGTGGTCTTGTTCCAAAACTCAGTCTATGTGATTTCCCATAAATGCATCCTTCACATAACTCATCATCATGATCAACATCAATATCTAAATGCTCTTTCAGCATCATTCTAACATGTCTTTTATTTTGATGTCCAAACCTTTCATGATATAGCTGTAGAAGTGACTTTTTAGCTTTTTCAATTGCATTTATTTCTTTTGTACCAAAATTAGAAACTTTAACTTTACCCACCAATCTAAATAAACCACCTCCAGCTTCTCTGACACATGAGACAAGTCGTTTTTCTCCAAGCTTTAAACTGCAAAAATTAACATTTGATTCAAACTTGCTCTGTATGTTTTTCTCTTGAGCACTCAGGACAGAAAACAAATTCTTTGAAATACCTGGCACTAACCAGACACCACTCAAACGAACTGTTTCTTTTCTTTTACCATTGAGTACCTCCAATTCAATGTCTCCTTGACCCAGAGCTTTAAGTTTTTGACTTCCAGCAGTATTAATAAACTGTGGACTTTCAAACATTTCAAAAGTCTTGAAGTAATCTTTCATAGCAGTAACATGATTTGTTGCACCATTGTCAATGTACCAATTTTCAGAGTTTGTTTCAATTTTATTAACTTTCATGATTTCTGAATTTGTTGCCAACATGGAACTCTTTTCTTCTGACTGCTTTGGATCACTTTTAGCAAATTCTTTTCTTGGTCTTCCATCAGCTTTCCATTGTCTGCAGTTTCTGAGAAAATGTCCTGGTCTCTGACAATAGAAACAAGTCAACATCCTAGACTTCTTTTTCTCTTTTGCAATGCCAATTGACTGAGTTGAATCACTTTTACAAACTTCTTTTGTACTAATTGAACACAATTCTTGATTCTCTTCAGTTATTTTCAAAGTCAACTCAAAAGCACAAAGTTGATTTGTTAAACTATCAACTGTTCTCTGTTCTTCATTGGCCATCAACCAACTTGACTTAAATGGCAAGTACTTCTCATCCAATGTGTCTAAAATTTTACACATAAGCAAAAAATCAGGCAACACAATCTCATTTTCTTTGGCAGCAACTGAAGTCAGCTCATTCCACAAGGCTTTCATTTTCGAGAGATGACTGGGCATATCCTCATCAGGTGGCATCTGATAGTGGAAGAACTGGATGCAGACATTGTATGCCTTGTTCTGGGGAACACCATCATAAAACAATAACAATTCTTGCCACATTTTTCTTGCTGTCTTGAACCTCATCACTTTAGACATTGTTTCATCTGTCATTGAGGTGGTCAAAATAAGTTTTGCCATTAAGTCTGCCTTCTGAAACCTTCTAAGTGCTGTCTCATATGTTTTTCTGACAGAAGCAACAGTATTTTCTGATTCATCTTCGGGTTCACGTAGTTTCCCATCCACAACTTCTAAAGCATCATCATGGTGTTCCAAAGCTAAACGTACTCTAAAACGCCATTGCTCCCAAGATGCCTGACCTTCTAGTCGCGAAATTGGCTGAAAAAGATTGTCCATTTCAACTATAAAACGTTCGTGAAGCAACAAGAGAACTTGATCAAAAAACCTTTCACAAAACGTTCTCAACTTCAACGGTATCTTATCAAACTCGTTAATCGTTTGAACTTTTAG
>OZ022243.1:31341450-31436450 GCA_963978895.1 Erpobdella octoculata | reverse complement strand
CACCTGCCAATATCCACTCTTAAGATCTAAAGTAGAAAACATTCGAGATCCCGCAAGTGTATCGATGGTGTCATCGATTCTGGGCAAAGGGTAACTATCTTTTTGTGTGACCTCGTTCAACATTCTGTAGTCGACACAAAAACGTAGCGAGTTATCTTTCTTCCTTACAAGTACTACAGGTGAACTCCATGGACTATTGGATGGTTCAATAACTCCTTGTTTCTTCATCTTTTCTAGCATCTTTCTAGCTTCTTCTTGTTTTGCCAGTGGAAGCCTTCGTGGCAGTTGACGAATGGGCTCTGTATTTCCAGTTCGAATTCGGTGTTCAACGATCTTTGTTTTCCCATTGTCTTCTTCGTCAATAGCTATTATATCACAATATTCTTCAATCAGCTTTTCCGCTTTGACATAGTCCATTGGTTTTAATGAAGTTTTAGCGGCTTCAAGCAGATTTTGAATTTGCGAGTACTTCATTCTCTTTTTATTATTATTTTTACCAACCACTGTGGTACATGCCACTATGTGATCGACTGGGCTGCATACCGCAATTTCATCACCTTTTGTTATTTGCTTTTCGCATTCTGTCACGTTCATAACTCTGACTGGCACGTAGCTTCCTGACTCGGTTCGTACCAGTGTTTTTCCAATCATTAATCCATGTTTTTCAACTCCGTTCAGGGGCTCGATGAACCCAACAACTCTTAAGTTTTTCTCATTCTCTATTCTTGCCCAAACCAAAGATTCCGACTGAGCAGGTACAATGATGCTCTTTGTTACCAATACTCGCTTTATCGAATTTGTTTCGCCTTTATAGCAAACAGGTATTTCCATATTTCCCTGTCTGAATGTTCCCATTTTTAAGTCCACTGCAAATCCCTGAATTCTCATAAAGTCAAGCCCAAGTAGGCATTCTTCTTCTATATCAGCAACCAAAAACTGATGCTGAAAAGTCTTATTTCCCAGCCTTATTTCAGTTTGAATTTTGCCAACTACTGGAACAAGCTCTCCTGTTGCAGTCTTTAAACGGATGTGCTTTCCACCTTGTAAAACCTCTCCTTTCGCCAAACAAGGTTTTATGATTGAACAAGAAGCTCCCGTATCAATAATAAACTTACAATTTCTCATTCCTAATCTACCTTCCACAAATAAACTAGTTCCTTTTCCAAGAACGGTAACTGGCACAACTCTGCAAGGCAAATTATCTTTTACCTTCACAGAATCTGATTTTTCCTTGTTGGATTGGGCCTTTATGGGTTTTCCTTGTTTGACATCATTACGCCTACAGTGATCCATTTTCTCCTGTTGCCTGGGTCTAAACATCTGAATTATACAGTCTTTTTGTAGATGTCCCGGTTTTCCACAACTCCAGCAACGTGGTGAGCTATTCCCTTTCCAGTTAATTCTTTCCTTAATAACTCTCCGGACTCGATCATCCAGTTCATCTTCGTCCTTGCTTCCCAATTTTTTTACGTGACGAGACCCATCAGATGGCTCCACAGAGGCTTCATAATTTATTGCAAATGTCAAAGCTTTGCTGGGACTAGCTACGCGGGAAACCCTAAGAGCCTTTTGGGTTTCAGAGTTCTTCAAGGCTGCTATGAATCCATCCGCAATAATTGTACTGAGGACACTTCGAGGGCACAAGGGATATCCCAGATTTGCGAGTCGTTCTATATCCGCTTCCAGCTGTTGCAAGCTTTCTTCGGGTTTCTGGCGTCGACACTTGAGTTGAGCTCGAAAAATTTCTGGCGCGTGTTGATTACCGAATCTGCTCTCGAGAACCTTCACGATTGCATCGTAATCATCACTATCTGCAATAAGCTCGAGAAGCTGTAAGGCTTCTCCCCTCAAAGAAAATACCAGATTTTCCGCCTTCTGCTGGCTGGTTAACCAATTATTTTTCCTGGCAGCAATTTCAAATTGAGCTTTGTAGACAGACCATGACACAGTGCCATCAAAAGCCGGGGTCTTGGCATGTTCAACGGAATGAATTCTTTCTTGGATATGTCAACCATTCTGTACTTGTTTGACCATATTGTTTAATCTTGTTTCGATTTCTCCGACGTTTTCTTTCACCAGCTTCTCTAGGTTACTGACTCTGTTTTCAACTTCTGATAAACGAAGCCGATCGTCAATAATTAGCTCTTCAATTCTTCGTTGCGCTGCTCTGTTCTCTTCTTGCGCTGCTCTGTTCTCTTCTTGTGCTGCTCTGTTTTCTTCTTGTGCTGCTCTGTTTTCTTCTTGTGCTGCTATGCTTTCCTCTCTCATCAATGTCATCAATTTCAAACTCAAAAGTATCTGGGTCTTTTCCTTCACCTTCGAGAGATTGTTGCAGCCTTTCTTTTAGCTCGTTCTTTTTGCCAATAGTAGATAAACCCCTCAGAAGAAGCTGCCCTTTTAAATCTGAGCACTTCAATTCTTCCAAAGTAATTAAACCCATTTCCAAAAGTATCCTGCTTCTGACACCAGTTGTTATAATATTCAGGTTCTTTGAAAATGGTCCTTTATTACTTAGAAGAAATACACACTTAATCAAATAAAACTTGTATCTTAGTAACTGTAATTAAGACTGGTTGATTGAAGTTATGTAAACACTCACTGTATATTTTTCTGCTCTTTCTTAGTTATGAATCTTCTGAGGTTTATCAGCCTCGATTATAAACCATAGATATAAAAATATATATATATGTGTGGATGTATGGGTATATGTATATGTATATGTATATGTATATATATATATATATATATATATATATATATATATATATATATATATTTATATATATATATATATATATATATATATATATATGTATATATATATATATATGTAAAGATATATGTATATATATATAATTGTTATTGGTCTTTTTCCTTTTTGGGGTCTTCATTAAAAAAGTAAGGTGATTTTGGTAAGAGAAATTGGAATTATCAAAAGATTTGTTAGAACCGTGCGAAATTCTACAAAGTGAGATAATTCAGTTTTGAGTCAAGTAAAAGATTATATTCAACAAAGAATATTAAAGTTAAAATAAATTCGAGAAATATTGTGTTATAAATAACTTCGACTTTAACGTTACGAATCGCTAGAAAGCGTGTTCCTCTACGTTTACATTGGTGACCCCGACGTATTTACGCATTTTCATCCGTAAATATATTTTCTGAAGTTATTTGATCACAAGTGACGGAATTTTTTTCCTTTGTGAAAAATGTCTGACACAGACAAATTCATTGCGATGGGACAGGCTCTGGGCTATTCTGGAGAGGAATTGAAGAATTTTGTCAAAGAATTAAAAGATGAAGAAAGAGTTAAGAGAATGGAGGATCGGGAAGAAAAAAAAGCACAACAAGAACGGGAAGAGCGGGAACGGGAACGTGAAGATAAAATAGCTCAACGTCAACATAAATTAGAATTGAAGAAGATGGAAATGGAAGCCTTAACAAAAAAAGAGTCAAAGGCGACGGTAGAGGTAACAAAGATTACATATCCAAAGTTCTCGGAAGGTGACGACGTGGACGCTTTTCTGCTCCGTTTTGAGGCATTGGCCACGGCAAATGATCACCCAAAAAAGGGTTGGGGAATGCTTCTGGGTTCTCTGCTGAGTGCGAAGACATTGGAAGTGTTTGGCCAACTCAGCGATAGTCAGATACAGGATTACGGGTCGGTAAAAGAGGCACTCCTTCGTCGTTTTGGGAAGTCGGCAGAAGACTACCGCATAAAGTTTCGAGAGTCAAAGCTTGAACCAGAAAAGACTTGGGAACAGTATCTAGTGCGACTAGATAGTTACCTCAGGCGCTGGGTGGATCTCGCGGGTACAAGAAACTTATTGTTTTTGTTTTTAAAAGAGCAGTTCTTTGGAAAGTATCCGTCGGGAATGGCTGAATATTTGTTGGAGAAAGAAAGCGGTGACGTCAATGAGTTAAGTCGCTGGGTCAACAAGTACAATCAAGCTCACCCGGTCAAAAGCTTGGCAAAAGTCGAAAACATAAGCAGGATTAGCGGAAATCGTAGTCAACCAGACATTGACCCGGGAATGGTTGGACCACGCTGTTACAATTGCAATAAGCTGGGCCATATGTCATCAAGCGGGACATTTGGCGAGAGACTACAGTCAAGGCACTCAAGCAGCTCTAGTCATGTGCCAAGCGCGTAGAGAGGCCACCATGACACCACCATGCAAAGATTCTGGAGTAGTGAATGCATGCGCGGCCATGGTAATGGAAAGTAAAATGAATGAGGTCCAATTGAAATGTGGCTGCTTTACACAGGTAATAGCGGATGGTTGTTTTCACTCAGGAGAAAAGTTTAAATTGACCAGAGGGTTTGTGAACAAAAAACCGGTAAAAGTTTTGAGGGACACTGACTGTACTGCCATAATATAAAGAAATCATTAGTGCACCCGCGTCAGATGACCGGAAGAACATGACCCTGTGTTTTGATCGACGGCACAGTTCGGGTAGCTCCAACAGCAGTGGCAAAAATCAAAACAGACTGGTTCAGAGGAACCAGAGAGGTGGTGTGCATGAAAAACCTACTCTGCGATCTCGTGCTGGGAAATGTTGAAGGAGTAAGAGGTTTGGATGCAATGGCTGCAGGAAAAGGCTTCGGTCAGAAACCACAGAAATCCTCTCTTAACTACGACAGCACACAGAGAAATGATCGGGCAAATTATAGAAAAACGTCGGCTAACTCGGATCTGTATCAAAGCAAGAAAAGAAACACGTGTGCCACTTCAAAGTTGGGAAATAAAGTTGATGCAAAAGTTCAAGCTTTGAATCCGCCAAAAGAAAGACCAAAGCTCAATCTTCTGCCTAGAGGCCAACATGGAGGGGAGGGGAAAGATGGAAAGTTGAATTCGGTAATCTTCGGAGACGCCCGCCCTGTTGACACAACACGCAGAGAGACAGAGATTGAGAATAGGTTTAAAGGCAAGGAAAACATCGGTGCTGACTTTCTTAGTCGTAAAGAGAGTGATGATGTAATCAGAAACGCTGACGCGTTCTTTTTTCGAAGAGGGGGGATATGTAAGATGAAGATGGTTCATCTTACGTATTTTCGTGATATTTGTTTGTTTTTTATATGTATATATGTTTATATATGTATATTTGTGCTCTTGTGACGTTGTGTGTGCGTATAATTTTTTCTATCATTAATATATGTATATATGTATGTTTGGCTATATGTATGTGTGTATGTATATGTATATATATATGTATATATATATATATATATATGTATATATATATATATATGTATATATATATAATTGTTATTTGTCTGAATATATATATATATATATATATATATATATATATATATATATATGTGTATGTGGATGTATGGGTATATGTAAATGTATATATATATATATATATATATATATATATATATATATATATATATATATATATATAGAGAGATATATATATATATATATGTATATGTATATATATATATGTATATATATATAATTGTTATTGGTCTTTTTACTTTTTGGGGTCTTCATTAAAAAAGTAAGGTGATTATGGTAAGAGAAATTGGAATTATCAAAAGATTTGTTAGAACCGTGCGAAATTGTACAAAGTGAAATAATTCAGTTTTGAGTCAAGTAAAAGATTATATTCAACGAAGAATATTAAAGTTAAAATAAATTTGAGAAACATTGTGTTATAAATAACTTTGACTTTAACGTTACGAATCGCTAGAAAGCATATTCCTCTACGTTTACACTGGAATAATGGAATATTTTCAATGACCTAAACATTCTATGGAAAACAAATTGATAGTAGTTTGAGCAACATTTGGAAAAAATTGTCTATTGTTCGTAAGTTGTGGTTATGGATGTTAGAAGATTTTGTGAAGAAATTTTAAATAAGCTTGGTACTAAGTAGTTTTTAAGTTTGTGCATGAACATGCCTATCGGTAAAATTTTTACTTGATATATGTTCAATATAATTTTTACTTGATACATGTTCAATGTATTGTTTTCACTAAATTTGGAATGCGTTGATGATCCAGGAGGTAAATTAAATATGATGCGGAAACACCTATTATGTGAAAGTTTTAGTCATGATGAATAATTTGAAGCCCATACAATATTGCAATAAGTTAAAAACGAAGAGATTAAAAGAAGTATAGCATAACTGAAGTTTTATTTCATACAATGTTACACATTTTTGAAGTAAAACCTGTTTTTCGAGATTTTTGATTTAACATAGTTGATGTGATTCATCCAAATTCAGTGTTAGTCAATTATAACTCCAAAGAATTTGCAGGAAGGGACACGATTTATAGATGTACCATTGATCAGAGTAAAAGAATGTAAACAAATTTGTTTGGTTCTGGTATGGAATATAAGATAAGTTGTTTTATTCAATTTTAAAAACAACTTATTGTCGCAAAACCATTCGTAAACATTTGTTCATTTCACTTATTAAATTATTTAAGTTCTTACAAGATGCAAAAACATTTTTATCTTTATGCAAAAGCACAAATTCGAGAAGTTTGGATACCCAGCATGAATCATTTATATAAATCAGAAACAATAGTGGCCCAAGAATAGATCCCTGCGGCACCCCACAAGATATATTACAATAGCTTGAAGTTATTATTATTATTATTATTATCAAAAAAGCTTTTTATAAAAATGTCTCAAATCTGATAGCAGAACAACAGCCAGTTAAATGTTTAATCATAGGTTTAATCATGTGTTTTAAGATAGATGATATTTTGAATAGATGAGTTTTTAACTTTTTCTAAAAGAAGAGAGAGTGAGATTTGGATCACGAAGATCCGTTGAGAGATTGTTACAGTCAGTTGGGGAGCAAATTGCAAATGCCCGCGGACCAAATGTCACAGTATTGTTGCGCAGGACACACAACCGTATGGAACGGCAGCCGTTGATTGTAAACCTGGCCGCCCTTCAACCTTCAGAGGTGAGCACTATTTCAAATACAAGTAATTAAAATACGTTTTTTCAAAATAAATTATGTATTTTATTTGGTATCTAAATACCAACGATGAAGTATTTTTTATTTTGGTATTTTAAATATTTTTTTAAGATATTTGTGCTTTAAAACACATCAAAATACTTTTAAAAAATACTTTCATGTTTCAATGTTGTAAAAGAAAACTATTTGCATAGAATCTTAACTATTGATGAGGAGGAAAAAGCAGTCATACTCTCAGCCTAATAGCTACAAGTGATATGAATGGAATAATTAAATTAATCATAATTACGGAAGAATCCACCTTAATACGTTTGGTAAATGTATAGCTGTTTGGAACAAATGTTTGCGATCACAAACATTTGGAAAGATTATTTTGCTATAATGAACTCTCAACGGATGTGTCCATGCCCAGCAAAATGGAATTCGTTTTTCGAAATTATCTGTAGCTTGTTAAAAGCCAGTGAACAACTAAAAAATGTGATGTTGCTCCCAATGTGGAAGTTTTTAAGGACTACATGACATTGTCGAGTGCATGAAGCCTATAGCCGATAGCTTGGATCACTTGCAAGGCGAGCAGAATTGTTATATGGGTGATTTGTTGCAAACATTGTTACGGATTCAAGACAAACTTATATCCCTATGCAATAAAAATATGGCATATTGAGCACCATTATGCAAGGAACTAAAGGAAACCATGACTAAGCGATTCAGATTTTATTTAAATTTTGACATTGGTGTTATCGACTACATCTATACAGCTGTATCTCGTCCTTTTTTTAAATTAAGATGCGACCGCAGACAGTCTGGGAAGAATAGAAAGACATGTTCTAGTGAGAACTAAACAAGAACGTGCCGGTGTTATTAACATTGATGAAAGTAGCACATCTAATATAGTGGTGCTAGAAAATAATGAAATTTTTCCTTTGAATGTGTAGCAACTTTATCAAATGAAGTTGTCACTGATGTTGAAGTTTTTCAATATCTTGATGACAAGTCTACTTCATTTGATATTTTACACAAGTATCCTACAGCGAAGCAAATTTTTCCAGATACAACACTGGGATACCATCTTCTGCGCCGGTTGAGCGGCTGTTTTCATATGCAGGAATGGTGCTCAACAAAAAAAAGCATGTATGATTGATGACAATTTTTAGCAGCAGTTACCTACTGTTAAAGGCAAAACTTGTTTTGTGATATGTTTGTGAATTTATTTTAATTTTTTTAATTTATATTTTCGATTATGTGCGTCGAATAAATGTATTTGAATTTTAAATAAAAGTATCTTGAGATACGTATTTTGTATTTTAGTATTTTGAACCCCTCGAAGAAGTATTTGGTATTTTAGTATTTTAATTACTTTTCTAAAGCATTTTAGTATTTGGTATTTTAAATACTTGAGGTCAGTATTTGGCCTATCTCTGTCAACCGTACCAACCGGGAGAAAATAATTGGCAAGATAAGGAGGTGCAGACCCATGTTGGCACCGAAATGCCAGCAGGAATGTCGAGCCAGTAAAGTCGCGTAGAGATCACATTAGTCATGTGGGCCCTTAGAGGAAGCATGAAGATGATGCGTGCGACAGCTCTCATGACGCCGGACAGTTGACCAAGAAGGCACTTCGAAGCACCGCCGTCGAGTCCGTTACAATAGTCAAGTCTGGATAAGACCATTGCACAAACCAGGGCGTGGCATGAGTCGATAGGCAGAGATTGGCAAATCGAGCGAAACTGACTAAGGTGAAAATAGCATGTTCTTGTCAGCCGGTTGACATGATCAGTTAGACTGATGGCTGGGTCGAGAATTACACCAAGATCCCGGACTGTGAGCGAAGGTTGGATGGTACTTCCACCTACCACAATCGAATCATATGAGCAAGCAGCCAGACAACGTGATGAACCGACCAGATAAGCTTCGGCGCATTGAATTTAAATTTTTTATTTATTTTTTTTCTATTTTTTAGTCTTCATGGTTTTTTTAATTATCTTCACAATTATCCGACTTATCCCAATTGCTATATATATTTATCTAAAGTAGCGGATCCAGGGGGAGGCCCGGGGGCCATCCAAAATTTACTTTTTTTTAAATATAAAAATTTTTTTTTGAACATTTTTAATCTCAGATAGTTAAAAATACTGTTGTTATAGGAAACAGTATAAATGTAAATCGTTGATCAAACATAATATATAATATATATATATATATATATATATATATATATATATATATATATATATATATATATATATATATATATATATATATATATATATATATATATATATATATATATATATATATATATATATATATATACTAGCGGACCCGGCGAACTTCGTTTCACCTTAAAGAGTGTATTTTTTAAGCAATAAAGAACAATAATAACAATGTATATATATATATATATATATATATATATATATAAGTTTAAAAGGAAACAAAATAAAAAAAACGTTCACTTCAATAGTTTAATAGAAAAACATTGGTTGAACTCGGGTTGATTCTCTTTAATCCAGCACTTTATGATACACTATGTTTTTTGTTTTATTATCGGGCGAAAAAACAAATAAATCTGATGGTCTGCCGACACGTGAACACGCCACATACAATTGACCATGAGAAAAACATGCATTATCCAAGTTCAGACCATAAAAACTCAAAGATTTGCCTTGTGATTTGTTAATCGTCATAGCAAATGCTAGGTGAATCGGAAATTGAATTTTTCTATAACCGAACTGCCTTGCTTCCGACGTTGAAATTTCTTTGATGAAACGTTCCAAGTGTAATAACGTGGCATCTCCGAGTAAAGCAATGTTTGTGCAAATGGATCGCTTTGGCAAATCGCAAAAAAACTCGTTAATGTTGTTGCTGGAGGTGTTTCAGCACGTTGAATAATATTCGACACGTTAAAATAAACTCGTTGACCATTCTCCAGATGCACAGCCAAATGGACAACAGTGGGATGGCGTTCGTGAAAAGAGAATAAGAATATACGCCAAATTGCTTCATTGCAGTTCACATATCTACCAATTTGATAGCGTCTAATCTCGTCATTATTGGAGGTTTGAATGCCAAAAACTGCCATATCGCTGCCTTTCGATTCATATTTGCAGATGTACTTAATTGACTTTACAGAATTGCAATAATCAACATTGCAATGTGTCTTGAATGTTTTGGAAAGAAGTGGCGAATATGGAACAATCCAACTGTTGTCAACCACGAAATCGTTTCCTTTCACTTTCTTTGTGACAGTTCGACCGTTATAATCGGGTGATCGACGTCGATATAATGGATAGCCATCCGTGCCAGTGATGGTCTCTGTCGTAAATTTTTGTGGATAACGTTTGGAACACTTGCCGTCGACCATGCACGGTGATTGGGGGTTGATAGCGACACACGGTCCATGAATCATATTCATAACTTCAACATCATGTAGGTCTGGATCGATTTCGGGATCAGCAATCTCGGCATTTATGATATCATCTATTTGGTAAGGTCTAATTTTTTCAACTAAACAAATGAGAATGTGTGCATGAGGCAAGTCTCGTTTTTGTCATTCGATTGAATACATCCAGCATCGAGTATCACCGAAAACGTGTTGCTTTACAATGTAGTTCATCAGCGACCGAATTTTTTGTTTGAAGACACGTGCGGTGATGCCGTGCCGATCACTTGATGTTTGTCCGGGAAGCAGCATTTGAACAATTTCAATCCACTTTGGATTACAGGTTAGGGTAATGAATAGATCTGGCCGTCTGTAATGAGGAACATATGTCATTGCATCCTGCGCATATTCATGCATATGACGCCGACTACCTACATAAGTAGCCGGTAAAATAGTTAATCGACCAATGTTAGCTGCATCTCCTTCGGTGCTCTTGTCTTCGAGAAGCACGAAGCCGGGACATACTAACGCGGCGCCTTTCTCGCGCTAATTCCAGTTCTTCCGCGGTAGATTGGTTAACATTGTTCCGATGCCTAATTGCCTGACGGCTATTTTGGGAAAGATTAGATCTTCTGGGTCGCGGCATTGTTATTAATGATGTTTTTGTTTTAAAACTCGCAAATTAATTCCAATGAACGAAAATATAATATTGACAGAACAGCATTGACACTTTGTTAATGCCAAATGGAAAACGAAAAATGCGAAACTAAAAATCATATATCTATGCAAAAATATGTTTTATATTTTTATGGCCCATAAACAATTATTTTATTTTATATTTTAATTGAAAAAGATATTTACTTAATTTTTCTGTGAGATTTTCAATTGTAAACAATGAAATAGTCAGAAAATTTATAAACATGCGCTCTACCCCATTTGCGCATAAATGTCATGTCGCGGAAAATTAAACATCTGTATATCTCGATAACTCAAACTCCAAATTAAAAATTTATTTTGTCCGTAAGACCAAATAGAGGATGCTCTACAACTTTGCCATTTGAAGTTTTTTTCTTGGACGCACTGTTAAGGCTGTATAGCTACCGGGGTACATACTGCGGTCCCCATGGGCCACTCCATGATTCAATGTCAATTTTTTCAGTTATTCTGTTAATAGGAGCTGAGAGAAATCCAATAAATCAAAAATCTCTAAAATCGGTTCAGCCGTTCTTGAGTTATGAGTGTCGTAACACAAATCCGACTTTCTTTTATATATATATATATATATATATATATATTATTTTTTTTTTTTTTTTTAATAGTTTATAGTCCTTTACACCAAGTGTTTTAAGACTGAATTGGCTGTAGGTAAGAAGCACATTAGTACTTCCTGTCGTGGATCAAAGTTTGATCCTTTTAACTGTCCCTCCTCCTTTATCCAGGCTTGGGACTGGCTCGCAATTAGCGAGGCGGAGTTAGTGTCGTAACACAAACCCGACTTCCTTTTATATATATATATATATATATATATATATATATATATATATATTTTCTTGTACACAAACTCCATTGAATATAATTGCCCATTTTGTATTTGTTAATTTTTTTGCCAAAGACTCAAAACGTCGAAGGGAAGCCCGTTGTTGGGAAGATAAACTATTAACGAATTCCTTGTTTGCAGCCGTATTTACGTTTATTTGTAAAAAATTTGAAAAATTTAAAAAGACAGTTATGTTATAAAATAAATAAAATAAACTAAAAAGAGTAACTTATAAGTTTAAAGTAATAAACAGGGCTAACGCGTTTCGACAGTTAGTTTGTCATCATCAGAGCCCGAAAAGAGAAACAAAACATGGATAGACTAATGAAAAGTGAAATTAGTTAAAACCGATAATGGAACAACATAATAATATTTATTTTTCGAGAATGACATGTTAATTTATTTTACTATAGGGAGATATTAAAAATAAATTATATAATAAAACTGTTATACATTTAAAAAAAAAAAAAATAAAATAAAAAAAAAAAAAAAATACGGTCGAAAAGCAAAATCTATTAATTGTCAAACGACAGATCTACATCAAATCTCGCGCAACCATGACATTGTTAAAACGGAAACCATCTCTGAAGAATTGCCAAAATTAAATTAATTAATTAAAATGCCACGTAATTTTACACAAAACGTTATCGTCGACGTCGCATAGTTATATTGTCACAATGCAGAACTGCCGCCATTCTTGCCAAAAGAACATTTTCATCATCAACTGCTTCATTTATCGAAACAATCTCATCAGCACGGTCGTCACACAATGTCGCATCTACCGAAACCCGATCGCACGTAGATGACGAGTTGTCGCGGACCGGCTGGCCAACGCTTTCGTGTCGAGAGCCGTCACTGCTCTCACCGCCGCCACTTTCAGGGTCCACGATATGATCCATAGCAGATGTCGACATGGACGAGGGGCCGATATCTAAGTTATCTTCAACAGGATCACCACACTGCTCCCCGCACGGCTCGAAAGAAGAAAATGAAGTGTCCGCATCAAAAAAGATATCGGTGGCAGGACTTGGAACGGGACGACTGGAAACGGGCTCACCACTGTAGCCACTGTGTAATTCAAAATCAGTCGCACCACCTGTAACTCCACCGACAATCTCAGGACCCTGGGTACAGGTAGAAGTTAATTTTACCGAAGAATTGTTAAGTTTGGGCTTTATATTTTTGACCTCACAAGTTAGAGTTTTATAATCTCCAAATAGTTGTAATGTGAGATTAAAGGCATCTCGCTGAATGTTCATGATAGGTGCTTCTCTATGTATATATAAGGCCTCCTGTATTTTTAACCGCAATATATCATTAGAAGAAGATAGTATTGTAGTATTTTCATTCAATATTGATCTTGTAAGAGGAATGGCTTTGTGTTCACGCAGGAAATGAGCACGGATACTCCCGCCCTGAACGTGCATCGTCAATCTTCTAGCCAGAGTTGTTCGAGTCTGTCCAATGTAACTAGTTTTATTATCGTGTTGAAAAGGGCATTGAAACTGATAAACTACGTTGGTTCTCTTGAGAAAATTAGAATTAACCAGATTATTTTTCATAACTAATTGATGAGTTTTTTTAGTTTTGTAGTAGATTATTATTTTTAATTGGTGGGTATCAGGAGAAGTGACAAAGACATTGTTTGAGATAATATCTTTAAGAACCTTTCCATCAGTCTCCAGTCCTCCATGCACTTGGGCTCCATAGTATAACGCTATGGGAAGTTTTTTTCCACAATCAGCAACAACTCCCATAGTATTTGCAAGCTTTTTGTCCAAAAACACCTGTATAGTTTTATCTATTTCAGTGTTTGTAAAATTATTATTCACCAGTAAAGTTTTAATTTTTTGAGTCTCACGATCAAACTCAATCCAATTCTCTGCAACACGGTAGGCTCTGTGTAGGTAGTTATTGATAACATTAACTTTATAACGATCTGGGCAATATCCAAGTGCATTTAAAGTCTCCCCAGTCGAAGACGGCTTCGTATAAACACTCAGTTTCAGACCGGACTCAAACTGAGAGACTAGCGTATCCAGAAATGGTAACTGCCGGTTAATGTCACTCAATTCAAACGTGAAATGTAATACAGAATGTTCCTCAAAAGTATCACGCAAAACCATTAGTTCGGAAACGTCGCGGCAACAGACAAAAATATCGTCGACATATCGTCCATACAGATGTGGTTGTTGAAGAATACCGTTGAACACTTTATTTTCCAAATGTCCCATATAAAATCCTGCAAATGTAGGACCCAACGGCGATCCCATAGCCACACCGTCGGCATGTACATAGAGAACACCGTCGGGGCCAGTGAACGGAACTTCAGTGGTGCATAAGCGCAATAAATCGGACAAGACACTTTCTTGGAGAGAAGGAGGAGAAAGGTTGCTGTTATGGTAAACACAATTTAAAATTATCTTGATAGTTTCAAATACCGGTACATTTGTGAAGAGACTTTCTACGTCCAAGGATGCAATAATGCCATTAGATGGTTGAGAACTTCTTATTAAATCGATAAACTGAGAAGTAGATTTTAAACTGTATGTTGATGGACAATATGGAGAGATCAGGTTATTAATAGATTTTGAGAGAGAATATACAGCAGTAGGACACTGCGATATTATAGGTCTTAATGGAAATCCGTTTTTATGTATTTTTATGTTGCCGTACATATAAGCAGGGCCGTACTCGCCGATGATCTGGCAAAACCGAGTGTCTGGACGTAATTGTGAGTTAGCAATGGAAATCAATCTATTGGCATTTCTCTTAAGATCGTCCAAAGAACTAGAAGTGATTTTTTTAAACTTATTAGTATCCTGAAGAATAACATTGATTTTATTGATGTAATCAGAACGATTCATAAGAACGTACGTGTTGGTTTTATCAGCCTTTCTGATAATTATGTCTTTATTCTCTTTTAAGGATTTGGCAGCTTTTACGAGTTTCTGAGGAAGATACTTTCTTTTGTCGTTTCGATGGACATGTCCCTCGCGAGCCATAAGCACTTTGAGCCTCGGATTACATGTTAAAGAACCATTAGAAACGAAATGCATAATATTACGATACAACACTTCTAATTCAGTTTGCTTTACCAGAGGGTCGTATCTTTGCTGAACGTGGCAGTTATAACCCATCTCTAACATTTCGAGTTCATCAGGAGTAGGTGTATAGTCTGAGATATTCACAAAATGTTTAACTTTTTCTTTCAAGCAAATATTACCTCCATACAGCCGAGAAAGCTTGCTCTGAATGACTGATCTTTTTTTAGAATCAAGATGGTTAACAAAAGAAGTAATATACAATTTAAGATCCGTTTGCAATGAAGAATCAAAAAATGAATCAAGTAAGGCGGTGCGTTGAGACGAATAACTCTTTTCCAAGGAATCCAACTTATTACGGCATAATAGCAATTCATTCTTAACACGCTGTAGACCATAAACAGTTTTACAATTCCGTTTGCAAGCAAAACGTTCAGTAGTGTCGTCATTGGCTGTCAAACAATCTTTAGGAGAACGCAAGTTAACTCCGTGACGAGGCAAATTGTATTGTTTGGCCGCTTTGGAGTAGTTTAGTAATTTGTTTCTTGCATATAGCGGTACGATATTTTCTTGTACACAAACTCCATTGAATATAATTGCCCATTTTGTATTTGTTAATTTTTTTTTTGCCAAAGACTCAAAACGTCGAAGGGAAGCCCGTTGTTGGGAAGATAAACTATTAACGAATTCCTTGTTTGCAGCCGTATTTACGTTTATTTGTAAAAAATTTGAAAAATTTAAAAAGACAGTTATGTTATAAAATAAATAAAATAAACTAAAAAGAGTAACTTATAAGTTTAAAGTAATAAACAGGGCTAACGCGTTTCGACAGTTAGTTTGTCATCATCAGAGCCCGAAAAGAGAAACAAAACATGGATAGACTAATGAAAAGTGAAATTAGTTAAAACCGATAATGGAACAACATAATAATATTTATTTTTCGAGAATGACATGTTAATTTATTTTACTATAGGGAGATATTAAAAATAAATTATATAATAAAACTGTTATACATTTAAAAAAAAAAAATAAAAAAATAAAAAAAAAAAAAAAAAATACGGTCGAAAAGCAAAATCTATTAATTGTCAAACGACAGATCTACATCAAATCTCGCGCAACCATGACATTGTTAAAACGGAAACCATCTCTGAAGAATTGCCAAAATTAAATTAATTAATTAAAATGCCACGTAATTTTACACAAAACGTTATCGTCGACGTCGCATAGTTATATTGTCACAATGCAGAACTGCCGCCATTCTTGCCAAAAGAACATTTTCATCATCAACTGCTTCATTTATCGAAACAATCTCATCAGCACGGTCGTCACACAATGTCGCATCTACCGAAACCCGATCGCACGTAGATGACGAGTTGTCGCGGACCGGCTGGCCAACGCTTTCGTGTCGAGAGCCGTCACTGCTCTCACCGCCGCCACTTTCAGGGTCCACGATATGATCCATAGCAGATGTCGACATGGACGAGGGGCCGATATCTAAGTTATCTTCAACAGGATCACCACACTGCTCCCCGCACGGCTCGTTGGTGGGTATCAGGAGAAGTGACAAAGACATTGTTTGAGATAATATCTTTAAGAACCTTTCCATCAGTCTCCAGTCCTCCATGCACTTGGGCTCCATATTTTTTTATTTTATTTTTTTATTTTTATTTTTTTATTTTATTTTTTTTTTATTTTATTTTTTATTTTTTTTTTTTTAAATGTATAACAGTTTTATTATATAATTTATTTTTAATATCTCCCTATAGTAAAATAAATTAACATGTCATTCTCGAAAAATAAATATTATTATGTTGTTCCATTATCGGTTTTAACTAATTTCACTTTTCATTAGTCTATCCATGTTTTGTTTCTCTTTTCGGGCTCTGATGATGACAAACTAACTGTCGAAACGCGTTAGCCCTGTTTATTACTTTAAACTTATAAGTTACTCTTTTTAGTTTATTTTATTTATTTTATAACATAACTGTCTTTTTAAATTTTTCAAATTTTTTACAAATAAACGTAAATACGGCTGCAAACAAGGAATTCGTTAATAGTTTATCTTCCCAACAACGGGCTTCCCTTCGACGTTTTGAGTCTTTGGCAAAAAAATTAACAAATACAAAATGGGCAATTATATTCAATGGAGTTTGTGTACAAGAAAATATCGTACCGCTATATGCAAGAAACAAATATATATATATATATATATATATATATATATATATATATATATATATATATATATATATATATATATATATATACTCTGGACTTGGTCATTACCCGATCAGATCTTCCCCCTCCATCTATCATCGTTGATCTACCACAGGTGTCAGATCACTCGCTTGTGCGTTTCCGGATCCCGTCCGTCATCCTCCCCCGCTGCTTATCGACGTCAACACCCGGGCTTGGAGAAGTTTCGACCCAGAGCAATTCCGTTCTGATTTACAGGGAAGTTCTCTGTGTAATCCGGCGGTCTATGAGACGATGTCAATCAGTCAGGTTCTTGAGACCTTCGACACAACCTTGTCATCACTTCTTCACAAACATGCCCCGCCTCGTGTTGCCAGGCTGCGCGACCGGCCCCTCACCCCATGGTTTGACTCTGAATGCGCTGCCTTAAAACGAAGATCGAGAAAGTTAGAAAGACGTTATAGACGAACACAAGATCCCATCGATCGCACTTCATGGATCAACCACGTGCGAACGTCTCATGACCTTTACAGACAGAAACAAAATCTCTACTGGAAGATGAAGATTGACGACAGCCGAGGGAGTCCTGGGAGATTATGGCGGACATTATCTGGGGTGCTCGGTCGGGTTCGGAGCAACCCGATTTCGCCAAAAGATCTTACAGCCAATGATTTCTCGAGAGCGTTCAATGATAAGATAAGAGATATCCGCCAGTCTACGTCACATGCTTCCAGTCCACGATTCGACCCCGGCTGTTGTTCCTGCGACCTGCTGAGGTTTAAACCTGTGAGTGTCGACGACATTACCCGGCTCATCAAATTTTCACCAAACAAAAATTGTTCCCTGGACCCAATACCGACATGGATGATCAAGCAATACTCTAGTGAACTGGCACCGTTTCTGACATTCCTGGTAAATTCATCGCTAGAGCGGGGACAGTTTCCTCCTGCCCAGAAAAATGCTGTCATCACACCGATCCTGAAGAAGCCGAATCTAGATCCGCTCAACACCGGTAACTACCGCCCAATCTCGAATCTGTCCTATCTGTCAAAACTACTCGAACGATGCGTAGCCGCCCAGATAAACATCTACCTCGGTGAAAACAACCTTCTCCCGATGTTTCAGTCGGCGTACAG
Organism: Erpobdella octoculata; assembly: GCA_963978895.1. Taxonomy (NCBI): domain Eukaryota; kingdom Metazoa; phylum Annelida; class Clitellata; order Hirudinida; family Erpobdellidae; genus Erpobdella; species Erpobdella octoculata. Next base: position 31,418,204 of record OZ022243.1, on the reverse strand, counting down.
AAATCAGCACTCCACTGAAACTGCTGTCCTGAAGGTACTGTCTGATATTTACGCTGCGGCTGATTCGGGTCGGATAACGCTACTGGGACTTCTGGACCTCTCCGCTGCTTTCGACACTGTCGACCATCAAATTTTGGTCAACAGGCTCCATTTCTCGTATGGTTTCGGAGACGTCGTCCTCGAATGGTTTCGTTCCTATTTGACTGATCGGTCCCACTGCATCCGCTCCGGAGGTGTTTTGTCCACGCCTACCTCTGTCCTGTGTGGCGTCCCGCAGGGATCCGTTCTGGGCCCGTTGTTGTTTCTTCTCTATTCCGCGGACGTCCTACATATTGCCACGAAACATCGGTTTTCTGTCCATTCTTATGCTGACGACCTGCAGATTTACGATCACTCCCCGCCAGCGTCGTGTTCCGATCTGGTCCCTAGGATGTCTGCATGTATCAGCGAGATTGGCACTTGGATGGCGAGCAATCGCTTGCAACTCAATCCTTCTAAGACCGAAGTGATCTGGTTGGGCTCGCCTGGTCGACTCAGCTTCTGTCCGAAGGGGGATCTGGTCATCGCTGGTGTCTCAGTCAGGCCCTCCACTTATGTTCGTAATCTTGGCGTGATGGTCGACAGTAGCTTGTCTATGGAAGCACACATCTCTCATCTTACTCGTTCATGCTTCTATCATCTCCGTCAACTGCGCGTCGTCCGCCGTAGCCTCACCATGGACTCCGCCCATTCACTCATCAGAGCACTCGTGCACAGCCGGCTTGATTACTGTAATGGTGTCATGGCCGGACTTAGACAGTTTCAAATCAACAGGCTCCAATCCATTCTCCGAGCAGCCGCTCGTCTTGTTCTTCAGCTGCCCGGCTGGTCTCCCGTATCAGATCTCATGCGGACGCAACTTCACTGGCTTCCTTTCCCGCAGAGAATTCAGTTCAAGTTGGGTCTGATGGTATACAAGTGCCTCCACCACACGGCTCCGGTCTACCTGCAGCAATTGTGTGTACCGATCTCAACGCTTGCTGGTCGGTCCCACCTTCGATCGGCGGCGGCTGGCGACTTGTTCGTTCCATCGTCAAAGACAACGACTCTCGGGAGGCGCGGATTCTCCACTGCTGGTCCTGTTGTTTGGAACAGCCTATCTGCTGACCTGAGGAATCCAGCTTTGGACCTCGGCGGTTTCAGGAAGCTGCTTAAGACCGAACTTTATTCCTAAATTTATGATTTGACGCGACGCGCTTTTGTGACTTTTAAAAAAAAAAGCGCATTATAAATTTACATTTAATAATAATAATAATAATATATATATATATATATATATATATATATATATATATATATATATATATATATATATATATATATATATATATTGTGTTTTTTGCGTAACTCGGCGGTAGATTTTCTTTCGTGCATGCTCCGTTAAAAATAACTGCCCATTTTTTATTTATTATTTTTTTAACATAAGATTCTACGGACAACAACTTTGTTTTTTAAGTAAAATTCTTTATTAATTTTCGTAGCGGGCTTACTGTACAGTTTCGGCTCGAAGGCCATCATCAGAGCCCTTTAAATAGAAAATAATGAAAATATTCAAAATGGACGAATGTGAAAGTCGAACTGAAAATGGAACAATTGCGAAACGTATTTACTTAAAATAGACGATTAGGAAATAAATATAATTCGAACCGATATAGTTGGGATAAAACCAAGCGGAGATAAAATAATGTGAGATAAAATTAAACTGAGGTACAAGAACAGAAATACTACTGTAAAAACAGAAAACATGAAGTGAAATTGAGTTAGATATTGGTAAATGTTTGAAATGTTTATACTTTTATAATTTTTTATACTTTTATACCCTCATTCCGGTTTATATTTTAATATTTTAATTTTCATACACAACAACTCCGCTTGCCTTGTTTGTTGTTTCGCTGGTCGCTCTGCCGTTTTCGAAGTTGATTTCTAGTAAGTTTATATACTTTCTAAAACGGATTCTCATTCCATATCAAACATTTACCAATATCTAACTCAATTTCACTTCATGTTTTCTGTTTTTACAGTAGTATTTCTGTTCTTGTACCTCAGTTTAATTTTATCTCACATTATTTTATCTCCGCTTGGTTTTATCCCAACTATACTTAAAAAACAAAGTTGTTGTCCGTAGATTAGAATCTTATGTTAAAAAAATAATAAATAAAAAATAGGCAGTTATTTTTAACGGAGCATGCACAAAAGAAAATATATATATATATATATATATATATATATATATATATATATATATATATATATATATATATATATATATATATATATATATATATACTAGCGGACCCGGCGAACTTCGTTTCACCTCAAAGAGTGTATTTTTTAAGCAATAAAAAACAATAATAACAAATATCCTATATATAAGTTTAAAAGAAAACAAATATTAAAAAAAACGTTCACTTTAATAGTTTATTAGAAAAACATTGGTTGAACTCGGGTCGATTCTCTTTAATCCAGCACTAAGTCATCCACATCTTTATTCTTAGCCGCCAAAATTGCTCTCTCACTCAACCATTTGTTCTTTTTATGATTAGCAATGATGTCTGGGAACACTTTATTGATAAGCTCGTCTTTCGATGAAACAAAAGTCCAAAAATTGGGAGGAAAAGAAATCAATCCGGTCGATTTGTCGACAGGAACACGGCCATTACCGATGTTGAGCAATTGCATGGAGAAATCTTCAGCAGATAGATCGTTCAGCAATGCAACTCTCATGTTAGAAGACAGCTGAAGTTTCATCACATAGCGCCACAGATATGATGATTTGAGGGAAGCATTAATTTCATCGGCAGCAGTCGATCTTGGAATGACTGGCAGTGTTTGGCGGAAATCGCCAGACAATAAAATCATTGCACCTCCAAAATGTCGCGAGTCATTGCGCAGATCTTTCAGTGTTCTATCAAGTGCTTCCAATGCGCGTTTGTGCGCCATTGTGCACTCGTCCCAGATGATGATTTTAGATGCTACTAAAACTTTTGCCATTGCAGAGTGTTTTGCAATGTTGCATGTTGGTTGTTCAGTAGTTTGAAGATTTAAGGGCAATTTTAATGCTGAATGAGCCGTACGGCATCCTTCTAACAATGTGGCTGCTATTCCAGAAGAAGCAACTGCTACCGCGATGTCTGATCTCGCACAAACAGTGGCCAATATAAAAGACATGAGAAACGTCTTTCCAGTTCCACCTGGGGCATCAAGAAAAAATAAGCCACCATTTCCATTATCGATTGCCTTCATTAATGTATCATACACTTTTTTTTGTTGAGGGTTTAAAAGGGGTACATTCGATTGAACTAATTGATCTAATTCATGTCGATTATAGCCACGTTCACGTTCTAATTCTCGATTAAAAGCATCATTCATTCTACGATCTGGCGCTGGCATTCCTAACTTGACTAACAAACTACCACACATCAGGTAACACATGTCTTCAATCAAGAGCAAAGCCTGGTTATGCATCTCTTCATTCACTTCAAGGTCGGGATTAGTTGAACTGACCCGTATTTGATGTAAAATGTCTTCTGACATGCTATTTTTGTATTTGTTCCACAGTTCACGTGGATTTGATGGAAAGCAGGTGGAAATTATAATAGCAAATAATGTGCGTATCTGAATTGGAGATGCTGAAATAATTGCTTCAGACATTGTCGTGTCCCAATGATTATCGTTTTCAAGCAACTTGAGCTCTTGACATGCAGCACGATATGTTGGGCACACTACACCATTGATAGTTCGTAGTGATACAAAAGATGTTGGGCCACAAACATTGACCAACAACAACCTCAAATAGAAGCATTCATCGTTTTTTGGGTGAACTGTATAAATACGACCAAGAGCATCAGTAGAATACACACCCGGATGTCCAAGAACCGCACTGCCTTGCTTCCGACGTTGAAATTTCTTTGATGAAGCGTTCCAAGTGTAATAACGTGGCATCTCCGAGTAAAGCAACGTTTGTGCAAATGGATCGCTTTGGCAAATTGCAAAAAAACTCGTTAATGTTGTTGCTGGAGGTGTTTCAGCGCGTTGAATAATATTTGATGCGTTAAAATAAACTCGTTGACCATTCTCCAGATGCACAGCCAAATGGACAACAGTGGGATGACGTTCGTGAATAGAGAATGAGAATATACGCCAAATTGCCTCATTGCAGTTCACATATCTACCAATTTGATAGCGTCTAATCTCGTCGTTATCTGGGTTTTGAATGCCAAAAACTGCCATATCGCTGCCTTTCGTTACATATTTGCAGATGTACTTAATTGACTTTACAGAATTGCAATACTCAACATTGCAATGTGTCTTGAATGTTTTGGAAAGAAGTGGCGAATATGGAACAATCCAACTGTTGTCAACCACGAAATCGTTTCCTTTCACTTTCTTTGTGACAGTTCGACCGTTATCATCGGGTGATCGACGTCGATATAATGGATAGCCATCAGTGCCAGTGATGGTCTCTGTCGTAAAATTTCGTGGATAACGTTTGGAACACTTGCCGTCGACCATGCACGGTGATTGGGGGTTGATGGCGCCACACGGTCCATGAATCATATTCATAACTACAACATCAGGTCTAATTTTTTCAACTAACCAAATGAGAATGTGTGCATGAGGCAAGCCTCGTTTTTGCCATTCGATTGAATACATCCAGCATCGAGTATCACCAAAAACGTGTTGCTTTACAATGTAGTTCATCAGCGACCGAATTGTTTGTTTGAAGACACGTGCGGTGATGTCGTGCCGATCACTTGATGTTTGTCCGGGAAGCAGCATTTGAACAATTTCAATCCACTTTGGATTACAGGTAAAGGTAATGAATAGATCTGGCCGACCGTAATGACGAACATATGTCATTGCATCCTGCGCATATTCATGCATATGACGCGGACTACCTATGTAAGTAGCCGGTAGAATAGTTAATCGACCAATGTTAGCTGCATCTCCTTCGGTGCTGATTGCGTCGCGTAAATGGATATACTCCTCTGAACGCAGTTTGGCTTGATTCAGTCGAATGAAAGTTAGGCGTTCCGTTTCAATTTTGACATACATGTCGACGCAATATTGTTGAAACAACTGACGAAATCGAAGCAAATGGTTGTCAGCGTTTTGACGAATCATCATACGATATGCATAAAAATTCATCGAGCTAACTTTCTTGCTAGTTTCGCCACCTGAAATAAAAATATTAAAATTAGTATTCCGAAGTTTGAGCCCATTTATAATCAACTGAGTGATTGAAAATTAAAAAAAAACAAACGGTGTAAAAATTATATCATGTTGAAATATAAATTGATATTGATACTCACTATTCAATGGATTTATCATCTTGATATTGAAGTGATATCCATCCTCTCCTTGCCAAAACATCAGTGGATATTGCAAAGTGTCATAAGAACGGTGCGTTTCACATATTTGTTGTATTTGCCCAGTATCACGACGTGCAAGCGCAATATCACGTCTTTCCAAGTTTTCACCAACGATCAGTATTGCTACTTCATCTATTGTTGGAGCGGTAAATGTGCGTTCATGTGTTCCAGTTGGTCGTTTATCTGCTCTGATCACGACTTTGTAGTCATCAGTTGGCATGCGCTCTAACGCAGTCATGAACAGCCTGACCAATGCATGATGTTCATGAAGTAGATGTTGAAGATCATGAAGAGTTGCTCTTTTCACTGCTGTGTTGATCTCTTGACGCCGATCAAGTTGTTCCTCCATATTGCCCATGAAGTATATTTGTAAAAATTTATGACGTGCATCTTCAAGAGGTAACAATGATCCAATTCGATGGTGAATCTGGCCTTGAATCTGTAAATTTGAAAACAAAGTAAGTATAACTGGTTTGTAATTGATTAGAAATTTCATTAAATGATTTACAAAAATATAGCAAAACTTTTCCAAAGTATTATTGAAGCTAAATTTAATTAAATTTTTTACAGAAAATGAACGTTTACTTTATTAAACAATTTCAACATAAATAACCTTGAAAGTGGGATTAAATCCGTATTCTTCAACAATGTCTGCTCCGAATGAAGTCATTTGAAAACACTTATTGTATTTTTGAGTGTTTGCTAGAAAATGACGTGATTCTGGTGTATCGCCACGAAGCAATGAATGCAGTGGCTCTGGCGGTGGTGTCAATAATGGCAATTTCACTTTACCATTAAGGCAGCACAATCCAGGCGTTTCTCCAGAAAACTTCAATGCGGCACAATGTTCGCAAACAATGTGCATTGGACCAATGCACACGAAAGGATGAGAGCCGTAATCAATTGTGCAATCGTAGAGAAATGCTGCTCGATTCAAATTTGCAGTTTCGGGGAGTAAATCTCTTTGCTCTTGTCTTCGAGAAGCACGAAGCCGGGCCATACTAACGCTGCGCCTTTCTCGCGCTAATTCTAGTTCTTCCGCGGTGGATTGGTTAACATTGTTCCGATTCCTAATTGCCCGACGGCTATTTTGGGAAAGATTAGATCTTCTGGGTCGCGGCATTGTTATTAATAATGTTTTGTTAAAAGCAATACAACTTTAAAACTCGCAGATTAATTCCAACGAACGAAAATATAATATTGACAGAACATCTCGACACTTTGTTAATGCCAAATAGAAAACGGAAAATGCGAAACTATATCTATGCTAAAAATATAGATATATATATATAGATATATATATATATTTTTATTTTTATGGCCCATAAACAATTATTTTATTTTATATTTTAATTGAAAAAGATATTTACTTATTTTTTTCTAAAAAAAATGTAAATGTTTTAAATATATATTTTACATTTACATTTATTTTTTCTGTGAGATTTTCAATGTAAACAATGAAATAGTCAGAAAATTTAATAACATGCGCTCTACCCCATTTGCGCATAAATGTCATGTCGCGGAAAATTAAACATCTGTATATCTCGATAACCCAAACTCCAATTTAAAAATTTATTTTTCTGTAAGACCAAATAGAGGGTGCTCTACAACTTTGCCATTTGAAGTTTTTTTCTAGGACGCACTGTTAAGGCTGTATAGCTACCGGGGTACATACTGCGGTCCCCATGGGCCACTCCATGGTTCAATGTCAATTTTTTTTAGTTATTCTGTTAATAGGAGCTGAGAGAAATTCAATAAATCAAAAATCTCTAAAATCGGTTTAGCCGTTCTTGAGTTATAAGTGTCGTAACACAAAACCCGACTTCCTTTTATATATATAGATATATATATATATATATATATATATACATATATATATATATAATATATAAAAATATATATATATATAGATATAAATCGTCAGACAGAAAATCCGATAAATTTCATATATATATATATATATATATATATATATATATATATTTATATATATATATAAATATATATATATATATAAATAAAAATATATATATATTTATATATTTTTTTTTTATAATAGTTTATAGTCCTTTACACCAAGTGTTTTAAGACTGAAACGGCTGTGTCAGAAGCACCTAAGTACTTCCAGTCGTGGATCATAATTTGATCCTTTTAACTTTTCCCTCCTCCTTTCTCCAGGCTTGGGACTGGCTTGCAAAAGCAAGGCGGAGTTATATATATATATATATATATACATATATATATATATATACATATATATATATATATATAATATATAAAAATATATATATAGATATAAATCGTCAGACAGAAAATCCGATAAATTTCATTTCGATAAATTTCATTTCATAAATTTCATATATATATATATATATATATATATATATATATATATATATATAAGAACATGTCCTGACTGACAGACTGACTGACTGACTGACTGACTGACTGACTAATAATCAACGCCGAGCTCAAACGCCTCATCCTAGGAACGTGAAATTAGGAACTTGTATTACTTTTATTGCGAAAGCATCCACGAAAAATGAATTTTTGAAAATTTTGCTTCTGCGGGGAAGAAACTGGAAAACAAACTTTTATCTAAAACAATGTATATCTCGAAAACCAAAAATGAGAAGATTTTGAAATTTGGTATATGGTTTCTTCTTGAAAAATAAAAAGATACGTGTTTCACCATTTTTTGAAAATTCGGTTTCCCAATGCTACAAAAGTAAAATTAGTATTTAGTTTCGACTCTAAAAATAATGATATACGTGTTTCATCATTTTTTGAAAATTTGGTTTCCAGGACATCTAATGTGAAGTGTAAAAAGGGTTATTTGATTTTTAAATTACTGCTACTCAAAAACTGTAAGTGCTACAGATGTGAACATTAGTATTTTGAGGTTTTGTGCCGGTTAAAAGTAGATGAGTTCAGTTTATCACCGGAAGGACGGGCCAAGCCGTTATTTTAGGGTCTTCATACGGCCCTGCCCAAACCTTAAATCAAAGTGGGACGGGCCGAGATTTTCAACCAAGTGTATAGACATTTTAGTGATTTTAGGGTGTTCAAACGGGTCGGGCTAAACCTGAAGTCAAGGTGGGACGGGCCGAAGTTTTTCATCAAGTATATAAAACTTCTCGGCCTGTAAAAACGGGCCGGGCCCATATTAGACGGGCCAGGAATTTCGGTTTTTGAAACGGACTAGGCCAAGTTGTCGACGGGCCAAGCCGAGACCTAAAAAATTGATCCGAGCAGTACTCTACTATGTATGCACGGTTCAAATTCTCTAATTTCATGCGAGCAAAGCCGCTGCGGGCATTTCTAGTATATATATACAGACATATATATATATATATATATATATATATATATATATATATATATATATATATATATATATATATATATATATATATATATATATATATATATATATATATATATATATATATATATATATATATATATATATATATATATACCTATATTTATATATATGTATACCCTTGGACAGCAGACAGTCCAATTAAACGATTAAACGATTAACCTCACAAAGCAAGTTAATTTGAAAAAGTTAAAGTAAAACTTTATTAGTTAGTAATTATAACGTTCTGAAAAAAAATTGAATAGTTAAGATTTCTTGTTAAATGTCAAAAACATTGAGCATAAAAAATAAAGGTATTTTTAAATATTACAATGAACAATCATCTTCTTTTCTTTTTCAAAAAAATTAAGAAATCAGTCTCCAGCAAAACATCTGTATAGAAATAAAATAAAAATGTTTAAAATGCAATAAAATTCAATGAAAGGTTTGAAATTGGTAACGTTTTTTACAAAACAGAATATGTCTATTACAAGAATTTGTTTCTTTCTATATATGGTTTTATATGGCCATGAGATTTACAACTACCTAAATATAGATGATAACTGTTTTTTTTAATTAGATTATTTACAACTTTCACAACATCTATCATATCCCAAGATTTCACATAACCATCTCTCTTTTCTTGCATTTTGACATGTTATATTTCTACCTCTGTAATTTATTGATCTTGGGTCATCTCCATAAATGCAGGAACCTTTATCAAATTGTAAATTAGATTATAATTAAAAATTCAAACGTAAGTTATATAATGATATTAACTCAAACCTTTGACTGGAGCTCTGTCATCTGCAACACATTTACCATTTCTGCACCATTTTTTATTTCCACATATTGTTCCTTCAAAAGCTGTTACGTCGCTTCTAAAGCATTCATTTGAATTAGGATTAAAACACCAAAAATTTGAACAAATGTGGTCGTAAGTTCTTTCACCATCCTTTTAAGTTATTTAATTTTTAAATTCATTTAATTTGATAAAACATTGTTTCCAAATAGTTTTGTTTCAAATAATCTTACTGAACAATATTTGGTCGTGTTTCCCATAATAAGCTGGCATTGTTTTTCAGCGGGAAAGACAATACCATCAGGTTTTTCAATATCTATTTGATACAATGGTATTGATTCAAACGTGTTTTAATGTTAAGATTACTGAATTATAAGCATTGTTACTCAAAGACCCTTCTCATCTACTTACCTTTATTACAGCTTTCACAACATCTATCGTATCCTAAGATTTTACATAGCGATCTTTCGTTTTTTGCGTCTTTACACGTTATCTGTCTTCCTTTATAATCAATTGATCTTGGATTATCTCCATAAATGCAGGAATCTTTATTGAATTATAAAAAAATTTAAATTTTTTGATTCCATGTTAAACTTATTTTATAAACATTTAAAAAACACTTTTGACTGGAGCTTTGTTATCTGCAACACATTTACCTTCTTTACATCATTTTTGATTTCCACATATTGTTCCATCATAAACTGTTTCATAGGTTATATAGCATTCATTTGTATCAGGATCAAAACAATAGATATCTGAACAAATGTGGTCGTAAGTTCTTTCACCATCCTTTCAAATTATACAATTTTTAAATAAATATAAAAAAAAAGAAATGTTCTTTATAATCTTACTGAGCAATATCTTGAAGTATTTCCCAAATTTTGCTGACATTGTTTATCAGCCGGGTATGCAATACCAGGAAGTATTCCATTTTCTACACTGGACAATGGTAATTCAGGTAAAATGTGGTTTTTTCGAAGACAGTTATTTCGGTTACTGAATTGAAATTAATTTATTATATAATGTTGCCAATTATTGAAACTAAAATAAGTTTATACTTCTCTAATCTATCAATATTTTGTTCTATTTTTTCTATGGAACAATCTGAAAAGGAAAGATATCTGAGCTCCAATCGATATGGCGACATAATATGAGAAAATTCATTACAATGATTTCCCTCGTGGTCATGCTTTGCTCCTAACCTATCAAACACAGTTATGTATTATTATTGGTTTTTATAGAATAAAGGTTTATTTTTTATTAAACTCACGTGTGACCCATTTCATGAGCAATAGCATTCATAGTATATTCAACATAAAAAGCATCAATCTTATCCCGAACTATGGGAGTTGCCATACTACCACAAACCGAGCTGCCCCAAGCTACACCGACAGGGCGCCCTGGATATCTTTAAAAAAACCATTGAATTAAATTAAGCAATTTCTAATCTCAATTTAATTAGAAAAATTTCAAACAAATTTACCTTGTGAGTCCTACACTAATATCGTAATTTTTGCCGTGTTTTTTTATTCGATTCCTGACCCATTTTCCAAACGTATTCAAGACTTTATCAAGATTTAAAGTTTGTACATTGGTAACACTGTTTCGAGAAACAATAACATCATCCACCTCTGTGAAGTTAGCCAACTTAGGCGACTGTATCGGATATTAATTAATTTTATTTTTTAAAATCAGTGGTGGATATCAGGGTGGAGAGACGGTTGGCCCATATCAATGTCTCTGGAGTCATTTTTACCCAAACGTTTTTTAGATTAAAATATTTTGTAACAAATTTAAAAACAAATTTGCTCCGTATCAATGTCTCTGGAGTTATTTTTACCCAAACGTTTTTTGCTTACAATATTTTGTACTAAATTGACTAAATTCTATTTCTAATTTGGAATATAAGGATACAAGTGAGTGTGCAAAAAAAGTGCGTGAATAAAAGAGCGGCTGAAGAAATTAAAAAATTTGCCATATAGGCTATCTGCATAACTTTGCATGCTCCTTCCACAAGAGCAGGCTCTTCTGTTTCATCATAGTCGTTTTTCAAAACATAAGCTGTGCAGCGCCCAATAGGTTATAAATTTAAGTCTACAGAATACAATTTACAATCAGATTGTTTGGGTTTGTTTAGTTTGCACTGGAGTGTCTACGAGGAGGTGGTAGTAAACCGGACCAAAAAGCAAATCAACGTCATGAGAGCCCAATCTGACCAAGCATGAAGATTTGATAAGGCAATTTTCATGTTCAACTATAAATACTAATATTATTCCAAACTGGATTATGGCAGTAAAGTTTTATCTAAAATGATAATGTCAATAGCGGGAAAGAGAGAGCAAGCGCGGAAGAAAACGGGACCAAGAGAGGGAAAGGAAGAAAGAAAAAAGAAGAAAAATACCAAGTTTTTCTTATATTTAAACTAATTAAAAGTGCTCGAACTAGCAAATTTTTATTCAAATTATTTTTAGAATGAAAAAATTTTAAACTAAATAGACATTTTTCAATACTGCTTTGATGTGGAAAGCTGTTGGTCGATCTTTAAACAACAGTTGGACATGGCTATGACATATTTTGTTCCTCTGTGTATTAAAGGATCAAGGTAAAAAAAAAGAAAAAACTCCGAAAATTCTTAGAATGATTTACAAGGCCAAGTTGTGGTTTTGGAAGAGATGGAAGGCTACTGATGCTTTGAAACACAAGGTTTGCTATGTCGAGTTTTCAAACAAATGTTCTAAATTGGCCAAGGAAGTTCAAGTTACCACTGAGAAAAAACTTATCTTGGGGGGTAACATTGGAACGTTTTACAGGTACGTCAGCAGTAAGCTATTTACTCATCCTCGAATTGGTAGCATTGATTCGGGAAATGGCAACTCTACATCTGACGCTACCGAAATTGCCAACATTTTCAAAATAGATATCTGATTGCTCTATTAATACTCCTTCTGTGACATCCTCATTTAATAACTAGCATCTATCTGGTACCTAGATCTAAATACAAATATTTATCTGATTACCTTGCTGTTACTAATCCATCTATTATGTATTAGTTAATATTCATATATAGTCATATAGTTTATATTTTGAACACAACTTTTCTGTTTTACTTTTGCCTGGCTCGTCGCCTCACATCAGACGGTTTATTTTGTTTTGTTTTTCTTTAGTTTTTATTGTGTTCTGTCCGAACTGTACTAGTGGCCCTTTGGGTCCCTCTGTTCGTGTACCAATAAATAAAAAATAAAAAATTTGTGGGACGTCCCAGTATGAAATAGAATTCTTTTTCTTTATTAGAACGTATAAAACTTGAAAAATATTAATGAGCTCTACAGGCCGCTGATTGAATTAGATTATGAAAGCACGTAAAGCGGGTCGTGTTAGAAACTAAGTAAGCAGTCAAAACACTTTTACAAACTAGTCTATATATATATTTATTTATTTATTTTCACTATAAATCGAAAATATATAATTAAATTAAATAAAGCCATGGGAAAAATCCACAAAAATTCACAAAAATATTATCGCCAAAAGTAAACATGTGTGCCAAATTTTAGAATGATTGTATAACGGGAAAAAGTTCAAAATAAGAAAATTAAAAATAGTTCGATTCATGGGTCCGATTTACCTGACGAAGCAAGCTAATATAAGACTAGTAAAAAAAGTTGCGTTCCGTCCCCCACCCTGTCATACGTTCATAAATCCGTTAATGTCTCAAATTATTCAGACTGAAATAAAACATTTCAAGTTACCTCGGCAACATAAAAGCCCACCAGTTTAACAGAATATCTGTATTTAGATGTATCTATAGCTCTGTAAATACGGTCAACCTGTAGTTTTTAAATTTTGATAAAAATTAGTTATAAAGATTATGGTGATAAAAAATAAATTAACAATATTATCCATTACAAAAAAACGTCAATTTAAATGATATTTAAAAATAACATTATAATTAAATTTACCCCAGAAAAGACTTGTGTATAATATAATGCTATATCTCTCATTGTCTTGTTTTTATCTCCTTCATTATATGATGAATATCTTGGAAAAAAATCTCCGATAATTAAACCAATTTTTAATAAAAAAAACTACTTAACAACATACTCTTTAAACACGCTATAATCTGCCACAGCAAAAGTCTCTATAACAAGGTTTACAATTGTGTTATTATTATTTAAATTGTCAAATTTCCTTTTTGTCTTCTTTGGTTCAGATTTGGAAAAATCATATTTTAAATTTATTTTTCAGTTAATTTACGTGTTTTAATTTTAACTTACTTTCCACAACATTTTCGACATTTTTTAATTGCACAACATCAAGCCAGACGGCAAGAGCACAAAAATAAAAAAGTAACATTTTTTCTCTACCCATTGTGAACATTTAATTTGAAAAACTACAGTCTTATATATATTGTAGTTTGATAATTTCTCTATGGCACATTTTGTAATGTCTTTTAGAACAGCTACTAAATAAAAGACGTTCCATTGTTAGAATATGTGGTTTGGTCCAGATTTTTGGTTTAATAGTTAAACTAAGCCCTATTTTCACAGCTAATCAAAATGTCATTAGTTGTAAAATAATTAATTTTCAAAGCTAAATAATTTTAGTGGGTATTCAAACGGTTTCAAAATATGTTCCATAGTTCAATCATTTATTAACTTCAATTTTAGTGGGCATTCAAACGGTTTCAACATATATTCTCTAGTTCTATCATTGTATGTATTTATGTATGTATGTATGTATGTATGTATGTATGTATGTATGTATGTATGTATGTATGTATGTATGTATGTATGTATGTATGTATGTATGTTTGAGTGGAGTTTATTAAACAAACAGATTGAACACAGTAAAAGTGAACTAATTACAAACAATTATAGTGTGATAAAATGTGAACAATTGGACAGCCCAAAGGAAATAATTTTTTTTGTTTCTTGGTCTGCCCAAAATTAAAATATAATCGACAAAAATTAAAATAAATTACTCTTTTTTTATAAAAAAAACAAACAAAATTTGTGTTTTGAGCAGAAGAGTGCTGTATTTTTTTTGAACAAATATAATGCTTTCAAAGATCTTATTTAAACTGGAATAATGGAATATTTTCAATGACCTAAACATTTTATGGAAAACAATTTGATAGTTGTATGAGCAACATTTGGACAAAAATTGTTCATTGTTCGTAAGTTGTGGTTATGGATGTTAGAAGATTTTGTGAAAAAATTTCATATAAGATTGGTACTAAGTAGTTTTTAAGTTTGTGCATGAACATGCCTATCGGTGGAATTTTTACTTAATATATGTTCAATATAAGGTTTTCACTAAATTTGGAATGCGTTGACGATCCAGGAGGTAAATTAAATATGATGCGAAAACACCTTTTTTGTGAAACATGTGAAAGTTTTAGTCATGATGAATAATTTGAAGCCCATACAATCTATATATATAAAAGGCACTTCGTTGGACTTTGAGGTAAGAAACTGCAATAACCATTGAACTATTAAGCACGAAATATTTTATGGTGAATATTTGGCTCCTAAAAAAATTTTCAGTCTAAAGGAAAAAATGTTTTATAACTTATTTAAAAATTTCATTTTCTGTTCAACTAATTTTCTATGCTAATGTTTTATATCGATCGTTGTTTTCATATCGCCGTTTTTCGAGTCTTTTCGTTCCACGTTCCACGTTTGGTTATTGTTACTCTGATTCTAAGAAGGTAAGTTATTTATTTATTTGTTTTTCATAAAATTGTTTGTTGTTTAACGCCTTCGTTTCATTCCGCGTGATTGCATATATCAATATTGCTATACTTTCGCCATTAGCCTTCGTTTCATTCCGCGTGATTGCATATATCATTATCGCTATACTATACGTTTATTCATTTATCAATTTTTATGATATTTTTTATATATATAGATATCGCTTTTTCTAACTTATTATTATTCAATTTTTTATACCATTGAATGTTTCAGTATGCCTCCTAATAAAAGGATTGATCTTGGAAGTAGGACTTCAAAAGCTAAAGATATGGCTGATTCTAGGTTAAATGAATCTCTTGATGAAAGACAGAATAGGTTGGACATTTTTAGCAACTTATCTTTTAAATCTAGATAACTTTGGTTTTCAGGACTAATCAATAAATTGCAGGTGGAATTTCTTCTATTTAGAGATATTTTGTGCTTCACAAAGAGAGTTCCAGACTTAACAAATTAAAATTAAATCAAATTAGAAATTCATTGTTCATATCTCTCATTCAAAAGTAAGTGGCAAAGTTTAGTAATTTGTTTTTAGTTTTTAAAATCATGATTTACTGTGTATCTTTCAATTTGTTTCGTTTGTTGCATTGCACGTGTTTTAATTATTATAAGATTATCATTATGCTCTAACATTTTGTGTTTTGCAAAAAGGAGTTGCAGATTGGAAAAATAAATTTAAATTCATTGTTCATATTTATCGTTCAAGGCTTCTGACTCCAATTGTTCCCTATCTAATATTTTTCATCATGGTTTCCTAAACAACTCCGCCTCGCTTATTGCGAGCCAGTCCCAAGCCTGGAGAAAGGAGGAGGGAAAAGTAAAAAGGATCAAATTCTGATCCACGACAGGAAGTACTTAAGTGCTTCCTACATACAGACATTAGAGTCTTAAAACACCTGGTGTAAAGGACTATAAACTATTATAAAAAAAAAAAAAAAAAAAAAAGGTTTTTTAAACTGACGAGCTTGCTATTAGCCTATCGGTAAATGAGATTTTTTTGGGCAGGTATGTTTTTTTTTATGTGATGGCATTACAACCATTATTATTCACGAGTAGTTTTGACTATAAGATTATGAATTAATTTATCGGTCTTATTTTATTTTTTAATTTTCAGAGGAAATTAGAAAATTACATTTTAAAGAAAATCTTACATGCAACATCAATTTATTGTAAAAGTTTCACTGATATATGAGGTGCATGAAATTTGAAAGAAATGAAAGCAAGTGCAGTATTTTTGTGTTTCAACAAAATCATGAACAAAGTTCTCAAGCCAGCCTATCAATCTGCTGCTGTTTTGTTCAATTTATAATTGCATCATTTGCTAAATAAAAGTGGTACTCTTCGATTGTTCCAAATTGATGATCTCAGAAAACTCTCGGAAAATTCATTAAGTTAATGCTTTGAAAGTTTTTAATATTATTATTACATGTTTTATTTCAATCTGTGTTTTATATCACGCCACGGGTCAGCATTTATTAACATGCCACATGTAGCGTTCTGTAGACATGACACTTAAAAACTAAGAACATCTAAAAAAAAATATAACCTGTTGAGATATATGAGCGGATTTTAACATTATTGCAGCCGTTAACTTTTTTTTCAGCTTTAGTCAATCATAATAAGCCTTTGCAGAAGATCACATTTGCAGAGTGAAACCAATACATTAAAGAACACTAATTAAAATTGAGGAAGTTCAGACGTAACTAAACGAGCAAACCTATTAACAAAGTGTTGATGAGAGAACATATCAATTTTGATGACTGCACAGCATTCCGCTACAGCCCATCTAAGCTACATTGGGAAGGCTCTAAAATTTAATGGAGGAACGGAAGAGCGAAAAGAAGAGCAAGCTGGAGCGTAAAAGCAACCGGGATCGATGAAAAGTAAAAGAGACCGTAGCCGGAAAAGCGACTGTGAGCAGAAATGCGACCAGGAGTGAGAAAGCGACCTGGAACGGGAAAGCAAGCAGTTAAGGAAACGGGAGCCAGAGAGAAAACGATAAAAAGCCTTTAAAATCCCCGGGCAACGCCGGGTAACCCAGCTAGTATTGCAATAAGTTAAAAACGAAAACATGTTTTTCGAGATTTTTGATTTAACATAGTTGATGTGATTCATCCAAATTCAGTGTTAGTCAATTATAACTCTAAAGAATTTGCAGGAAGGAACACGATTTATAGATGTACCATTGATCAGAGTAAAAGAATGTAAACAAATTTGTTTGGTTCTGGTATGGAATATAAGATAAGTTGTTTTATTCAATTTTAAAAACAACTTATTGGCGCAAAACCATTCATAAACATTTGTAAACTCGTGGTTCATTTCACTTATTAAATTATGTAAGTTCTTACCAGATGCAAAAACATTTTTATCATCAGCAAAAAGCCCAAATTCGAGAAGAATGAATACGCAACATAAATCTATATATATAAAAATGAATGTTTGTATGTATGTATGTATGTATGTATGTATGTATGTATGTATGTATGTATGTATGTATGTATGTATGTATGTATGTATGTATGTATGTATGTATGTATGTATGTATGTATGTATGTATGTATGTATATAGGTATTGTATTCATGCATTGCTACACCATTCATCCGATCGTAATGAAATTTTCACACAATCTTGGGAGTCAAGGAAAATCAAATATAGAAATTTTTTTTTTGAAATCCGTCACAAAATTAGCGGAGCGGAGCGGGTGAGCGAGCGGGAACTATATATATATATATATATATATATATATATATATATATATATATATATATATATATATATATATATATATATATATATATATATATATATATATATATATATATATATATATATATATATATATATATATATATATATATATATATATATATATATCAATCAATCAATTTTTTATTTGGACATAAAAAAAGAGGTTCAACATTCAAGTAAATCAACTAAAAATAAGATAAGTCCAAAAGGGAAAAAATCCAAAGGGAAAATTATCCCACTCGAAGATCACCCTAAACATCAAGATAATAACATTGTTCGAAAAGAAAAAAAACAATCAAATAATAAAAAAAAACACAAAGTAAAAAACACAAGGTGGAAAGAAACAAAGTAAAAAACAGAGTAAAAACAGGACAAACAAAAAAAACAAAAAAAAACAGTGTAATAATAATATAAAAGAAGTGAATAAGTAGATAGTAGATGCAAATGATGTTAAGAAAAAATGATCATTTAGTGAGACAGTATAATTTAGATAGTTTTTTGAATGATGCAAAACAGGATAGAGATGAAATTGACTTAGGAATACCAGACCAGACACGAGGACCAACACATTTGATAGAAAACAGTTTCATATTTGTCCTAGCAAAATCCGAAAAATATACACTACTAGAACGTAAGTTATAATTGTGTACACTGTTGGTTTCAAGAAAAAAATTAATAAAGGATGAAGGAAGTAAAGCATTGGAGTATTTAAACATAAATTGACCAGTTAAAAAAAGATTTATTTGATTGACATTTAATAGACTATGTTCAATAAATTTTGCCTTTGTTGATGTGCTTGGAGGAAGATGAAACATCATACGAACAGCCCGTTTTTGAATTCTTATGAGAACAATCAGTCGTGAAGGATAGTTTGAAGCCCATACAATGTTACCATATGTTAGAAATGGATATACCATTGAATGGTAGAGCATCAAAGCAGTTTTGGTATCAATAAAATGCCTTATTCTAGATATTATACCAATATTTTTTGATATTTTATTTTTGATATTAGTTATATGTATAGACCAAGTCAAATGCTCATCAATCACTACTCCCAGAAATTTGCAAGAAGAGGTACGAGCTATGGAATTATTGTTAAAATGTAATGAAAAGTTATCAATTAGTTTTTTTCTACTGGAGTGAAATATAATATAGTTAGTTTTGTTAAGATTTAGTGATAATTTATTAGAGGCAAACCATTCAGACACAAGGATTAATTCAGAATTTATTTTAGAAGATAGTTGATTGAGATTGGTGCCTGAGGCAAAGGCATTTGTGTCATCGGCAAAGAGAATAAAATGAAAAAAAGTAGAAACTTGGCATAGGTCATTAATATAAATTAAAAAAAGTAAGGGTCCAAGAACAGATCCCTGAGGTACACCGCAGGTAATTTCTTTAGTATTCGATTTTGTTCCCATAAAGTGAACTATTTGAGTTCTGTCTTTCAAGTAACTGATGAACCAATTTAGAAGATTATTTTTAATTCCATAATGTTGGAGTTTGTGTATTAAGATAGCATGATTAACCGTGTCAAAAGCCTTAGCAAGATCCAGAAATATACCAATGACGTATTCACCTTTGTCAATCGCCTCAGTAATTTTTGCATAAAGAAGCATTAAGGCCATATAAGTTGAGTGCCCTTTGCGAAAACCAAATTGACCACTGTTAAATAAAGATAATGTATTGAAATGACTATAAAGTCTATTGTACATAACTTTTTCAAAAAACTTTGAAAAATAAGGAAGAATAGAAATAGGTCTGTAATTTATAACTTTGTTTTTTCTCCGGATTTAAAGAGTGGGACAACCTTAGCAGTTTTTAAATCAGTAGGAAAAACACCAGTTTCCAATGAACAATTTATGATTGATGAAAGCAGTGGTGCTATGCAGTTAATGGAAGATTTTGCTATCAACGGGTCTATATCATCATATCCACAACTATGTGATGCCTTCAAATCACTTGCCAATTTAATTATCTCAGATGGGTTTGTCGGAGCAATGTCCATTGATTGAAGAACTGGGTTACTCATAAAGGAGTCAAATGTATTGTTTACATGACTAATTTTACTTGATAAATCAGACCCTATTGTAGAAAAGAACTCATTGAATGAGTCAGCAATATCATTAGGAGATAAGATGCAGTGTCCATCTTTTGAATAAAATGAGTTTACAGAATCACAGGGATTATTATTGCTAATTAAAGACTTAATCAATGCCCAAGTTTTCCTGATGTTACTGAAAGAATTGAAATTTAGAAGAGTAATATTGTTTTATTGCTGCCAATTTGATACTTTTGAATTTGTTTCTATATGCAGTGAATTTTAATTTATTTTCAAGAGTAGGATTAGCTAGATATTTCTTATATAATAAAGCTTTCTTTTTACAAGACTTAAGCAGGCAGTAACAAGTATATATATTCATATATAAATATATATATATATATATATATATATATATATATATATATATATATATATATATATATATATACATATATATATATATATATATATGTATATATATATATATATACATATATATGTATATATATATACATATATATATATATACTAGCGGGGTTACCCGGCGTTGCCCGGGGTTTTTAGAGGTTTTTCTAATGTTTGTCTCTCTCGCTCCCGTTTCCTTCTCCACTCTCACGTTTTCGTCGCGTTCCTGGTCGTATGAATTCAAACGTGTTTTAATGTTAAGATTACTAAATTATAAGCCTAGAAAATTTATATACTTGATGAAAAATTTCGGCCCGTCCCACCTTGACCTCAGGTTTGGCCCGGCCAAACTGAAGACCCTAAAATCACTAAAATATCTATATACTTAGTGAAAAGCCTCGGCCCGTCCCACTTTGATTTAAGGTTTGGCCTGGCCCGTGTGAAGACTCTAAAATAACGGCTTGGCCCGGCCGATGATAAACTGGACATGTTCTTTTATATATATAGATATACTAGCGGGGTTAACCGGCGTTGCCCGGGGTTTTTAGAGGTTTTTCTAATGTTTGTCTCTCTCGCTCCCGTTTCCTTCTCCACTTTCACGTTTTCGTCGCGTTCCCGGTCGCTTTTCCGCTCTCGGTCGTTTTCCAGCTCCCGATCGCTTTCCCGCTCAGAAGTTTGGTTATCGATTTTCTCTCTTGCTCGCGTTTCCTTTCAAGCTTGCTCTCCCGATTCCAGTCGCTTTCCGCGTTCCCGGTCGCTTTCCGCGTTCCCGGTCGCTTTCCGCGTTCCCAGTCGCTTTCCCGTTCCTGGTCGCTTTCCCGTTCCCGGTCGCTTTTCCGTTCCCGGTCGCTTTTCCGTTCCCGGTCGCTTTCACGTTCCCGGTCGCTTTCCCGTTCCCTCTCACGCTTGCTCTCCCGTTCCCGGTCATGCTTCCTTTCCCATTCCCGGTCATGCTTGCTCTCCCATTCCCGGTCACGTTGCTCTCCCGTTCCCGTTCCCGTTCACGCTCATTTTCTCTTTTCCATTCTTTCATAACTTCTGTTAGCCTATAAAACGTAAAATGGATTTGCTAAGACCATATATATATATGAATGTTTGTGGGTTAGTTTGTCTATTATAGAAACGGGAAAGCGACCCGGAACGGACAGCGAGCGGGAACGGAAAAGCAGGCGTAAGCGGGAATGAGAGAGCAAACGTGAGCGGAACGGGACAGCGACCGGGAACGGGAAAACGACCGGGAGCGGGAAAGCGACCGGCAGCGGTAAAGCGACCGGCAGCGGGAAAACGACTGAAAACGGGAAAGCGAACAGGAGTGGGAAAGTAGGTGGGAAAGGAAACGGGAGAGAAAGAGACAAACATTAGAAAAACCTCTAAAAAACCCGGGCAACGCCGGGTATCTCCGCTAGTCATTCATATAAATCAGAAACAGTAGTGGCCCAAGTATAGATCCCAGCGGCACTCCACAAGATATATTACAATAGCTTGAAGTTATTATTTTATAAAAATGTCTCAAAAGCTGCTAGCAGAACAACAGTCAGTTAAATGTTTAATGATAGGAATACATTATAAGGTAGATGATATTTGAAATAGATGAGTTTTTAACTTTTTTCTAAAAGAAGAGAGAGTGAGATTTGGATCACGAAGATCCGTTGAGCGATTGTAACAGTCAGTTGGGGAGCAAATTGCAAATGCCCGCGGACCAAATGTCACAGTAATGGTGCGCGGGACACCCAACCGTCTGGAACGGCAGCCGTTGATCGTAAACCTGGCCGCCCTTCCTCCGTCAGAGGTGGGCACTCTTCCAAATACAAGTATTTAAAATACGTACTTTGAAAATAAAATACGTATTTAATTTGGTATCTAAATACCAACGATGAAGTATTTTTTATTTGTGGTATTTTAAATAATTTTTTAAAGTATTTGCGTTTTTAAAACACTTATCAAAATACTTTTAAAAATAAAAACTTTCATGTATCAATGTTGTAAAAGAAAACTCTTTGCATAGAATATTGACTATTGATGAGGAGGAAGAATTTGAAATAACATTTCTTCTGCATTACAAATGCAGCAGTCATACTCTCAGCCTAATAGCTACAAGTGAAATGAATGAAATAGTTAAATTAATAATAATTACGGAAGAATCCAGCTTAATACGTTTGGTAAATGTACAGCTGTTTGGAACAAATGTTTGCGATCACTAAAATTTGGAAAGATTATTTTGCTATAATGAACTCTCAACCGATGTGTCCATGCCCAGCATGTACGACAGTGTCTGTAGCTTGTTAAAAGCCAGTAAAAAACTAAAAGGTTTGGTGTTGCTCTCAATGTGGAAGTTTTTAAAGACAAGACACTGTCAAGTGCATGAAGCCTATAGCCGATAGCCTGCAAGGCGAGCAGAATTGTCATATGGGTCATTTGTTGCCAACATTTTTACGGATTCAAGACGAACTTATATCCTTCTGTATATATGAAAATGAATGTTTGTATGTATGTCCTTTATGCGTTGCTACATCGATCGCAATGAAATTTTCACACAACCTTGAGAGTCAAGGGGAATCAAAAATAGAGAAAAAAAAAGAAATCTGTCACAAAATGAGCGGAGCAGGTGAGCGAGCGGGAACTATATATATACATATAAATGAATGTTTGTATGTATGTATGTATGTATGTATGTATGTATGTATGTATGTATGTATGTATGTATGTATGTATGTATGTATGTAACAGGCTCCATTTCTCGTATGGTTTCGGAGACGTCGTCCTCGAATGGTTTCGTTCCTATTTGACTGATCGGTCCCACTGCATCCGCTCCGGAGGTGTTTTGTCCACGCCTACCTCTGTCCTGTGTGGCGTCCCGCAGGGATCCGTTCTGGGCCCGTTGTTGTTTCTTCTCTATTCCGCGGACGTCCTACATATTGCCACGAAACATCGGTTTTCTGTCCATTCTTATGCTGACGACCTGCAGATTTACGATCACTCCCCGCCAGCGTCGTGTTCCGATCTGGTCCCTAGGATGTCTGCATGTATCAGCGAGATTGGCACTTGGATGGTGAGCAATCGCTTGCAACTCAATCCTTCTAAGACCGAAGTGATCTGGTTGGGCTCGCCTGGTCGACTCAGCTTCTGTCCGAAGGGGGATCTGGTCATCGCTGGTGTCTCAGTCAGGCCCTCCACTTATGTTCGTAATCTTGGCGTGATGGTCGACAGTAGCTTGTCTATGGAAGCACACATCTCTCATCTTACTCGTTCATGTTTCTATCATCTCCGTCAACTGCGCGTCGTCCGCCGTAGCCTCACCATGGACTCCGCCCATTCACTCATCAGAGCACTCGTGCACAGCCGGCTTGATTACTGTAATGGTGTCATGGCCGGACTTAGACAGTTTCAAATCAACAGGCTCCAATCCATTCTCCGAGCAGCCGCTCGTCTTGTTCTTCAGCTGCCCGGCTGGTCTCCCGTATCAGATCTCATGCGGACGCAACTTCACTGGCTTCCTTTCCCGCAGAGAATTCAGTTCAAGTTGGGTCTGATGGTATACAAGTGCCTCCACCACACGGCTCCGGTCTACCTGCAGCAATTGTGTGTACCGATCTCAACGCTTGCTGGTCGGTCCCACCTTCGATCGGCGGCGGCTGGCGACTTGTTCGTTCCATCGTCAAAGACAACGACTCTCGGCAGGCGCGGATTCTCCACTGCTGGTCCAGTTGTTTGGAACAGCCTATCTGCTGACCTGAGGAATCCAGCTTTGGACCTCGGCGGTTTCAAGAAGCTGCTTAAGACCGAACTTTATTCCTAAATTTATGATTTGACGTGACGCGCTTTTGTGACTTTTTAAAAAAAGCGCATTATAAATTTACATTTAATAATAATAATAATAATGTATGTATGTATGTATGTATGTATGTATGTATGTATGTATGTATGTATGTATGTATGTATGTATGTATGTATGTATGTATGTATGTATGTATGTATGTATGTATGTATGTATGTATGTATGTATGTATGTATGTATGTATGTATGTATGTATGTATGTATGTATGTATGTATGTATGTATGTATGTATGTATGTATGTATGTATGTATGTATGTATGTCCTTTATGCATTGCTACACCATTCATCCGATCGTAATGAAATTTTCACAACCTTGAGAGTCAAGCTGAAAATATGGCCGGAAACACTGACAAAGCGACATAATGTTCGCTTAGAAATATTCATATTTTGACGTCGCCTCGAATAAATTATTTTGTGTTACAGTTATTCCTGAGGGTTTTATATATTTAGAATTAGAAATTTTATTTCTTCAAAGAAGCTAAACTTAATTTAATAATGTCTAACTGTATTACTATATGCAAACTGTTCAGAGTTTCCGAGCGGTGGATTTTAATATTAATTTTTTATAACTGACTAGCGGGATTACCCGCGTTGCTCGGGGTTTTCAGAGGTTTTTATCATTTTTCTCTCTTGCTCCCGTTTCTGTCCCCGCTTGCTCTCCCGTTTCCGTTCCCGCTCGCGCTCATTTTTTCTTTTCCACTTTTTCATAACTTATTTTAGCCCATAAAACGTAAAATAGATTTGCTAAAAGTTGCTTGAAGCTTTCAAACGTTGTTACGTAAACAAAAATTGAATTTTATTACGCAATTACCTTCGATGGTCGTACATAGGAACTTTTGGCCTGGAAAGTTAAGAAAGGGAAAAAGTTAAGAAGGTTTGAGCTCCTTCTCCGATCCGCGGGCTCAGGGCACCAAAAAACCATCCGGGCCAAAAGTGCCTTTACATGATCATTGCATAAATTTTCGAAGAACTGTTTACAATTGCGTAACAGGCATTACTTGCTAATGGACTTCTTAATATTAAGACGTCCATGACTTGCTTCTCAGTCTTGCATAAGGTGACCAATGGCGCGTTATTACAAATTATTAAGAGATAGACGGGGCGGGAAAGCTACCGGAATCGGGAAAGTGACTGGGAGCAGAAAAGCGACGGGAGTGGGAGAGCAAGCGGGAACGGGAAAGCAACCGGGAGCGGGAGAGAAAACAGGGAATTAAACGGGAGCTAGAGAAAAACAATAAAGAAACTCTAAAAACATCCGAGCAACGCCGGGTAAACCCGCTATTATGCAATAAAAGCATGGCATATTGTGCACCATTATGCAAGGAACTAAAGAAACCATGACTAAGCGATTTAGGTCTTATTTAAATCTTGACATTGGTGTTAGCGACTACATCTGGGCAGCTGTATCTCATCTTTTTTACCAATGCTTTTATTAACTCGTCGTCTCTGTTTCTCTGTCTGTCTGTTTGTTTCTCTGTCTGTCTGTTTGTTTCTCTGTCTGTCTGTTTGTGTCTCTGTCTGTCTGTTTGTTTCTCTGTCTGTTTCAAATCTTGCAATCAATTTTTGAGTCACTTCCTGATGATAGATTTTTTTCAAATTTTGCATGCATGCTCAAAATAAAAGACAATGCAATATTCAATTATTTGTTTTACAATAAGTCAATTAATTTAGCTAATTTTAATTAATTTTGATATTTCGATATAATTAAGATATTTCGACTTTAATATAAAATAAAAGAGTAATATAAGAAAAAATTGATTGCAAAATTTGTGTTTTAATTACATATAAAAGCATTGGGTTTTAAAAATTCGTTTTTAATTTACTTGTTTTAAATTAAGATGGTCCCAGCAGACAGTCTGGAAAGAATAAAAAGACATATTCTAGTGAGAACTAAACAAGAACTTGCCGGTGTAACTAACATTAATAAAAGTAGCAGATCTAATTTAATGGTGCTAGAAAGTAATGATTATTTGCCTTTGAATGTGTAGCAACTTTATCAAATGAAGTTGTCACAGATGTTGAAGTTTTTCAATATCTTGATGACAAGTCTACTTCATTTGATATTTTACACAAGTATCCTACAGCGAAGCAATTTTTTCCAGATACAACACTGGGATACCATCTTCTGCGCCGGTTGAGCA
Source organism: Erpobdella octoculata (assembly GCA_963978895.1). Lineage (NCBI taxonomy): Eukaryota > Metazoa > Annelida > Clitellata > Hirudinida > Erpobdellidae > Erpobdella > Erpobdella octoculata. The sequence continues at coordinate 31,391,708 of OZ022243.1, read as the reverse complement.
GCTGTTTTCATATGCAGGAATGGTGTTCAACAAAAAAAGCATGTATGATTGATGACAATTGTCAGCAGCAGTTACCTACTGTTAAAGGCAAAACTTGTTTTTGTGACATGTTTGTGAATTTTTTTTAATTTTTTTAATTTATATTTTCGATTATGTGCGTCGAATAAATTGTATTTGTATTTTCAATAAAAGTATCTTGATATACGTATTTTGTATTTAAGTATTTTGAACCCCTCAAAGAAGTATTTGGTATTTTAATTACTTTTCTAAAGCATTTTAGTATTTGGTATTTTAAATACTACGAAGTCAGTATTTGGCCTATCTCTGTCAAGGTACCAACCGGGAGAAAATAATTGGCAAGATAAGGAGGTGCAGACCCATTTTGGCATCGAAAAGCCAGCACACAGAGTTTGAAGAGATTGGCGAATCGAGCGAAGCTGACTAAGGTGAAAATAGCATGTTTTTGTCAGCCGGTTGACAGGATCAGTTAGACTGATGGCTGGGTCGAGAATGACTTCAAGATCCCGGACTGTGAGCGACGGTTGGATGGTACTTCCACCTACCACAATCGAATCATATGAGCAAGCAGCCAGACAACTTGATGAACCAAACCAGATAAGCTTCGGCGCATTCAATTTAAGTTTTTTTATTTATTTTTATTTTCCTATAAAAAGGGCAAATTTGCACCTTTTTGTTTTTCCAAAATAACTTTTTTTTATAATTTAAAAAATATATTCTAAATAGCCATGGATTTATACTCAGATCTACCAAATGTACATAAAAAATTTCATAAAAATCGGTTCAGTCCTTTTGGAGGAGTTTAATTTCAAACACTATGACACTAGATTTATATATATACATATATATTTATAGGAAATTAATCGGACTTTCTATATATATATATATATATATATTCCCGCAAGTTTCATTGAACTTTGTCGCCCATTTTGCATTCAACAGTTTCTTGTATAAACCTTGCAAAGCAACAATATCTTTCCTTTCTGAAACTACACCAAGCAACGTTTTAAAATCTTTATTTTTTCCAGCTGACTGGCCAGTTTCGGTTAATTTAACCATCTTCAGAGCTTCATTTATAATAATAAAACGATATATATTAAAATTAAAAAAAAACTTTCTCAAATTATAATAATAAAGTTAATTAAACAACAGTTAGTTTGTTTTCAATACATGCAGAATTAGACTAAAATCAATAAAAGTAGCCGAGTATTAATAAACACGCTTTCAGTGAAATTTTACAATGAGCAATCCTCTTCTTTTCTTTTTCAAAAAAATTAAGAAATCAGAATCCAGCAAAACATCTGTATAGAAATAAAATAAAAATGTTAAAAATGAAAAAAATTCAATGAAAGGTTTGAAATTGGTAATTTTTTTACAAAACAGAATATGTTTATTACAAGAATTTGTTTCTTTCTATATATGGTTTCATATAGCCATGAGATTTACCACTACCTAAAAGCGGAACCAGGTAGATGTCCATCAATTGCAGGCCAGGTTAATTAAATTATGAGATTTACCATAAAAATAACGCAATCAACTTACCACTACCTAAAAACGGAAACAGATAAATGACCAGCAATTGCAGGCCAGTTATTCAGTGCTAGAAATAATTATCAGGTAGAAAATAGTTAAGGATCTAAAGAACAACAGGCCCATACAAAGCAGTCAACATGGTTTTGTTAAACTTAATTCGTGCTTAACCAATTCTCTTTTTGAAAATATTTACACCAACCTAGATAACTTATTAATACTAATTTATTTCAATTTTGTAAGGCTGTTGACCATATGATTTATGAAAGACTAGCAGTGCCCGTAGCGGCTTCGCTCGCATGAATCTAGAGAATTTGAACCGTGCATCCATAGGTGTCGGCTCGGCCCGTCGACAACTTGGTCCAGCCCGTTTCAAAACCAAAAATCCTGACCCGGCACGGCCCGTCTAATTTAGGCCCGGCCCGTTTTTACAGGCCTAGAAATTCTATATACTTGATGAAAAACTTCGGCCCGTCCCACCTTGACTTCAGGTTTGGCCCGGCCCGTTTTTACAGGCCTAGAAATTCTATATACTTGATGAAAAACTTCGGCCCGTCCCACCTTGACTTCAGGTTTGGCCCGGCCCGTCTGAAGACCCTAAAATCACTAAAATGTCTATATGCTTAGTGAAAAACCTCGGCCCGTACCACCTTGATTTAAAGTTTAGCCTGGCCCGTAAAAAGACCCTAAAATAACGGCTTGCCCGACCGGTGATAAACTGGACTTTGCTACTTTTAACCGGCACAAAACCTCAAAATACTAAGTTTTACATCTGTAATGCTTGCAATTGTTGAGTAGCAGTTATTTTAAAATCAAATAACCCTTATTTTGACCCCACATTTGAAGTCATGGTAAACAAAGTTTTTAAAAATGGTGAAACACGTATATCTTTTTTTCTCAGTAGATACTAAGTAATAATTTTTACATTTGTAGCAATTATAGTTGTTGAGTAGCAGTTACTTTAAAAACCAAATAACCCTATTTTCTAATTGTCCACCCCACATTTGAAGTCCTGGAAACCAAATTTTCAAAAAATGGTGAAACACGTATATCATTATTTTTAGAGTAGAAACTAAATACTAATTTTTACTTTTGTAGCATTCACAGTTTTTGAGTTGCAGCTACTTCAAAAACCAAGTAATCCTATTCTCCACCCCACTTTTAAGGTCCTGGAAACCACATTTGTAAAAAATGGTGAAACACGTATAATCTTTATTTTTAGAATAGAAACTAAGTACTGAGTTTTACATCTGTGGTGTTTACAGTTTTTGAGTAGCAGTTACTTTAAAAAACCAAATAACCCTATTTTCCACCCCACATTTGAGGTCCTGAAAACCAAATTTTCAAAAAATGCTAAAACACGTATTTCATTATTTTTGGAGTAGAAACTAAATACTAATTTTTACTCCTGTAGCATTAACAGTTTTTGAGTAGAAGCTACTTTAAAAACTAAATAACCCAATTTTCCAACCCACATTTGAGGTCCGGGAAACCAAATTTTCAAAAAATGGTGAAACACGTATCTTTTTATTTTTTAAAAAGAATCTATATACCAAATTTAAAAATCTCCTCATTTTTGGTTTTCGAGATATACATTGTTTTAGAAAAAAGTTTGTTTTCCAGTTTTTCCCCTCAGGAGCAAAATTTTCAAAAATTCTTTCTTAGCGGATGTTTACGCTATAAAAGTAATATAAGTTCCAAATTTCACGTTCCTAGGATAAGGCGTTTGAGCTCGGCGTTGATTATCAGTCAGTCATCAGTCAGTCAGTCAGGACATGTTCTTTTATATATATATATAGATATAGATTGAAAAAAAACTGCATGCATCAAGCCAGCAAATATGTTTGAGGGAAAACGAACATTACCGAATAAAGATAGGCAGTTGAAATGTGGCTATACAACATTGAAAACAGAAGTAGAAAAATTATTTTTGAGACAATCTGTTTAATGACAGGTGAAAAAGATATATCAGTTTTAAGATATAACTAGATGAAAACTTTAATAAAACAACAAGGTTGTGGATAAAAGATAAAAATAGGTTCAACAGGAGGGTTTTCATGGCCTGGCTGGCCTAAAAAGGCGTTTTTGTGGAATCAACCAACAGTTGATTTTAACTCTTGTTTTGTAGTAGTTATTTTTAGCTTTTAGTCTTATGAATAACTCCAAATTAATTAGAGTTTTGTTATTGCATGTTTAGACATATTAAGTCAGTCATTTAATCCATGTAACAAAAGTATTTTTAGTAGACACTAGCGGGGTACCCGGCGCTGCCCGCGGTTTTTCTATCGTTTTTTATCGCGCTCCCGTTTCTTTCCCAACTTGTTCTCAAGCTCCCGGTCGCTTTCCCGTTTCCGCTTGCTCTCCCGTTTCCGGTCGCTTTACCGCTCCCGCCTGCTCTCCCGACCCCGGTCGCTTTCCTTTTCCCGCTCGCTCTTTTGCTCTCAGTCGCTTTCGGTTCCCGTTTGCTTTCCCGTTCCCGTTGCCGCTTATTTTCTAGTTCTCGTTTCCGCTCGCTCTCCCGCGCCACTCATTTATTGACCTTTTTTTTTACATAAAAACCTTTCTTTATTGACGCTCAAGGTTGTGTAAAAATTTCATTACGATCGGATGAATGGTGTAGCATTGCTTAAGTTACATACACACACGCACGCACGCACACACACACACACACACACACACACACACACACACACACACACACACATATATATATATATATATATATATATATATATATATATATTGTTACGATATCACCAAATCGTATACCAGGCTCAATAGAATGGTTTTTCAGTTTATTGGAAAATAATAAATAAAGCTTTGTTAAGGCTATTTATACCTTCATATATCTTAATAATAAAAAATAATTATTATTATCCTTAATAAATATTCTGAATCCGTTAAGGTTTATCAATAGGAAGTTGATCATCAAACCAGTGATTTTACATTATTATATATAAAAGAAAGTCGGGTTTGTGTTACGACACTTATAACTCAAGAACGGCTGAACCGATTTTAGAGATTTTTGATTTATTGGATGTCTCTAAGCTCCTATTAACAGAATAATGCCGATCATTTGATGTTTGTCCGGGAAGCAGCATTTGAACAATTTCAGTCCACTTTGAATTACAGGTGGAGGTAATGAATAGATCTGGCCGACCGTAATGACGAACATATGTCATTGCATTCTGCGCATATTCATGCATATGACACGGACTACCTATATAAGTAGCCGGTAGAATAGTTAATCGACCAATGTTAGCTGCATCTCCTTCGGTGCTCTTGTCTTCGAGAAGCACGAAGCCGGGCCATACTAACGCGGCGTCTTTCTTGCGCTCATTCCAGTTCTTCCGCGGTGGATTGGTTAACAATAACATTGTTCCGATGCCTAATTGCCTGACGGCTATTTTGGGAAAAATTAGATCTTCTGGGTCGCGACATTGTTTTGTTATTAATAATGTTTTTGTTAAAAGTAATAAAACTTTAAAACTCGCAAATTAATTCCAACGAACGAAAATATAATATTGACAGAACAGCATAGACACTTTGTTAATGCCAAATGGAAAACGGAAAATGCGAAACTAAAAATCATATATCTATGCTAAAAATATCTTTTATATTTTTATGGCCCATAAACAATTATTTTATTTTTTATTTTAATTGAAAAAGATATTTACTTAATTTTTGCTGTGAGATTTTCAATTGTAAACAATGAAATAGTCAGAAAATTTATTAACATGCGCTCTACCCTATTTGCGCATAAATGTCATGTCGCGGAAAATTGAACATCTGTATATCTCGATAACTCAAACTGCAAATTGAAAATTTATTTTGTCCGTAAGACCAAATAGAGGGTGCTCTACAACTTTGCCATTTGAAGTTTTTTTCTATAACGCACTGTTAAGGCTGTATAGCTACCGGGGTACATACTGCGGTCCCCATGGGCCACTCCATGATTCAATGTTAAATATTTTTTTAGTTATTCTGTTAATAGGAGCTGAGAAAAATCCAATGAATCAAAAATCTCTAAAATCGGTTCAGCCGTTCTTGAGTTATAGGTGTCGTAACACAAATCCGAATTTCTTTTATATATATATATATATATATATATATATATATATATATATATATATATATATATATATATATATATATATATATATATATATATGATTACTGAATTTTTTTAATTACCTTATTTACAGCTTTCACAACATCTATCATATCCCAAGATTTCGCATAACCCTCTCTCATTTCTTGCATTTTTACATGTTGTATTTCTACCTCTGTAAGTAATTGATCTTGGGTCATCTCCATAAATGCAGGAACCTTTATCAAATTGTAAATTAGATTATAATTAAAAATTCAAACGTAATTTATATAATAATATTTACTCAAACCTTTGACTGGAGCTCTGTCATCCGCAACACATTTACCATTTCTGCACCATTTTTTATTTCCACATATTGTTCCTTCAAAAGCTGTTACGTCGCTTTTGAAGCATTTATTTGAATCAGGATTGAAACACCAAAAAGTTGAACAAATGTGATCGTAAGTTCTTTCACCATCCTTTTAAGTTATTTAATTTTTAAATTCATTTAAATTGATAAAACATTGTTTACACATAGATATGTTTCAAATAATCTCACTGAACAATATTTGGTCGTGTTTCCCATAATAAGCTGGCATTGTTTCTCAGCGGGAAAGACAATGCCATCAGGTTTTTCAATATCTGTTTAAAAAATGTTATAAATCAATTTTTAATTTTCAGAAAACAAGTGTTTCATTATTATTCAAACATTTAAGCAAAAAAATTACTTTTTTTGCAGCTCTCGCAACATCTATCATATCCTAATATTGTACATAACCATTTTTCTTTTTTTGCATCTCGACATGTTATTTTTCTACCTTTGTAATCAATTGATCTTGGGTCATCTCCATAAATGCATGACTCTATAAATTAGCATAATAATTAGGTTTTAGAATTACAAACGTTAGTATTTATAAAACATTTTTGAAACCTTTAACTGGAGCTTTGTCATCTGCAACACATTTACCAGTTCTGCACCATTTTTTATTTCCACATATTGTTCCTTCAAAAGCTGTTACGTCGCTTTTGAAACATTTATTTGAATCAGGATTGAAACACCAAAACGTTGAACAAATGTGGTCGTAAGTTCTTTCACCATCCTTTTAAGTTATTTAATTTTTAAATTCATTTAAATTGATAAAATATTGTTTACACATAGATATGATTCAAATAATCTCACTGAACAATATTTGGTCGTGTTTCCCATAATAAGCTGGCACTGTTTTTCAGCGGGAAAGACAATACCATCAGGTATTTCAATATCTGTTTGATACAATGGTATTAATTCAAACGTGTTTTAATGTTAAGATTACTAAATTATAAGCATTATTACTCAAAAACCCTTTTTGTGTACTTACCTTTATTACAGCTTTCACAACATCTATCGTATCCTAGGATTTTACAGAGCCATCTTTCTTTTCTTGCATCTTGACATGTTATTTGTTTTCCTTTGTAATTAATTGATCTTGGATCATCTCCATAAATGCAGGAATCTTTATTGAATTATAAATTAGTTTAAATTTTGTGATTCCAAGTTGAACTTTTTTTATAAATATTTGAAAGAACCTTTGACTGGAGCTTTGTTATCTGCAACACATTCACCATTTTTGCACCATTTTTTATTCCCACATATTGTTCCTTCCAAAGCTGTAACATCACTTTGGAAGCAGTCATTTGAATCAGGATTGAAACACCAAAAAGTTGAACAAATGTGGTCGTAAGTTCTTTCACCATCCTTTTAAGTTATTATATTTTAAATTCATTTAAATTGATAAAACATTGTTTACACATAGATATGTATCAAATAATCTTACTGAACAATATTTGGTCGTGTTTCCCATAATAAGCTGGCATTGTTTTTCAGCGGGAAAGACAATACCATCAGGTATTTCAATATCTATTTGATACAATGGTATGAATTCAAACGTGTTTTAATGTTAAAATTACTAAATTATAAGCATTGTTACTCAAAAACCCTTTTCATGTACTTACCTTTATTACAGCTTTCACAACATCTATCGTATCCTAGGATTTTACAGAGCCATCTTTCTTTTCTTGCATCTTGACATGTTATTTGTTTTCCTTTGTAATTAATTGATCTTGGATCATCTCCATAAATGCAGGAATCTTTATTGAATTATAAATTAGTTTAAATTTTGTGATTTCAAGTTGAACTTTTTTTCATAAACATTTGAAAGAACCTTTGACTGGAGCTTTGTTATCTGCAACACATTTACCTTCTTTACACCATTTTTGATTTCCACATATTGTTCCATCATAAACTGTTTCATAGGTTATATAGCATTCATTTGTATCAGGATCAAAACAATAGATATCTGAACAAATGTGGTCGTAAGTTCTTTCACCATCCTTTCAAATTATATAATTTTTAAATAAAACTCTTTTGTTAAATCAATATTTAAAAATGTATCTGTTCTATATAATCTCACTGAGCAATATCTTGTAGTATTTCCCAAATGTTGTTGACATTGTTTATCAGCTGGGTATGCAATACCAGAAAGTATTCCGTTTTCTACATCGGATAATGGTAATTCAGGTAAAATATGATTTCTCCGGAGACAGTTGTTGCGATTTCTGAATTGGAACCAATTTATTAAATATTGTTTTCATTTATTAATGACATTTATTAAACCCGATTTCAGTTTATACCTCTCTAATCTATCAATATTTGTTTCTATTTGTTCTATGGAACAATTTGAAAAGTAAAGATGTCGTTCTCCCGGTAGATATTCTGACATAATATGAGAACCGCCTGTACAATTATTTCCTTGTTGGTCATGGTTGTTTGCTCCTAACCTATGAAAAACAGTTATGTATTATTAATGGTTTTTTATAAATTAAAGATATATTTTTTATTAAACTCTTACGTGTGACCCATTTCATGAGCAACAATATTCATAGTATATTCAACATAGACAGCATCAGTTTTATCCAGAACTACTGTATTTGCCATATTGCCACAAACCTCGGTGCCCCAAGCTACACCGAGAGGGTACCCTGGGTATCTTTAAAAACATTGAGTTAAATTCAGCAATTTTTAATTTTAATTTGATTAAAAAAAAACTCTAAACAAATTTACCTTGTGAATGCTACACTAATATCGTAGTTTTTTCCTTGTTTTCTTATTCGATTTTCCATCCATATTCCAAACGTATTCAAAACTTTTACAATGTCTAATGATTTTTCATTGGTTACGTTGTCTCGAGAAGCAATAACATCATTCACTTCTGTGAAGTTAGCCAACTTAGGCGACTATATCAGATATTAATTAACTTTATTTTTTGAAATCAGTGGTGGTTATAAGAGGGTGGAGGGACGGTTGCCCCATATCCATGACTCTAGAATTATTTTTACCCAAACGTTTTTTAGTTTACAATATTTTGTAACAAATTTAAAAACAAATTTGCCCCGTATTAGTGTCTTTAGCGTTATTTTTAACCAAACGTATTTCTAACAAATTTAATAAAATTCATATCTTATTTTGAATATAAGGAGACAAGTGAGTGTGCAGAGAAAGTGCGTGAATGAAAGAGCGGCTGAAGAAATTAAGTATCTAGCCATATAGGCTTGCTGCATTACTCCGCATGCATCTACGAGGACATGGTAGTAAAACGGGCCAAAAAGCAAATCAACGTGACGAGAGCCCAATTTGACCAAACCTGAAGATTTGATGAGAACATTTTCATGTTCAATTATAAATACTAAAATCATTCCAAACGGATTATGGCAGTAAAGTTTATTCTAAAAGTATAGTGTCAATAAAAAAACTAAATAGCATTCAGTATCAGTCACTCTGACGAGTCTGATATGGTTTTCTAGCAGGAGGATTGTGATAATCTACCATTAGACTTGAGATTCAAAATGTTATTTGCAAATTTTGCAAAAAAATGTTTTGCTGAACCACCTAGCACAGCAGATTTCAATGGTCCTAACAGATATATTTTAACAAAAAAGTAAAACTAAAAAATAGTCAGTAGCCCGAAAAAAAATAATCTGCAGTTCTTTTTGAGCAACTTAAATGTGGAAGAGCTGACGCCATTTTTCTATCCTATGACATTTTTTGACACAGGTTTGACGAGAGTGTAGTGGTATGATGCCATGGACAATGCCAGCTTGTGAACCATAATAATAGACAAACCCAGAGCCAAAGTGCCATCTACAAAAATGGGCAGACAAACCTTGAGTTTTACGCTCCATAAGTGTTAGATAAATGAGAAAAGCTGACAGCGTTAACTACTTAATTACTGAGCTTACAGTTACTATATGCGACAATGGTTATGTAAAGAATGGTTTGCACCACAGATTCATACTATAAAATTAAGACTGATTGCTATTTCTATATATATATATATATATATATATATATATATATATATATATATATATATATATATATATATATATATATATATATATATATATATATATATATATATATAAATTGGCATAGAAGTAGGTTTCCAAGAAAAAAAAGGTGGTTTTTAATTTAAATTTTTATTGCCAAACGTTTCTATGTACAAGCAACAAAACTAACAAAATTTAAATTTAAAATACGTAAAAAGCTTGAAAAAACTTTAATCAACTTTTAAAAAATCTATTTTACATTTTATGGGCAAACAAAAGTTGGAGGGAAAGAAAAAAATAAAGAGGGAGAACGAGCGGAAGCAGTAAAGCTTGTGGGAGCGAAAGAGCAAGCGGGTGTTGGAGAGCAAACAGGAACAGGATAGGAAGTGGGAAAGTGAGCGGGGACGGGAGAGCGACTGGGAGAGTGAGCGGAAACAGGAGGGCAAGCGGGGCAAAAATGGGTCAAAAAAAGAGAAAAAAAAAGAAGAAACCAAAAAAACCAATTTTTTTATATTTAAACTAATTAAAAATGCTTGAACTAGAAAATTTTAAATTAAATTATTTTTAGAATAAAGAAATTATTTTTTTTTAAAATAATTAGACATTTCTGTAACGTCCCAGTATCAGATAGAATTCTTTTCTTTATTAGAACTTATAAAACTGGAAAAAATATTAATGAGCTCAGCAGGCCGCTGATTGAATTAGATTATGAAAGCACGTAAAGCGGGTCGTTATAGAAACCAAGTAAGCAGTAAAAACACTTTCTACGAACTAGTTTAATATATATTTATTTATTTATTGATTTTCACTATAAATCGATAATATTTAATTAAATTTATTTATTTAGTTATTTTCACTATAAATCGAAAATATATAATTAAATTAAATCTAGCCATGAGAAAACTCCACAAAAATTCACAAAAATACTTTTGCCGAAAGTGAACATGTGTAATAAATTGCAAAATAATTGGATAACGGAAAGGAGTTTAAAATTGGAAAATTAAAAATAGTCCGATTCATGGGCCCGATTTACCTGACGAAGCAAGCTAATATAAGACTAGTAAAAAAAGTTGCGTTCCGTCCCCCACCCTGTCATACGTTCATAAATCCGTTAATGTCTCAAATTATTCAGACTGAAATAAAACATTTCAAGTTACCTCGGCAACATAAAGGCCCACCAGTTTAACAGAATATCTGTATTTAGATGTATCTATAGCTCTGTAAATACGGTCAACCTGTAGTTTTTAAATTTTGATAAAAATTAGTTATAAAGATTATGGTGATAACAAATAAATTAACAATATTATCCATTACAAAAAAACGTCAATTTAAATGATATTTAAAAATAACATTATAATTAAATTTACCCCAGAAAAGACTTGTGTATAATATAATGCTATATCTCTCATTGTCTTGTTTTTATCTCCTTCATTGTATGATGAGTATCTTGGAAAAAAAATCTCCGATAATTAAACCAATTTTTAATAAAAAAAAAAAACTACTTAACAACATACTCTTTAAACACGCTATAATCTGCCACTGCAAAAGTCTCTATAACAAGGTTTACAATTGTGTTATTATTATTTAAATTGTCAAATTCCCTTTTTGTCTTCTTTGGTTCAGATTTGGAAATTTCGATGAAACCCATGTCTTCAAAATACAAAAAAACCAAACTTACAAAATAATTTGGTCTAATTAGAGTCATGTTAGAATTAAAAACCTAAACTTTACTTTGCAATTGTGTTGTATTCATGTTGGTTGTAAAAACATGTTTCGTTCCATTGATATTGACACAAATGCTATCAAGACTTTTCTTATTTAAGCAATTGTCTTGAAAATCGGGATTCAAACCCCAAGAAAATCCATTTGAAATGTAGCTTCCATACTGCAAGAAAAACAATTTTTTAATTAGGCTGATAAGAACAAACCACTAAAAAAAAAATAAACTCACATATTTGACACGTGGAGTATTTGATCCATCGTCGATCGAAATTGATAAAGATGCTTTGTCTTCAACATCGCGATAAATGTTGTAATGCTAAAAAGTACTCAGTTGTTTAAAATTGGCAAAATCTTTCAACAAAATGTAAGAAATTGAACTTTATTTTATTTTAAAAATATCTCACTTGAATTTGATCATCTTTCCACTGAACGATTCCGTTTTCAGTTCCTCGGATGACCTCAACATTGTTTGTCAAAACTTTTCTTAATTTCAACTGGACGTTGTTCATAGTTGGAAATCTAAGAATAATTGAGTCCGGCATAGACCCATCAAGTATTTTGCTATGATCATTGTATATCCACTGAGCTGATAAAAAATCATATTTTAAATTTATTTTTTAGCTAATTTAGGTGTTTTAATTTCAACTTACTTTCCACAACATTTTCGACATTTTTTAATTGCACAACATCAAGCCAGACGACAAGAGCACAAAAATAAAAAAATAACATTTTTTCTCTGACCATTGTTCAAATTTAGTTTGAAAGACTACAGTCCTATATATACTGTAGCTTGATTTTAAATAATTACTCTATGGCACACTTTGCATTGTCTTTTAGAACAACTAAATGATAGACGTTCTATTGTTAAAATATGTGGTTTGGTCCATATTTTTGATTTAATAGTTAAACTAAGCCCTATTTTCATATCTTTTCAAAATGTCAATAGTAGGAAAATAATTAATTTTCAAAGCTAAATAAGCTTAGTGGTTATTCAAATAGTTTCAAAATATGTTCCAAAATTAAATCATTTATTAACTTCAATTTTAGTGGGCATTCAAACAGTTTCAAAATATGTTCTCTAGATTAAACATTTATTTACCCCTTGAAAAATTTTCTAAACGGGTACCATTGAGGCTTCTTTCTTGGTCCCATGTAGGTTACTCGATGGTACCCGCATCTACGTGATACATGGTTTTAAGTGGGTCCTCTATGGGGTAACCGTATTTGTGCATTTACATAATCACATTCTTACACTTACATAACCACTCGCATACATACATCATAACACGCACATACATAGGCGTATCAGCGTACATAATTACCGATGTCTCTATTATTATTATTATTATTATTATTATTATTTAACGTGCTCTCTAAAAAGAAAAATTTCTCAGAGCACGAGGCGGCAGTGCCAAAATAAACGAACGAACAGAATCACACATCAGAAACAAAAAGGGTCAATTACCGTTCGTCATACGAAGAAAAAAATGAGTTTTAAGTCGTTTCCTAAAAACATAAACGCTATCGACACACGCCGGATCGGTAAGTTCAATCGGTAGATTGTTCCAGGTAGTTGGACAAGAAACTGCGAAAGCCCTCGGTCCAAACGTCCTGGTTGCGCAGGAAGGAACAAGAAGCTGACCGGAAGAAGCCGAGCGAAGGTGAGATCGGCCAGGAAACTGAGTCACCGGAATGCACAGACCGGAGAGGTATGACGGCGCAGAACCATGGAGGCATCGGTACGCAGTGAGAGATAACTTGAAGTCGATACGCGCCTGCATGTTCAGCCAGTGTAGTCGGTCGTGAATCGCTTTAGTGACATGACCGTATCGAGGCAATCGGAGAATCAGCCTAGCCGTGGCACGCATGACACCATCAAGCCGCCTTATTAACAGATCCGGTATTCTACTGAGTAGACAATTACAATAATCAAGTCTAGACAAGATCAAAGCGCGGGCAAGTGCATGCGAAGAATCGACCGTGAGGGATTTGCGAACTGACCTCATCTGTCGTAGATGGTAGTAACTGGTGTTGACCAATTTTGCAACGTGTTCGCTAAAAGTCAGTTGAAAATCTATGATGACCCCAAGATTGCGAACCCTATCGACGAGACGAATGATGTTTCCAGCTATATTGATCTCGTCAAAGGTGCAGTGCAACCGACGTCTAGAGGATCCCAGTAGAATGACCTCTGTCTTGGAGGCATTTAACTTTAGTCGATTGCATTTCATCCATTCCATTATCTCCGAAACGCAGCCGTCCAATCTGTCCGCGAGCACACCGATACTCTCAGTGCCGCAATGATCATAGATTTGTAGATCATCAGCATAACCATGAATATTGAAACCACGTTGAGCAACCAGGGCAAAAACATCTGAAGTGTATGCAATGAAGAATAGCGGTCCTAGAATTGAACCTTGTGGAACACCACACACAATCGAGGACCAACCAGAAAGGATACCTCCATAGCGAACACACTGCCTCCGATCGCAAAGATACGAACCGATCCACCGAAGAGCAACAGAATCAATGCCAAATGTACGCTCCAATCTGGTCACGAGGATTCCATGATCAACGCAATCGAATGCAGCACTGAGATCGAGCATAGCGAGCAGTGTTACCATCCCTCGATCGGTTGCCAAGAGAACATCCGAAGTAACCTTGAGCAATGCAGTTTCCGTCGAACGGCACCTCCGATAGGCAGACTGATGCTCCGGTAGAAGGTTGTGTCCATCCAGGTGATGTTGAATTTGTTTGTTAACCGCCCGTTCCAAAACCTTAGAGATGAACTGAAGATTCGAAACTGGGCGATAACTGGCAGGCAGAGAAACATCCAGCGTAGATTTTTTCAAGATTGGCGTGACCTCGGCCACTCTGAATGGGACCGGAAAGTGACCAGTGTCCAACGATTTATTAAACAGATCTGTAACAAATGGGGACAAGGTTTCTGAAAATTCTTTGATGAGTCATGTTGGCGCCGGGTCTAGACCACATGACTTGTTTGGAGAGTTCTTAATTAGGTCCTTGACGTCATCCTTAGTAAGAGTCGCAAAATTGCTGAAACGTTCTCCAGAGAAGGTGTTGAACTCAGGCGTATCCGAATCAAGGGTAGACGCTCGGACGTCCGTGACCTTCTTCTCAAAAGAGCTCATGAATTGCTCTGCAGTCAGACCATCCTGAAGAATGAAAGATTGTTTCTTTCCCATCACGGCAGACAAATCTCTCCACAGCTTGCTTGCGTTTCCTGCACTCTCCGCAATCGTATTTTGCCAGTACGCATCCTGTGCTCTCCTATAAAAATCCTGGCAAAAACGTAACTGCGCAACCCATTTATCACGGTCAGAGATCAGTCGGGTTCTTCTGTAAATTCTTTCAAGAGAACGAGCTTTTCGTTTCTGCTCGCCGCAAGCAGTATTGAACCATGGAGTGATCGGACGATAATTTTTCAAGGCTGACCGACGTGGAGCATGCTTCTCAACAAGATCGGTCAGTATTCTGTTGTACATCGTAGCCATTTCATCCGGTCCAAGGCCGCTCCAGCTGCTGTCCTCAGTGCAGAGTTTGCGAGATTTGAGATCCTGTAAAAAAAAATCACGATCAAAGGTCTTCCATGCCCTGCCTGTTACCATTAGTGATACAGAAATTGGTTTCATGAGTGGCAGTCTTGAAATGATGAGAGAATGATCGGACACAGATGGAACATACACTTCACAAGCAACAGAAGATGACTGACCTGGGTCCTTCGTGATGACAACGTCTAAGGTATGTCCGGCTTTGTGGGTTGGTGAAGAAATATTCTGGACAAGGCCGAAGCAATCCACGATCGTGTTGAATTTCATTGTCCATACATCATCCGGTTTGTCCAAGTGAATGTTGATATCTCCAACGACAAGAATATGGCAGCTGTGAACAGTTAATTCTTCAAGCATCTGGCTGAAATCCTCCAAGAACTGGTCAGAAACTCGTTCACTTCCAGGCCGGTAAATGACCACAGCAATTGTTCTAACACTCCTTAAGATAAGCATTACAGAAACAAATTCAAAAGTCTCAACTTTGCTGGTAAGATTCATTCGGCGGGCTTTGCACAATTCTTTGCAAATCCACGCAACCCCGCCCCCCAGTAGACGACCAGATTGCATCTTTTGTGTAGCAGACCTCGCCAAACGTTTTCGTTCTTGTGCCTGATCCACGCACGTGTATCCATCCGGTGTGATTCTTGCGAGAGTGATGTCTTCTGATGATTCGTGAAAAGTCTCGGCAACTGCGAAGGCATCAAGATCATGTTCAGCGATGATATTTGTCAGCGATGCACTTTTATTTCCGATCGACTGACAGTTCAAATATCCAATAGTCAAGTACTTGTTTCGAACGTATGATTCTGTGTTGGAGCTTTTCAGATTTTTCCCGCAACGGGAAGTCTTCTGGTAACTATCCTGTCCCCCGCGATGAACAGATTCGTCTCTCCAGCTCGTATTCTCTGCTTCATACTTTCGACTAGGAGTTTTCGTGCTTCTCTTTCTTTTGGAGTCATATCCCGATGGATATAAACTGCTGACCAACCTCCTTCCCTCATCATCCTCAAGTTTTTTGCCAACTTGAGAAGATTCGACTGTTGATTTTCGTTTTTCAATACCAGTTTCAACGGTCTTGGTCGAGCAGGTTCACTCTCTCCTTCGATTCTTTTCCCAAGTCTAATTAAGTTAACAATTTCGACATCATCACAAGAGATTAACTTCAGCAATTCCTCGATCTTCGATTTGTCGTCCGATTTGCGCTTATCAGGTGTAGACAAACTCGACTCGCCCAGCCCATAGACAACAACAGAGGTCCTTCTCCTGAGCTTGTCGGCTTCCTCATCTTTGTCATCCTGTGTCTTTGCGTCGAGAGCTTTTTTAAGGCAAAGCTGTAGGCCTGATGCCTGCTCACCCTTCTCAGTCAGAACAGAATGGTGTATTTTCTTGACGCCTTCTGATAATTCGTCAACCCTTTCTTTGAAAAGATCGGACCACTTTTTTGTTGCTGTATCAACCTTATTTGAGAGAGGTTCAAGATCAACATCTGCAATTTTCTTTGTCAAACCCCTAACTTCTTCGAGGACCTCGTTGAGTTTTTTCCTATTGAGGGAAAGTTCTTTTTTCTCGTCTGCAAGTCTCTCCTCCCTTTTTCCGGAGTCTTTCTTTATGGTATCTCTGATTTCTTTGATATCCTGAGCAATCACCTCCAACCCTTTTGAACTATGTATGTATGTATGTATGTATGTATGTATGTATGTATGTATGTATGTATGTATGTATGTATGTATGTATGTATGTATGTATGTATGTATGTATGTATGTATGTATGTATGTATGTATGTATGTATGTATGTATGTATGTATGTATGTATGTATGTATGTATGTATGTATGTATGTATGTATGTATGTATGTATGTATGTATGTATGTATGTATGTATGTATGTATGTATGTATGTATGTATGTATGTATGTATGTATGTATGTATGTATGTATGTATGTATGTATGTATGTATGTATGTATGTATGTATGTATGTATGTATGTATGTATGTATGTATGTATGTATGTATGTATGTATGTATGTATGTATGTATGTATGTATGTATGTATGTATGTATGTATGTATGTATGTATGTATGTATGTATGTAGACTACAATAAACAACGACAACAGACAAGAGAGGCAAGTCTCCAACAATGGCGACAAAATGGAGAGCAGTCAAAAAAGATTCAAGAGACAGTGTGAAAGGTTGCCACTAACTAGCGCGGGCTAAAAAGCGCTCACCTGTAACAACCGGTGTGTGCGTGTGTACAGGTCTGCGTGCATAAAATGCCTCACACTACATCTTGTTAAATGCAAAGTTACAAATTTTTTAAAGAAAACCAGTGTTTATCAAGATTTTTGATTTGACATAATTGGTGTGACTCATCCAAGTTAAGTGTTCGTTAATTGTGATTCTAAAGAATTAGCAGGAAGGAACACAATTGATAGATAAGCCATTTGATCAGAATAAAAGAATAAGAACAAATTTGTTTGTTTCTAGTATGTAATATAATGTTATTTGTTTTATTCAGTTTTAAAGACAACTAATTGGCGCAAAACCATTCATAAACATTTGTAAACTCGTTTTTCATTTAACTTATTGAATTGGGTAAGTTCATAACAGATGCAAATACATTGGTATCTTTAACAAAATAAACAAGATTGGATACGCAACATGAATCATTTATTTAAATCGGAAACAATAGTGGGCCAATTATAGATCCCAGCAGCACTCCACAAAATATATTACAATAGCTTGAAGTTATATCGTTGCTTTCTGTTAATTTGATAATTTTTAAGCCATTCTAAAACAATGCATTTCACTCCAGAAAATTTCATTCTTTTAATTAGAATGTCATGATTAACTGTGTCGAATGATTTTGATAAGTCTAAAAAATTCCAACTGAAGGATTACCCGAGTCAATGGCTTCGCACTCCAAAATATTTTATTTTTTTAATTAGAATGTCATGATTAACTGTGTCAAATGCTTTTGATAAGTCTAAAAAAACTTCAATTGTGTGATTACTTAAATCAATAGCATCAGTAATTTTAAAATAAATTATTGTAAGAGGCATGTAGGTAGAATGGTTTTTACGAAAACCAAATGGATTTTTTTAATTAAGCAGTATTTATGAAAATAGCTTAGTAACCGAATATACATGATTTTTTCAAAGTATTCAAAAAATATGGCAAAACGGATATAGCACGATGGTTACTAATACCGCTTTTCTTGCAGATTTAAAGAATAGAATAATTTTAGCCAGTTTGACTTTTTAAAGAAATTTTCTAGTAGCTAAGGAACTGTTAATCATACAAGCCAAAAGTTAAGAAATATGTTGTTGTTGTTTGATAATTTATATAGCGCCTTTTATAGAGTTGTTCAAAGGCGCTGTTTTTTTACAGGCCCCACGGGGAGAACAATATTACCCACTAATGTTTCTGTTGAGATAAGCTACTAGGCAGTGAGTGGGAGTCGAACCGTGAAACTCTCACATTCAAGGCTAACACTCTACCAACTCAGCTAACCTAATAGCCTATGAGGAATGGAAATAATTGCAATAATTGGGTCAATGCCATCATTCTCGTTAATGTGAGTTACTTTTACTTCTTCAGCAATGTTTTTATTTTTTTTTTAAATTGATAGAAAGAATGTTGCATGGTTGAATAGCACAATTAAAAAGGTAACTGTTAAACTGTGTTTTGCTCAATTTCTTTAGAAAGTTCCAAACCTATATTAAAAAAATTAGTGTTGAAAGCGTTTGCAGTTTCAAAAAACTCTGTAAATTGTGTACCGTCAACAGAGTGAAAGATAGTAGAAATTTCTTGCTTAGGTTTTCTGTTAGTAAGGTTTCGATGAGGTTCCATTTTCTTTTAGAGTTCCTTTTCCAAAGATCAAATTCGATGTATTGTTTTATATTTTTTATGCTTAACGACTTGAATTTACTACAACAGACTGTGAGTTTATGTTTGTTATATATATAGTAGTTGGAGCATTAATGTAATTTTTGGACAAAATTTTGTTGTTGTTGCAAGACCAGAACAATTCTTGTGTCATCCAATCTTTTTCGAATTTTGTTATACAAAGAGGTTTTCTTGACCACGGAAACAGATGTCGTAAATATGTTGGTATTCTTTGATGAAAAACAAATAAGTTAATGACACATCGCCGTCATCACACTTATTAATCACATTTGTTAATTCTGTATTTTTGAGTTTTTCTGCAAAAGAGCATATTATTCCATTGTCAATTTTCCTAACGATTTTGAATTCAAAGAATCAAGAATTCTTTGAGATTATCGGATATGATATCGAGTTTAATTATTAAGATAATTGGTAAATGATCTATCGAAATTTTGAAAATGCAATGTTTTAATGGAAAGTTAATCAACTGACAGATATGTGTTAGTAGAAATTCAAACAATGAAACAATAAAATCCTGAGATAATTTTTCAAAAAGAGAATATTTAATTTCGTAGATTACAAGAAATCCTACTCCTCCACCTTTTTATCATATCGAATTTTTGATATAATGTATACAACTTCCAGTTCAAAGCCGTTGCGGTATATATTTAAATCAGCATAATTATAATGTCATTTCACTGATTTTTTATTATCGTCTCATTTCAACTTATTATCTGAAACTTGACTCTGAAAAATTAATTAAAATAACTCAATGAAGTTATTAGCGCTATTGATGACCCCTCCCTGAATTTTCTCAAAACATGAAGTTTCGATGAAACACTGGACTCTATGGAAAAGAAAGTGCAAACACAAAGTTAAGGAATCTGGAAACACCGTTTTAACTCATCTGCAACTTGTGTAAAAAATATGCATGTTAGTAGTGTTGATGTTTCTTCAGGTGTTTCTTTGTTAGATGAATTTTTTGTATGAGACGTTTGCGTTTCTGTGGTTAATGTTTATGCATGTGATTTATTTTCTGGTATATGTTTTTGTCTATGTTTGATTACTGTTTTTATTATAAATTTCATTTGGTCCATAATCTGATTTGATTTGTTATTTCATACGTATAATTTTTCTAACCGTGCTTTCTTCAATATTAAAAAAACATTGAAAAATACATTAAACAATGTATTGAAAAGTTAAAGTATACATTTATTAGTTAGTAATTATAACGTTCGAAAAAAAAATTTGAGTAGTCAAGGTATTGAGCATAAAAAATAAAAGTTTTTTTAAATATTCCAATGAGCATTCCTCTATTTTTTCTTTTTCAAAAAAATTAAGAAATCAAATTCCAGGAAAACATCTGTATAGAAATAAAATAAAAATGTTAAAATAGAAAATCTGGAAGCATACTAAAGAAAATAAAAATAAAATCAAATGCATGGAGTTTTCAAAATTATGTACTAAAGCAGTAAAAAAAGAACAATATGACATTAAGAAGGGTCTTGTTTTAACTGGTAACGTTGTAAAAATGCCAGGTTTTTCCTAACTGGCCGTGTGGTCTCAGCATGGAATTCTTTGCCTCAGGATGTTGTTGAATCATCAAACTATAGTCGGTTCAAAAGCTTGATAATTCAAATGGATTTATCTAAGTTTTCAAGACTTTGAATTTGAATGAAAAAAAATCTCCGATAATCAAACCAATATTTTATTTAAAAAAAACCTATTTAACAACATACTCTTTAAACACGCTGTAATCTGCCACTGCAAAAGTCTCTATTACAAGGTTTACAATTGTATTATTATTATTATTATTATTTGTATTATTTAAATTGTTAAATTCCCTTTTTATCTTCCTTGGTTCAGATTTGGAAATTTCGATGAAACCCTTGTCTTCAAAATACAAAAAAACCAAACTTACACAATAATTTGGTCTAATGAGAGTCATGTTAGAATTAAAAACCTAAACCTTACTTTGCAATTTTGTTGTATTCATGTTGGTTGTAACAATATGTTGCGCTCCATTGATTTTGACACAAATGATAACAAAATTTGTCCTATTTAGGCAATCACTTTGAAAATCGGGATTCAAACCCCAAGAAAATCCATCTGAAATGTAGTTTCCATACAGCAAAAAAACAAATTTTTAATTAGGCTGACAAGAACAAACCACTGAAAAAAAAAATAAACTCACATATTTGACACGTGGAGCATTTGATCTATCATCGATCGAAATTGATAAAGATGCTTTGTCATCAACATCGCGATACTTTTATTAATTTCAACTGGACGTTGTTCATAGTTGGAAATCTAAGAATAATTGAGTCCGGCATAGACCCATCAAGTATATTGTTATGATCATTGTATATCCACTGAGCTGATAAAAAATCATATTTTAAATTTATTTTTCAGCAAATTTACGTGTTTTAATTTCAACTTACTTTCCACAACATTTTCGACATTTTTTAATTGCACAACATCAAGCCAGACGGCAAGAGCACAAAAATAAAAAATTAACATTTTTTCTCTGACCATTATTAAAATTTAGTTTGAAAGACTACAGTCTTATATATACTGTAGTTTGATTTTAAATAATTACTCTATGGCACACTTTGCATTGTTTTTTAGAACAATAACTAAATCAAAGACGTTCTATTGTTAAAATATGTGGTTTGGTTTTATAGTTAAGCTAAGCCCGATTTTCACAGGTATTAAAATATGTTCCAAAGTTCAATTAATTATTAAAACTAATTTTAGTGGCTATTCAAACGGCTTAAAAATATGTTCCATGGTTCAATCATATATTAACCATTTGAAAAGTTTTCCAAATGGGGCTCACATGGGCTTATTTCTTGGTCCCATGCATGTTACCTGGCTAGTAATCGTATCTAAGTGATACAGGGCTTTAAATGGGTCTTCTATGAGCTAGCCGTATTTGCGCACTTACATAATCACGTGCTTAAAGAGACTAGTGCTGAATGTGTAATATTGTTACATATTATATTGTTAAAAATTATTATATAAATATTATTATATATTAATATTTATATTAATTAGATTTGTCTATGTTTATTATTATCAACGTATTTCTTATCTTTGGTTGTACAGCTGATTAGCATGGCTGTGGTAATCAAGATCATTCAACACACAGTCTGGTCTCGTGTCAAGTACTCATTCCTGTTCTGATTCTTTTCTTAACGTTTTGTATATCGTTGTCAGCGGACTTTGTTTGTCTAATAAACTCGAAACACGACAGAATGGACCGCGTATCGAATGAACCTTTGGCTTTAAAATTTCAATTTTTATCTGTTTACCCCCAATTTTAACTATATTTTAATTCTGTCGTATGTTTTTCGTAAGAAAAAATTAATTTTTCTGGACTTCAAATTTTGTCAAATTACATATCATAGAGACAAATAATTTTTTTTATTTAATGCAAAAATATTAAGTAGCGCCTCTACAATTTTTATGCTCATCCATTAGCCCTTAATTCAATCTCAGATTTTATTGTCAAGGTGTTATAACATAGTTTATTACAAGGCGCAGGCAAAGCCTATATGCCCGACCAAAAAAAACATAAAAAGAATAAATTAAAGAACATAAATTAAACAAACAAAAAGTACAGATAAGTCAAATTTCATTCCTCCAGCAAAATCGTGTAGGATGGTCCATCCAGTGACCATCCAGGAGACTTTTAAACTGGAAGATATCTTTTGCTTCTATGACTGAAGCAGGAAGTTTATTCCATGTATTGATTACTCTTGTGGTAAAGAAAAACTTTTTGATGTCCAGTCTAGAAGATGGTTTTTCCAACTTGTGAATGTGCCCTCTTGTGTTGAGTAAATTAGATTTTATTATTAAACTTGGAGCTGAATTGGCACAGTAAAAATTGTTTAATATTTTATAGACTTCAATCATGTCTCCTCTAGCTTTTCTAAGCCTTAGAGTAGATAGATCGAGATACTTCAGTTTTTCTTCATATTTTAAATTTCGACATTCACGCACTAGTTTAGTTGCTCTTTTTTGTATTTTTTCAAGTTTTTCTATCATGCCTAAATTATGAGGGGACCATACCACAAAAGCATATTCAAGATGTGGACGGACTAAACCTTTATACAGAAGCAAAAAACAATCCTTCGATAAGTTGTGGAAATTTCTTTTAACAACTGCTAGAGTGCTATTAGCTGTTTTGACTAGTTTGCATATATGAGTATTAAATTTTAGGTTGCTGTCTATTACAACTCCTAGATCTCTGACTTCATGGACTGTTGAAATGTGGTGTTTAGTGTCCCCTTCAGCAAAATTGTAATCAAATTTATATGTGTTATGCAATGACAAATATACACACTTGCTATAGTTCAGTTTTAGGAGCCAATCTTTGCACCAGGTAGAGAAGATATCTAAACAGCATTGGAAAATCTGTTGATCATCTACACTGTTGATTATCCTGAAAATGTTTGCATCGTCAGCAAATAAAAAGATAATTAGACCTTCAACGTCACAAGCTTGAAATACGTCATTGATATAAATTACAAATAGTAAAGGACCTAGGACACTTCCTTGTGGGACTCCGCTCAAGACTTTATGCCTAGATGATAGCTGGTCATTAACCTTGACTTGAAAGTGTTTTGTTGTCAGAAAGTTTTCAATCCATCCTATCAGAGTATCGTGTAATCTATAGCACTTCAGTTTATAAATTAACTTTTTGTGTGGCACTTTGTCAAATGCCTTTTCAAAATCGGTGTAGATTATATCTACTTGCTTGCCTTGATTCAGAGCACTCGTCAAGAGATTCATAATTTTCAGTAATTGCAAAGAAGTAGATTTACCTTTCATGAAACCATACTGATTACCATGGAATAAATTATTATTTAAAAAGTGTGATAGTATAGAATCGCTCAGAATAGATTCCATTATTTTACATGGAACTGAGGTCAAGGACACCTGTCTATAGTTTAATGGATCATGCTTACTACCTTTTTTAAATATTGGAACTATAGTACTAATTTTCCAATCCTCAGGGAGTGTTCTTATACACAGTAAATCACTGAAAATTTTAGCCAAACATGTATAAATTTCATGCCTACACTCAAAAAGAATTTTTGGGTAGATACCATCAGGTCCTTGAAATTTGTTAGGATTCATTTTAGACAGTTTGGCAAAAACTAATTCAGGTATTATTGATATTTCATTCATTGGAAATTCAGTTTTGAAAAGCAGCTTCTCATAATTAAAATCTGATGTATCATTTACAAAACCTTTTCAAAGAAAGATGCCAGACATTCCGATTTATCTTTATCTGAGGAGCAGATCACTGTTTTCCCATTGCTATCAGTATATTTTAAATCTCCTATGGTGCTTGTTGTTTGAGTTTTAGTTTTAACATACTTCCAAAAAGCCTTAGGATTGTTTTTACATTTGCCGGCAACCGACAGTTGATAAGACTGTGCTATTTTCTTAGAAAGTCGTCTAACTTTGTTTCTGGTAATTTTGTATTCTAATAGATTGTTTAGATTTTTATTTTTCATATAAGCTGAACAGAGCTTTTGCTTCAACTTTATCAAATTTTTGAGCTCTAACGGAATGCGTTTCTTATTTCCTGGTTTAAATCCCCGAACAGAAGCTAATGGAACAAATTTGGCCGTCGCTGCTGACAACAGTACTTTAAAGTTGGTCCAATAGTCTAACATAGGATCCTTGATCAAAGACAGTCTAAATAAATCATTTGCTAATGAGTTTTTCATGGCTATGTAATCTGCACTGTGGAACTTGAATTTGGCCTTTGGTGACACTTTTAAACTAGACCAAATGTAGTTTACTATAAGTACTAGATGATCACTTTTCCCTAAAGGGGGTAGGTAATCTAGGTTCAGGTGGTTATCATATGTACTGAAAACTAAATCTAAGATGTTGGCATGCTGATCATTTCTAAATCTTGTAGGTTGGTGCACAAATTGTTCTAGATAATTTTCTGTAATAATTTCAATCAGTTGGTTTTCAAAAGATTTATCGCTTCCAGGTGCATTATATAATGTCCAATCAATTCGGGGTAAATTGAAATCTCCTAAGATAATTTTTTTCCCATTCAGTTTACAAAATGTAGATAATAAGTCCAGCAAGCCAGAATTGTTTAATACATTAGAATGTGGACTTCTATACATAACCAAAATAGATAAATCAAATAGATGACCAGACAGCTTGAGACAATGAAATTCATCAAAATTACATTCTAAGGAGATAGGGGTGGCAACCAAGTTTTTTCTTACATAACAGCATAATCCTCTTTTTGAAGGTTTCATAAAATTAACAGTTAGTAAAAAATAATTATCAATGTTATATTCACTTTCTAGATGCTCTTCTGTAATTCTTTTTGGATTAATTTCAGTAAACACAATAATATCAATATCGTCATGAGCACATAAAAGAAACTTTAGTTCTGAAAACTTATTAAAAAGTGAATCTACATTAGAATAAATAATCTTGAAATTTCTTTCATTGCTCCATATTACCTCAATTAAATATCCTTCTTTAGTCTGACAATTCTCAGATTTCCTGGACTTCTCCTTACCCTGTATTTGAATTCCCCCGAATCCTTGCTTTCTTTAATTTTCGCCTCCATAACAAGTTTTTTGCATTCTTCTCTTTGTTCCTTGGTAAGGTCGTGTTGTTGTGATTAATTGACTTTTATTTGATACAAAACCGTTTAATTAAAGTACAAAGTAGAATACAGAAACATCGGCAACACAGTCTCGGAGAAACTCTCGAGTCAACAATGGCCCCCAAAAGATACTAAAAAGTCCGAAGATCATTCATTCACAACACCTTCCCTTGAATGATCCAACATACATAAAACATTCACACATACACAGAACGTTATTTATGTACACAATCCGAGTTTTCCGCACAGTTCACCAAGCCTGCTTCCAGAAAGAGGTTTGGTGAGAGCATCTGCCAACTGGTCTCCTGAGTCAATCTTTTCCACAAGAAGCTCCTTGTTCTGGACACATTCACGAATAAAGAAGTGGCGTATGCGAATATGCTTTGTTCTTCGATGATACTCTGGATTGTGAGCCAGCTTTATCGCCGCCTCATTGTCCACATGGATTCTGGGCATGTCTTCAAGCTCTGTGATTTCTGAAAAGAGTCTTTTCAGCCAAATAACCTCACGGGCTGCTTCACTCGAAGCAACAATTTCAGCTTCTGTTGTCGAAATAGCAACTGAAGCCTGACGTTGACTGAACCATGAAATCACTCCGTCACCATTGCGGCAAACCACTCCTGTTGTAGAACGTCCAGATGATAGATCACCACCATGATCTGCATCACTGAAAACTTCTAGTCGATTGATCTTTGATTTTCGTTTGTACCGAATTCCATAAGACTTTGTTCTTGCAAGATAACGAAAGATCCTCTTGACTTTCGTAACTTCCTGTTGTGTGGGATTCTCCAAGTTCCGTGACACTACTCCTACGGCATAGGCTATGTCTGGCCTAGTTCCAACCATAAGATACATCAACGCTCCAACAGCTGACCGATAGGGAAACTTAACTGAACTGTATTCAGCCTTCCCTTCTTCAGAACTGTCCTTGATTATTGGCGTTTCAACTCCTCTACAACTTGCCATTAAAAATCCGGAAAAAGATATATATATATATATATATATATATATATATATATATATATATATATATATATATATATATATATATATATATATACATATAAATTTCTAGATAAAAAAATAATAAACACACACACACGTACACACATACATATATATAAAAACATCTATATATATATATATATATATATATATATATATATATATATGACTTATTGTTTCGACATATCCAATCATAATAAAATGCACACATAATAAAATAAAATAAACAAATACTATGAAAAAACGTAAGATGAATCATCTTCATCTTACATATCCCCCCTCTTCGAAAAAAGAAACGCGTCAGTGTTTCTTGATTACATCGTCACTCTCTTTACGACTAAGAAAGTCAGCACCGATGTTCTCCTTGCCTTTGAAATAGTTTCCTTTCAACTTATTCTCAATCTCTATCTCTCTGCGTGCTGTGTCAACAGGGCGGGCATCTCCAAAGATTGCCGAATTCAACTTTCCATCTTTCCCCACCCCTCCATTTTGTCCTCTAGGCAGAAGATTGAGCCTTGGTCTTTCTTTTGGCGGATTCAAAGCTTGAACTTTTGCCTCAACTTTATTTCCTACCTTTGAAATGGCAGACGTGTTTCTTTCCTTGCTTTGGTACAGCTCCGAGTTAGCCGACGATTTTCTAAAATTTACCCGATCATTCCTCTGAGTGCTGTCGTAGTTGGAAGCGGATTTCTGTGGTTTCGACCAAAGCGTTTCCTGCCGCCATTGCATCAAAACCCCTTACCCCTTCCACATTTCCCAGCACGAGATCGCAGAGTAGGTTTTTCATGCATACCACCTCTCTGGTTCCTCTGAACCAGTTTGTTTTGATTTTTACCACTGCTGTTGGAGCTACCCGAACTGTGCCGTCGATCAAAACACAAGGTCTTGTTCTTCCGGTCATCTGACGCGGGTGCATTAATGATTCCTTTACCATTATGGCAGTACAGCCAGTGTCCCTCAAAACATTTACCGGTTTTCTGTTCACAAACCCTCTGGTTAATTTAAATTTTTCTCCTGAGTGAAAACAACCATCCGCTATTACCGGTGAAAAGCAGCCACATTTTAATTGGACCTCATTCAATTTACCATCCAACACCATGACCGCGCATGCATTCACTACTCCAGAATCTTTGCATGGTGGTGTCAAGTTGGCCTCTCTACGCGCTTGGCACATGACTGGAGTTGCTTGAGTGCCTTGACTGTAGTCCCTCGCGATCTGTCCAGCGTGATGACAATCCTTTGCCATATGGCCCAGCTTATTGCAATTGTAACAGCGTGGTCCAACCATTCCCGAGTCAGAGTCTGGTTGACCACGATTTCCGCTAATCCTGCTTGCGTTTTCGACTTTTGCCAAGCTTTTGACTGGGTGGGCTTGACTGTACTTGTTGACCCAGCGACTTAACTCGTTGACCTCAACGCTTTCTTTCTCCAACAAATACTCAGCCATTCCCAACGGACACTTTCCAAAGAACTGATCTTTTAGGAACAAAAACAAATAGTTTTTTGCACCCGCGAGATCCACCCAGCGCCTGAGGTAACTATCTAGTCGCACCAGATACTGTTCCCAAGTCTCTTCTGGTTCAAGCTTTGACTCTCGAAACTTTATTCGGTAGTCTTCTGCCGACTTCCCAAAACGGCGAAGGAGTGCCTCTTTTACCGACTCGTAATCCTGCATCTGCCTATCGCTGAGTTGGCCAAACACTTCCAATGTCTTAGGACTGAGCAAGGAACCCAGAAGCATTCCCCAACCCTTTTTTGGATGATCATTTGCCGTGGCCAATGCCTCAAAACGGAGCAGAAATGCGTCCACGTCGTCACCTTCCGAGAACTTTGGATATGAAATCTTTGTTACCTCTACCGTTGCCTTTGGTTCTTTTTTTGTTAGGGCTTCCAATTCCAGCTTTTTCAATTCATGCTCTCGTTGCTCGCGCTCACGCAGAAGTTGAAATTCACGTTCAGCTATTTTTTCCTCACGTTCTTGTTTTTTTTCTTCACGTTCTTCTAATCTCCTAACTCTTTCTTCATCCTTTAACTCTTTGACGTAATTTCTTAAATCTTCGCCGGAATAGCCTAGAGCCTGTCCCATCGCAATGAATTTCTCGTCAGACATCTTTCACAAAAGAAAGAAAAAAAAATTCGGTCACTTGTGAACAAAAAACTTCAGAAAATATATTTACGGATGAAAATGAGTAAATACGTCGAGGTCACCAATGTAAACGTAGAGGAATATGCTTTCTAGCGATTCGTAACGTTAAAGTCGAAGTTATTTATAACACAATATTTCTCGAATTTATTTTAACTTAATTATTCTTCCTTGAATATAATCTTTTAACTGGACTCAAATAAAACTGAATTATCTCACTTTGTAGAATTTCGCACGGTTCTAACAAATCTTTTGTTAATTCCAATTTCTCTCTGCAGCACGTCTCTTCAAACTTTTATCATCTTCTCGAACACTCAACTTTTAACACACTGTCTAAATTCTCAAAATTCATGCACAAAATAATATTTCCAATCTTACCATTAAAAATCCGGAAAAAGATATATATATATATATATATATATATATATATATATACATAAAAATTTCTAGATAAAAAAAATAAAACCCACGACTGTCGGATCGGCAACACCGCCTTGCATCATGCCAACTACCTTACCATCTGCGCCACTTCCACCGCCAAAAAACAGTGGTTGTTAAGCGCTTTTGTTGGGGTATGTTGAACACAACACTCGACTATGAATGGGTACGAATCAATGCTCGATAGTATATATATGTTGGACGGCTAACATTCCGTCACTAGCTAATTTAATAGCTATCGAAGATATATGTTTTATGATATATATTATAAGGAAACATAGCGTTGATATGTTTTTACGAGCCACATATATCAGAAACTTGGATGGCTTACAATCCACCACGAAATAACGCAAATATAAATGTCTCAACTTAAGACTCGAACCCACGACTGTCGGATCGGCAACACCGCCTCGCATCATGCCAACTACCTTACCATCTGCGCCACTTCCACCGCCAAAAAACAGTGGTTGTTAAGCGCTTTTGTTGGGGTATGTTGAACACAACACTCGACTATGAATGGGTACGAATCAATGCTCGATAGTATATATATGTTGGACGGCTAACATTCCGTCACTAGCTAATTTAATAGCTATCGAAGATATATGTTTTATGATATATATTATAAGGAAACATAGCGTTGATATGTTTTTACGAGCCACATATATCAGAAACTTGGATGGCTTACAATCCACCACGAAATAACGCAAATATAAATGTCTCAACTTAAGACTCGAACCCACGACTGTCGGATCGGCAACACCGCCTCGCATCATGCCAACTACCTTACCATCTGCGCCACTTCCACCGCCAAAAAACAGTGGTTGTTGAGCGCTTTTGTTGGGGTATGTTGAACACAACACTCGACTATGAATGGGTACGGATCAATGCTCGATAGTATATATATGTTGGACGGCTAACATTCCGTCACTAGCTAATTTAATAGCTATCGAAGATATATGTTTTATGATATATATTATAAGGAAACATAGCGTTGATATGTTTTTACGAGCCACATATATCAGAAACTTGGATGGCTTACAATCCACCACGAAATAACGCAAATATAAATGTCTCAACTTAAGACTCGAACCCACGACTGTCGGATCGGCAACACCGCCTCGCATCATGCCAACTACCTTACCATCTGCGCCACTTCCACCGCCAAAAAAACATATATATATATGGAATCAAATCTTTATATATATATATATATATATATATATATATATATATATGACTTATTGTTTCGACATATCCAATCATAATAAAATGCACACATAATAAAATAAAATAAACAAATACTATGAAAATACGTAAGATGAATCATCTTCATCTTACAAGCCCTTAGTTTTTCCAAAAAATCTTCTGAATCCTTTTTATTTGAACTTGCTAACAAACCATCATCTACGTACATGGCAAGCAATAACTTCTTAGTTCCTTTTTTAAAAATAAACAAACATGGATCTGCTTCGCTAACAGTAAACCCACTCTTTATCAAAAAACTATCCAGTTTTTTATTCCAGCATCTAGGTGCCTGTTTCAAACCATAGAGACTTTTCTTCAGATGACAAACTTTATCAGAACCATCTGTGAAACCTTCAGGTTGCTGCATGTAGATTTCTTCTTCCAATTCACCATGCAAAAATGCAGTTGATATATCAAATTGGGAAAGATATAAATTCTCCTTGGCAGCTACACTGTGTACTGATCGAATTGTTGTCAATTTTGTAACAGGACTAAATGTCTCATCATAATCAACACCTTTTCTTTGTGAAAAACCTTTAGCAACTAATCTTGCCTTGAAGCGAGAAACCGAACCATCAGCATTATTTTTAACTTTATAAACCCATTTGCACTGTACAGCTTTCTTGTTCTGAGGCAATTCTGATAGAATCCAAGTGTTATTCTTATGAAGTGATTCTATTTCATTATTCATTGCTGCTATCCATTCTTTTTTGAAGGAGCTTTTTATTGCCTCATCATAGGTAGCAGGTTCACCTGAATTCAACTGCATCATGCAAACCTCCTCATCAAAATAAGCTGGATCTTTTGACTGACTTCTATCATCTCCCTGTTTCTGATTTTGTTCATTATCCTCTGTTGGTTCACGAAACATTTCTTCCTCAGGCAATGGAATCAAATCTGACTGAATGTTATGTTCTACTTCACTTGTCGACTCATGAAGAATGACATCTCTTGACAGGAAAACTCGATTATTGCACCATATTCGATAACCGTCATCATTTTCATAACCAATTAAAATACCCTTGGTTGCCTTTGTGTCAAATTTCTTCCTCAAGCTTTTGTCGATATGAACGTAACATTCACTTCCAATAACCCGTAAATGTTTTAAACCCGGTTTTTTACCATTCCAAAGTTCATAAGGTGTTTTCTTTCCTTCGGATGTTGGTCCTGTCCGATTCAGAATATAAACTGCTGTGTTGATCAATTCTGCCCATAAACCTTTTGGCAAACTTTTTCTTTTACCAAACATCATAGCTCTAGCAGTTTCAACTAAAGTTCTGTTCTCTCGTTCGACAGCCCCATTTTGTTCAGGTGTTCATGGCATTGTTCAATTCCATGTTCTTTTAGGAATTTTCTTATTTCATCACCACTGTACTCACCACCTCGATCACTTCGTAGAATCTTTACTTTATGACCGGTTGTTTGAGTATATCTAATGAAATCTTTCAACTTTTCAACAACTTCTGACTTGTGCTTAATAAAATACACAGAACGATACTTTGTGAAATCATCCTTAAACAATACAAAATATCTCTTCTTGCTAATTGATTCAACCTGAAATGGTCCACAAACGTCAGTGTGAATTATTTCACCAGGTGTATTCGATCGTGGTCTTGTTCCAAAACTCAGTCTATGTGATTTCCCATAAATGCATCCTTCACATAACTCATCATCATGATCAATATCAATATCTAAATGCTCTTTCAGCATCATTCTAACATGTCTTTTATTTTGATGTCCAAACCTTTCATGATATAGCTGTAAAAGTGACTTTTTAGCTTTTTCAATTGCATTTATTTCTTTTGTACCAAAATTAGGAACTTTAACTTTACCCACCAATCTAAATAAACCACCTCCAGCTTCTCTGACACCTGAGACAAGTCGTTTTTCTCCAAGCTTTAAACTGCAAAAATTAACATTTGATTCAAACTTGCTCTGTATGTTTTTCTCTTGAGCACTCAGGACAGAAAACAAATTCTTTGAAATACCTGGCACCAACCAGACACCACTCAAACGAACTGTTTCTTTTCTTTTACCATTGAGTACCTCCAATTCAATGTCTCCTTGACCCAGAGCTTTAAGTTTTTGACTTCCAGCAGTATTAATAAACTGTGGATTTTCAAACATTTCAAAAGTCTTGAAGTAATCTTTCATAGCAGTAACATGATTTGTTGCACCATTGTCAATGTACCAATTTTCAGAGTTTGTTTCAATTTTATTAACTTTCATGATTTCTGAATTTGTTGCCAACATGGAACTCTTTTCTTCTGACTGCTTTGGATCACTTTTAGCAAATTCTTTTCTTGGTCTTCCATCAGCTTTCCATTGTCTGCAGTTTCTGAGAAAATGTCCTGGTCTCTGACAATAGAAACAAGTCAACATCCTAGACTTCTTTTTCTCTTTTGCAATGCCAATTGACTGAGTTGAATTACTTTTACAAACTTCTTTTGTACTAATTGAACACAATTCTTGATTCTCTTCAGTTATTTTCAAAGTCAACTCAAAAGCACAAAGTTGATTTGTTAAACTATCAACTGTTCTCTGTTCTTCATTGGCCATCAACCAACTTGACTTAAATGGCAAGTACTTTTCATCCAATGTGTCTAAAATTTTACACATAAGCAAAAAATCAGGCAACACAACCTCATTTTCTTTGGCAGCAACTGAAGTCAGCTCATTCCACAAGGCTTTCATTTTCGAGAGATGACTGGGCATATCCTCACCAGGTGGCCTCTGATAGTGGAAAAACTGGATGCAGACATTGTATGCCTTGTTCTGGGGAACACCATCATAAAGCAATAACAATTCTTGCCACATTTTTCTTGCTGTCTTGAACCTCATCACTTTAGACATTGTTTCATCTGTCATTGAGGTGGTCAAGATAAGTTTTGCCATTGAGTCTGCCTTCTGAAACCTTCTAAGTGCTGTCTCATATGTTTTTCTGACAGAAGCAACAGTATTTTCTGATTCATCTTCGGGTTCAAGTAGTTTCCCATCCACAACTTCTAAAGCATCATCATGGGGTTCCAAAGCTAAACGTACTCTAAAACGCCATTGCTCCCAAGATGCCTGACCTTCTAGTCGCGGAATTGACTGAAAAAGCTTGTCCATTTCAACTATAAAACGTTCGTGAAGCAACAAGAAAACTTGATCAAAAAACCTTTCACAAAACGTTCTCAACTTCAACGGTATCTTATCAAACTCGTTAATCGTTCGAACTTTTAGTAACTACTTACTAATTACTTAAGAGTTAAGACGATCGGTTCAAAAAATCAAGAAACTCGCAATTAACTCGAAAACCGAATCTAAAAGCGTCCTAGGCGTTCTGGGCCCATAACCTGTTGTGATTAATTGACCGTTTAATTAAAGTACAAAGTAGAATACAGAAACATCGGCAACACAGTCTCGGAGAAACTCTCGAGTCAACAATGGCCACCAAAAGATACTAAAAAGTCCGAAGATCATTCATTCACAACACGTGTCCAATTCCAATATTATTTAAACCATCTTATATATACTGTAGTTTGATAATTACTCTATGGCACATTTTGTATTGTCTTTTAGAACAGCAACTAAATGAAAGACGTGCTATTGTTAGAAATATGTGGTTTGGTCCAGATTTTTGGTTTAATAGTTAAACTAAGCCCTATTTTTACAGCTAATGTCATTAGTTGGAAAATAATTAATTTTCAAAGCTAAATAATTTTAGTAGGTATTCAAATAGTTCAAAAATATGTTCCATAGTTCAATCATTTATTAACTTTAATTTTAGTAGACATTCAAACGTTTTCAAAATTTGTTCTCTAGTTCAATCATTTATTTACCCCTTGAAAAATTCCAAAACGGGCACCATTAGGGTTTCTTTCTTAGTCCCATGTAGGCTACCTGATGGTACCCATTTCAACGTGATACAGGGTTTTAAGTGGGTTCTCTATAGGTTAACCGTATTCGTGCACTTAGATAATCTCATGCTTACACTTACATAGCCGCTCGCATACATACATTATTACACGCACATACACTAGGCGTATCAGCATACATAATTACCGATGTATGTATGTATGTATGTATATATGTATGTATGTATGTATGTATGTATGTATGTATGTATGTATGTATGTATGTATGTATGTATGTATGTATGTATGTATGTATGTATGTATGTATGTATGTATGTATGTATGTATGTATGTATGTATGTATGTATGTATGTATGTATGTATGTATGTATGTATGTATGTATGTATGTATGTATGTATGTATGTATGTATGTATGTATGTATGTATGTATGTATGTATGTATGTATGTATGTATGTATGTATGTATGTATGTATGTATGTATGTATGTATGTATGTATGTATGTATGTATGTATGTATGTATGTATGTATGTATGTATGTATGTATGTATGTATGTATGTATGTATGTATGTATGTATGTATGTATGTATGTATGTATGTATGTATGTATGTATGTATGTATGCATGCATGTATGTATGTATGTATGTATGTATGTATGTATGTTTGAGTGGAGTTTATTAAACAAACAGATAAACTAATTACAAACATTTATAGTGTGATAAAATGTGAACAATTGAACAGCCCGAAAGAAATAATTTTTTCGTTTCTTGGTATGCCCAAAATTAAAAAATAAACGACAAAAATTAAAATAAATTGCTCTTCTTTTTATAAAAAAGAACCAAAATTTATGTTTTTGAGCAGAAGAGTCGTGTATTTTTTCTTGAACAAATATAATATTTTCAAAGATCTTATTTAAACTGGATGTAAGATGAAGATGGTTCATCTTACGTATTTTCGTGATATTTGTTTGTTTTATATATGTATGTGTATATATGTATATTTGTGCTCTTGTGACATTTTGTGTGCGTATAATTTTGTCTATCATTAATATATGTATATATGTATGTTTGGGTTTATGTATGTGTGTATGTATATGTATATATATGTATATATATATGTATATATATAATTGTTATTTGTCTGAATATATATATATATATGTGTGTGTGGATGTATGGGTATATGTATATGTATATATATATATATATATATATATATATATATATATATATATATATGTATATATATATGTATATATATATATATGTATATATATATAATTGTTATTGGTCTTTTTCCTTTTTGGGGTCTTCATTAAAAAAGTAAGGTGATTTTGGTAAGAGAAATTGGAATTATCAAAAGATTTGTTAGAACCGTGCGAAATTCTACAAAGTGAGATAATTCAGTTTTGGGTCAAGTAAAAGATTATATTCAACGAAGAATATTAAAGTTAAAATAAATTCGAGAAATATTGTGTTATAAATAACTTCGACTTTAACGTTACGAATCGCTAGAAAGCATATTCCTCTACGTTTACATTGGTGACCTCGACGTATTTACGCATTTTCATCCGTAAATATATTTTCTGAAGTTTTTTGTTCACAAGTGACCGAATTTTTTTTTCTTTCTTTTGTGAATGATGTCTGACGAGAAATTCATTCCGATGGGACAGGCTCTAGGCTATTCCGGCGAAGATTTAAGGAATTACGTCAAAGAGTTAAAGGATGAAGAAAGAGTTAGGAGATTAGAAGACCGTGAAGAAAAAAAAGCACAACAAAAACGGGAAGAGCGGGAACGGGAACGTGAAGATAAAATAGCTCAACGTCAACATAAATTAGAATTGAAAAAGATGGAATTAGAAGCCCTAACAAAAAAAAGCCAAAGGCGACGGTAGAGGTAACAAAGATTCCATATCCAAAGTTCTCGGAAGGTGACGACGTGGACGCTTTTCTGCTCCGTTTTGAGGCATTGGCCACGGTAAATGATCACCCAAAAAAGGGTTGGGGAATGCTTCTGGGTTCCTTGCTCAGTGCTAAGACATTGGAAGTGTTTGGCCAACTCAGCGAGAGTCAGATGCAGGATTACGAGTCGGTAAAAGAGGCACTCCTTCGCCGTTTTGGGAAGTCGGCAGAAGACTACCGAATAAAGTTTCGAGAGTCAAAGCTTGAACCAGAAGAGACTTATATATAGATATAAATCGTCAGACAGAAAATCCGATAAATTTCATATATATATATATATATATATATATATATATATATAAATATATATATATATACATATATATATATCTATATATATAAAAATGAATGTTTGTATATATGTATATATGTATGTTAATGTCCTTTATGCATTGCTACACCATTCATCCGATCGTAATGAAATTTTCACACAACCTTGAGAGTCAAGGGGAGTCAAATAAAAAAAAAAATTGAAATCCGTCACAAAATGAGCGGAGCGGAGCGGGTGAGCGAGCGGGAACTATATATATATGTATGTGCGTATGTATGTGTGTATGTATGTATGTGTATGTGCATGTATGTGTGTCTGTGTGTGTGTTTATGTATGTACTAGCGGAGATACCCGGCGTTGCCCGGGTTTTTTAGAGGTTTTTCTAATGTTTGTCTCTTTCTCTCCCGTTTCCTTTCCCACCTGCTTTCCCACTCCCGTTCGCTTTCCCGTTTTCGGTCGTTTTCCCGCTCCCGGTCGCTTTACCACTCCCGGTCGCTTTCCCGCTCACGTTTGCTCTCCCATTCCCGCTCACGCTTGCTTTTCCGTTCCCGCTCGCTGTCCGTTCCGGGTTGCTTTCCCGTTTCTATAATAGACAAACTAACCCACAAACATTCATATATATATATATATATATATATATATATATATATATATATATATATATATATATATATATATATATATATATATAGTCTTAGCAAATCTATTTTACGTTTTATAGGCTAACAGAAGTTATGAAAGAATGGAAAAGAAAAAAAGGGCGTGAACGGGAGAGCAACCGTGACCGGGAATAAGGAGCAAGCATGACCGGGAACGGGAGAGCAAGCGTGAGCGGGAACGGGAAAGCGACCGGGAACGGGAAAGCAACCGGGAACGGGAAAGCGACCGGGAACGGGAAAGCGACCGGGAACGGGAAAGCGACCGGGAACGGGAAAGCAACCGGGAACGGGAAAGCGACCGGGAACGCGGAAAGCGACTGGAATCGGGAGAGCAAGCTTGGAAGGAAACGCGAGCAAAAGAGAAAATCGATAACAAAACTTCTGAGCGGGAAAGCGAACGGGAGCTGGAAAACGACCGAGAGCGGAAAAGCGACCGGGAACGCGACGAAAACGACCGAGAGCGGAAAAGCGACCGGGAACGCGACGAAAACGGGAAAGTGGAGAAGGAAACGGGAGCGAGAGAGACAAACATTAGAAAAACCTCTAAAAAACCCCGGGCAACGCCGGGTAACCCCGCTAGTAATATATAAAAATATATATAGATATAAATCGTCAGACAGAAAATCCGATAAATTTCATATATATATATATATATATATATATATATATATATATATATATATATATATATATATATATATATATATATATATATATATATATATATATATATATATATATATATATATATATATATATTTATATATATATATATATATATATATATAAAAGAACATGTCCTGACTGACAGACTGACTGACTGACTGACTGACTAATAATCAACGCCGAGCTCAAACGCCTCATCCTAGGAACGTGAAATTTGGAACTTGTATTACTTTTATTGCGAAAGCATCCACTAACAATGAATTTTTGAAAATTTTGCTCCTGCGGGGAAGAAACTGGAAAACAAACTTTTATCTAAAACAATGTATAT
The DNA here is from genome assembly GCA_963978895.1 of Erpobdella octoculata. Classification (NCBI taxonomy): domain Eukaryota; kingdom Metazoa; phylum Annelida; class Clitellata; order Hirudinida; family Erpobdellidae; genus Erpobdella; species Erpobdella octoculata. The sequence continues at coordinate 31,353,287 of OZ022243.1, read as the reverse complement.
CTCGAAAACCAAAAATGAGAAGATTTTGAAATTTGGTATATGGTTTCTTCTTGAAAAATAAAAAGATACGTGTTTCACCATTTTTTGAAAATTCGGTTTCCCAAACCTCAAATGTTTGTTGGAAAATAGGGTTACATGGTTTTTAAAGTAACTGTTACTCAAAAACTGTAAATGCTACAAAAGTAAAATTAGTATTTAGTTTCGACTCTAAAAATAATGATATACGTGTTTCATCATTTTTTGAAAATTTGGTTTCCAGGACATCAAATGTGAAGTGGAAAAAGGGTTATTTGATTTTAAAATTACTGCTACTCAAAAACTGTAAGTGCTACAGATGTGAACATTAGTATTTTGAGGTTTTGTGCCGGTTAAAAGTAGATGAGTTCAGTTTATCACCGGACGGACGGGCCAAGCCGTTATTTTAGGGTTTTCATACGGCCCTGCCCAAACCTTAAATCAAGGTGGGACGGGCCGAGATTTTCATCCAAGTATATAGACATTTTAGTGATTTTAGGGTGTTCAAACGGGCCGGGCTAAACCTGAAGTCAAAGTGGGACGGGACGAAGTTTTTCATAAAGTATATAAAACTTCTAGGCCTGTAAAAACGGGCCGGGCCCATATTAGACGGGCCGTGCCGGGCCAGGAATTTCGGTTTTTGAAACGGGCTGGGCCAAGTTGTCGACGGGCCAAGCCGAGACCTAAAAAATTGATCCGAGCAGTACTCTACTATGTATGCACGGTTCAAATTCTCTAATTTCATGCGAGCAAAGCCGCTGCGGGCACTGCTAGTATATATATATATATATATATATATACATATATTTATATATATATATATATACATATATATATATATATATCTATAAATACTAGCAAAGCCGCTACGGGCACTGCTGGTATATATATACAGACATATATATATATATATATATATATATATATATATATATATATATATATATATATATATATATATATATATATATATATATATATATACATATATATATATATATATATATATATATATATATATATATATATATATATATATATATATATATATATATATACTAGCAAAGCCGCTACGGCACTGCTAGTATATATATACAGACATATATATATATATATATATATATATATATATATATATATATATATATATATATATATATATATATATATATATATATATATATATATAAATATATATCTATATATATATATACCTATATTTATATATATATGTATACCCTTGGACAGCAGACAGTCCAATTAAACGATTAAACGATTAACCTCACAAAGCAAGTTAATTTGAAAAAGTTAAAGTAAAACTTTATTAGTTAGTAATTATAACGTTCTGAAAAAATTGAATAGTTAAGATTTCTTGTTAAATGTCAAAGACATTGAGCATAAAAAATAAAGGTCTTTTTAAATATTACAATGAACAATCATCTTCTTTTCTTTTTCAAAAAAATTAAGAAATCAGTCTCCAGCAAAACATCTGTATAGAAATAAAATAAAAATGTTCAAAATGCAATAAAATTCAATGAAAGGTTTGAAATTGGTAATTTTTTTACAAAACAGAATATGTCTATTACAAGAATTTGTTTCTTTCTATATATGGTTTTATATGGCCATGAGATTTACAACAACCTAAAAGCGGAACCAGGTAGATGACCATCAATTGCAGGCCAGGTTAATTAAATTATGAGATTTACCATAAAAATAACGCAATCAACCTACCACAACCTAAAAACGGAAACAGGTAAATGACCAGCAATTGCAGTCCAGTTATTCAGTGCTAGAAATAATTATCAGGTAGAAAATAGTTAAGGATCTAAAGAACAACAGGCCCATACAAAACAGTCAACATGGTTTTGTTAAAATTAATTCGCGCTTAACCAATTATCTTTTCCAAAATATTTATTTAACTTATTGATTCTAATTTATTTTCATTTTGTAAGGCTGTTGACCATATATAATTTATGAAAGATTGAAAAAAAAACTGCATGCATCAAGCCAGCAAATATGTTAGAGGGAAAACGAACATTACCGAATAAAGATAGGCAGTTGAAATGTAGCTATACAACATTGAAAACAGAAGTAGAGAAATTATTTTTGAGACAATCTGTTTAATGACAGGTGAAAAAGATCTATCAGTTTTAAGATATAACTAGATGAAAACTTTAATAAAACAATAAGGTCGTGGATGAAAGATAAAAATAGGTTCAACAGGAGGGTTGTCATGGCCTGGCTGGCTTGAAAAGGCGTTTTTGTGGAATCAACCAACAGTTGATTTTAACTCTTGTTTTGTAGTTGTTATTTTTAGCTTTTAGTCTTATGAATAACTCCAAATTAATTAGAGTTTTGTTATTGCATGTTTAGACATATTAAGTCAGTCATTTAATCCATGTAACAAAAGTATTTTTAGTAGACACTAGCGGGGTACCCGGCGTTGCCCGCGGTTTTTCTATCGTTTTTTATCGCGCTCCCGTTTCTTTTTCAGCTTGCTATCAAGCTCCCGGTCGCTTTCCCGTTTCCGCTTGCTCTCCCGTTTCTGGTCGCTTTACCGCTCCCGATCTCTATCCCGTTTCCGATCGCTTTCCAGCTCCCGCCTGCTCTCCCGTTCCCGGTCGATTTTCTTTTTCCGCTCGCTCTTTTGCTCTCGGTCGCTTTCGGTTCCCGCTTGCTTTCCCGTTCCCGTTCCCGCTTATTTTCTAGTTCTCGTTTCCGCTCGCTTTCCCGCTCCACTCATTTTGTGACCGATTTTAATTTTTTTACATAAAAACCTTTCTTTATTGACGCTCAAGGTTGTGTGAAAATTTCATTACGATCGGATGAATGGCTAGCAATTCATAAGTTACATACACACACACACCCACGCACGCACACACACATACATACATACATATATATATATATATATATATATATATATATATATATATATATATATATATATATATATATATATATATATATATATATATATATATATATATATATATATATATATATATATATATATATATATATATATATATATATATATATATATATATATATATATATATATATATATATATATATATATATATATATATATATATATATATATATAGATGATAACCTATTTTTTTAATTACCTTATTTACAACTTTCACAACATCTATCATATCCCAAGATTTCACATAACCATCTCTCTTTTCTTGCATTTTGACATGTTATATTTCTACCTCTGTAATTTATTGATCTTGGGTCATCTCCATAAATGCAGGAACCTTTATCAAATTGTAAATTAGATTATAATTAAAAATTCAAACGTAAGTTATATAATGATATTAACTCAAACCTTTGACTGGAGCTCTGTCATCTGCAACACATTTACCATTTCTGCACCATTTTTTATTTCCACATATTGTTCCTTCAAAAGCTGTTACGTCGCTTCTAAAGCATTCATTTGAATTAGGATTAAAACACCAAAAATTTGAACAAATGTGGTCGTAAGTTCTTTCACCATCCTTTTAAGTTATTTAATTTTTAAATTCATTTAATTTGATAAAACATTGTTTCCAAATAGATATGTTTCAAATAATCTTACTGAACAATATTTGGTCGTGTTTCCCATAATAAGCTGGCATTGTTTTTCAGCGGGAAAGACAAACCGAACTTGAAATTGTATACGAGCAGATTCTACATTTGGCTGTTAGCCGCCGTGTAATCGTAAATCCTGGTTTCGAGGCATTTCTTCGTGCTGAAAGCCACTTGCATAGAAATAGAAAACTTTCAACTCTTCCAAAACGTCTCATAGAAGCTCATAAATCTATTAAAAGTAATCCCGACATCGTTTTAAGAAAATCTGACAAGTCATCTACTTACGTTGTCTTGAATAAAGTCGATTATTTTAATAAACTCAATTCTATTCTATCCGATGACACTAAGTTTCGAAAAATCAAACGCGATCCAACTTCTGTAATTAAAAAAGAAGCCAACAGGCTCATTGGACTCGCTAATTCTGACTTACAGGATAAAAAGATTTCTCAGATTATTGGCGATTATTCCCCAGCTTATCTCTATGGTAACGTCAAACTCCATAAACCCGACCATCCATTGAGGCCAATCATATCCCAATGTCCTACACCAACTTACCAATTAGCCAAAACGATCAACAAAATAATAACTCCTTATCTTCCTAGTCGCTACTCTTTGAAATCAACGAATGACTTTATTGGATTGCTTAGAACTGTTAAAAACTGTGATGGGCTTTTGGCTTCTCTCGACGTCGAAAGTCTGTTCACTAACGTTCCAGTCAGAAAAACAATTGATATCATCATAGATTGTGTTTATGAAAACCCATCGCTAAAGGCACCTTCCATCAATAAACAAACGTTGAAGAAGATTTTGTCCTTATGCACCCTTGATACTCCTTTTCGTCATCCTAACGGTGAACTTTATGTTCAATTAGACGGCGTCGCAATGGGCTCACCCCTCGGACCCACGTTCGCTGAATTTTATATGAGTCACCTTGAAAACAAGGTTTTCAGTACGTTTACAAAACCTTTGTTATACGCTCGTTACGTCGATGATATTATTGTTCTATGTCAGGACGTATCATATCTCGAAAAACTACAACAACAACTACAACTAAACTCCGTTCTAAAGTTCACAACGGAGGTCAGCAATTTTAACAAGCAGTTGGCGTACCTTGATCTTCTGCTCACGCAAACCGAACACTGTTTTAGATCAACTGTATACACAAAACCAACAAGTGGTGGCGATTGTCTAAGTGGCGATAGTTACTGCCCTGAAAGGTACAAAACCAGTGTAATTACCGGTTATCTAAATCGTGCTTACAACTACTCTGACAATTGGAACGACTTTGATGCTGAACTCAAAAGAATAAAAGCTCTCCTTATTAACAACAATTTCTCAAATACAATGGTCGACGAAACTATAAAAAAGTTCGTCGCTGGAAAAGTTAATAACTCAGCAACCACAGAGCAATCTAAGAGGTCATTCCTTCCCATCTTCTATGGTGCTCAAATGCACGACAACTACAAACAGGACGAAAAAGTATTAAGAAATATAATCTATGACAACGTTAAAGTTTCCAATCCTTCATCCGAGGAGTTAAAACTCCGAGGAGTTAAAACTGCACATCTACTACAAAAACTTGAAAACCCATAACCTGGTTCTGAGAAATAGCCCTATTAACGGCGGCGTTTTGCAGAGAAAAAACGTCGTCTACAAGTTTACTTGCCCATATGCTCACAATAATCTTGAAACCTACATCGGCCACACTCGGACAACACTCTCTCGCCGTCTGACGATGCACACACAGGGTGGGAGTCTACACGCGCATTTTATCAAATTCCACGGCTCTAAACCAAACCAAAAAATACTTCGCGACAACACCGAGGTTGTCTCTTACGACCCTGATCCTAATCGTCTCAAAATTAAAGAGGCGTTGATGATCTCTCAGCAACGACCTAGCATAAATATCCATGACGACAAGTTCAGACGTACCTTGCTGCTACATTGTGGTGCAGACGGCGGCTGCGCTAACGTCTATCCCGTCACTCATAACTCCGCAAGTGAAACGACTTCGCGTGCGGATGAGCCACGCCATACTTCGAATGTGTGCGCTCACTCTCATGTTTCAAAAGTCGGTGGTGAGGTGGTTTCTACTTCCTGTGGCGACAGACCAGTCGACCCTGTAATCACCACTTGCCTTCCGTCTGCCGACGTTCTTGGCAACATCGACCAAGATCTGGCCGTATGCAGCGAAGACAATTCCGCTTCTTGTAGTGACCAAGAAGTTGACACTCCAATTACAGTTAGCCATCAAACTACAGATGTTCTTAACGAAGTTAAAGAAGTTCAGATGGCCACCGGCGAAAACAATTCCGTTTCTTTTGGCGACCCAGAAGAAGACACTCTAATCGCCATTTGTTCTCTGACTCCCACAACCGATGTTCTTAACAATGTTCATCTGGTTTCATCGGCGAGCGGCGAGGACAACTTTATTTCTCGTGGCAACCAAGGAGTCGGCCCTCTTACTCCTGCTCACCTTCCGATCGCCGACGTCGTCGGCAATGATGGCCAGGGCCTGTGTCCCGTCCATGGATCCCCATCACGTGGTAACTCCAGTCCGGAAAGTGTGCGTAGCCGCGGCGTTGGTGACTTGTCCGATGACCGTCTTCCGGTGGAGTCCGTGTCTTCTTTCCAGCTATTCTCTCGACTTGTCAACAACGTTAATATAACAATACGACGCGGTAGACGTACCTAGCCTGATTGCGCGCACCTGACAACAATTACCTAGCGCATAGTTGCGTAAATACCTGCGCTGCGGCCACTATCGCCATGTTTTCGTTTTGTTTACAATTATTTTCCGCTTCGGTTTTTACTAATCTTGTACGTTAGTTACCTACCTTTTATATCTTGCTTTCCACTTTCCATACGTTGTTTTTCTATTTCAGTTTTCATTAACGTTTATTCTTGTCGTTTTATAGTTTCATTCTATTTTCGCATTATAGTAAATACATTTTAACTTCGTAATTTAAAGGGCTCCGAAGATGCTTTTCTGCGAAACCGATCGGTCAGCCCTCGTTTTTAATAAATCTATTTAAAAAGCGGAGTTATCATGAATTCAAGAGATTTTGAAAGCTTGGTGAAAAAACGTATCAACGCAAAGTGGTCTATCATTTTTAACAGAGCATGCCTAAAAGAAAATATATATATATATATATATATATATATATATATATATATATATATATATATATATATATATATAAATTTCTAGATAAAAAAATAATAAACACACACACACGTACACACATACATATATATAAAAACATCTATATATATATATATATATATATATATATATATATATATATATATATGACTTATTGTTTCGACATATCCAATCATAATAAAATGCACACATAATAAAATAAAATAAACAAATACTATGAAAAAACGTAAGATGAATCATCTTCATCTTACATATCCCCCCTCTTCGAAAAAAGAAACGCGTCAGTGTTTCTTGATTACATCGTCACTCTCTTTACGACTAAGAAAGTCAGCACCGATGTTCTCCTTGCCTTTGAAATAGTTTCCTTTCAACTTATTCTCAATCTCTATCTCTCTGCGTGCTGTGTCAACAGGGCGGGCATCTCCGAAGATTGCCGAATTCAACTTTCCATCTTTCCCCACCCCTCCATTTTGTCCTCTAAGCAGAAGATTGAGCCTTGGTCTTTCTTTTGGCGGATTCAAAGCTTGAACTTTTGCCTCAACTTTATTTCCTACCTTTGAAATGGCACACGTGTTTCTTTCCTTGCTTTGGTACAGCTCCGAGTTAGCCGACGATTTTCTAAAATTTACCCGATCATTCCTCTGAGTGCTGTCGTAGTTGGAAGCGGATTTCTGTGGTTTCGACCAAAGCGTTTTCCTGCCGCCATTGCATCAAAACCCCTTACCCCTTCCACATTTCCCAGCACGAGATCGCAGAGTAGGTTTTTCATGCATACCACCTCTCTGGTTCCTCTGAACCAGTTTGTTTTGATTTTTACCACTGCTGTTGGAGCTACCCGAACTGTGCCGTCGATCAAAACACAAGGTCTTGTTCTTCCGGTCATCTGACGCGGGTGCACTAATGATTCCTTTACCATTATGGCAGTACAGCCAGTGTCCCTCAAAACTTTTACCGGTTTTCTGTTCACAAACCCTCTGGTTAATTTAAATTTTTCTCCTGAGTGAAAACAACCATCCGCTATTACCGGTGAAAAGCAGCCACATTTTAATTGGACCTCATTCAATTTACCATCCAACACCATGACCGCGCATGCATTCACTACTCCAGAATCTTTGCATGGTGGTGTCAAGTTGGCCTCTCTACGCGCTTGGCACATGACTGGAGTTGCTTGAGTGCCTTGACTGTAGTCCCTCGCGATCTGTCCAGCGTGATGACAATCCTTTGCCATATGGCCCAGCTTATTGCAATTGTAACAGCGTGGTCCAACCATTCCCGAGTCAGAGTCTGGTTGACCACGATTTCCGCTAATCCTGCTTGCGTTTTCGACTTTTGCCAAGCTTTTGACTGGGTGGGCTTGACTGTACTTGTTGACCCAGCGACTTAACTCGTTGACCTCAACGCTTTCTTTCTCCAACAAATACTCAGCCATTCCCAACGGACACTTTCCAAAGAACTGCTCTTTTAGGAACAAAAACAAATAGTTTTTTGCACCCGCGAGATCCACCCAGCGCCTGAGGTAACTATCTAGTCGCACCAGATACTGTTCCCAAGTCTCTTCTGGTTCAAGCTTTGACTCTCGAAACTTTATTCGGTAGTCTTCTGCCGACTTCCCAAAACGGCGAAGGAGTGCCTCTTTTACCGACTCGTAATCCTGCATCTGCCTATCGCTGAGTTGGCCAAACACTTCCAATGTCTTAGCACTGAGCAAGGAACCCAGAAGCATTCCCCAACCCTTTTTTGGATGATCATTTGCCGTGGCCAATGCCTCATCGGATTTTCTGTCTGACGATTTATATCTATATATAAGTCTCTTCTGGTTCAAGCTTTGACTCTCGAAACTTTATTCGGTAGTCTTCTGCCGACTTCCCAAAACGGCGAAGGAGTGCCTCTTTTACCGACTCGTAATCCTGCATCTGACTCTCGCTGAGTTGGCCAAACACTTCCAATGTCTTAGCACTGAGCAAGGAACCCAGAAGCATTCCCCAACCCTTTTTTGGATGATCATTTGCCGTGGCCAATGCCTCAAAACGGAGCAGAAATGCGTCCACGTCGTCACCTTCCGAGAACTTTGGATATGAAATCTTTGTTACCTCTACCGTTGCCTTTGGCTCTTTTTTTGTTAGGGCTTCCAATTCCAGCTTCTTCAATTCATGCTCTCGTTGCTCGCGCTCACGCAGAAGTTGAAATTCACGTTCAGCTATTTTTTCCTCACGTTCTTGTTTTTTTTCTTCACGTTCTTCTAATCTCCTAACTCTTTCTTCATCCTTTAACTCTTTGACGTAATTCCTTAAATCTTCGCCGGAATAGCCTAGAGCCTGTCCCATCGCAATGAATTTCTCGTCAGACATCTTTCACAAAAGAAAGAAAAAAAAATTCGGTCACTTGTGAACAAAAAACTTCAGAAAATATATTTACGGATGAAAATGAGTAAATACGTCGAGGTCACCAATGTAAACGTAGAGGAATATGCTTTCTAGCGATTCGTAACGTTAAAGTCGAAGTTATTTATAACACAATATTTCTCGAATTTATTTTAACTTAATTATTCTTCCTTGAATATAATCTTTTAACTGGACTCAAATAAAACTGAATTATCTCACTTTGTAGAATTTCGCACGGTTCTAACAAATCTTTTGATAATTCCAATTTCTCTTACCAAAATCACCTTACTTTTTTAATGAAGACCCCAAAAAGGAAAAAGACCAATAACAATTATATATATATACATATATATATACATATATATATATATATATATATATATATATATATATATATATATATATATATATATATATATATATATATATATACATATACATATACATATACCCATACATCCACACACACATATATATATACCAAACATCATAGCTCTAGCGGTTTCAACTAAAGTTCTGTTCTCTCGTTCGACAGCCCCATTTTGTTCAGGTGTTCATGGCATTGTTCAATTCCATGTTCTTTTAGGAATTTTCTTATTTCATCACCACTGTACTCACCACCTCGATCACTTCGTAGAATCTTTACTTTATGACCGGTTGTTTGAGTATATCTAATGAAATCTTTCAACTTTTCAACAACTTCTGACTTGTGCTTAATAAAATACACAGAACGATACTTTGTGAAATCATCCTTAAACAATACAAAATATCTCTTCTTGCTAATTGATTCAACCTGAAATGGTCCACAAACGTCAGTGTGAATTATTTCACCAGGTGTATTCGATCGTGGTCTTGTTCCAAAACTCAGTCTATGTGATTTCCCATAAATGCATCCTTCACATAACTCATCATCATGATCAATATCAATATCTAAATGCTCTTTCAGCATCATTCTAACATGTCTTTTATTTTGATGTCCAAACCTTTCATGATATAGCTGTAAAAGTGACTTTTTAGCTTTTTCAATTGCATTTATTTCTTTTGTACCAAAATTAGAAACTTTAACTTTACCCACCAATCTAAATAAACCACCTCCAGCTTCTCTGACACCTGAGACAAGTCGTTTTTCTCCAAGCTTTAAACTGCAAAAATTAACATTTGATTCAAACTTGCTCTGTATGTTTTTCTCTTGAGCACTCAGGACAGAAAACAAATTCTTTGAAATACCTGGCACCAACCAGACACCACTCAAACGAACTGTTTCTTTTCTTTTACCATTGAGTACCTCCAATTCAATGTCTCCTTGACCCAGAGCTTTAAGTTTTTGACTTCCAGCAGTATTAATAAACTGTGGATTTTCAAACATTTCAAAAGTCTTGAAGTAATCTTTCATAGCAGTAACATGATTTGTTGCACCATTGTCAATGTACCAATTTTCAGAGTTTGTTTCAATTTTATTAACTTTCATGATTTCTGAATTTGTTGCCAACATGGAACTCTTTTCTTCTGACTGCTTTGGATCACTTTTAGCAAATTCTTTTCTTGGTTTTCCATCAGCTTTCCATTGTCTGCAGTTTCTGAGAAAATGTCCTGGTCTCTGACAATAGAAACAAGTCAACATCCTAGACTTCTTTTTCTCTTTTGCAATGCCAATTGACTGAGTTGAATTACTTTTACAAACTTCTTTTGTACTAATTGAACACAATTCTTGATTCTCTTCAGTTATTTTCAAAGTCAACTCAAAAGCACAAAGTTGATTTGTTAAACTATCAACTGTTCTCTGTTCTTCATTGGCCATCAACCAACTTGACTTAAATGGCAAGTACTTTTCATCCAATGTGTCTAAAATTTTACACATAAGCAAAAAATCAGGCAACACAACCTCATTTTCTTTGGCAGCAACTGAAGTCAGCTCATTCCACAAGGCTTTCATTTTCGAGAGATGACTGGGCATATCCTCACCAGGTGGCCTCTGATAGTGGAAAAACTGGATGCAGACATTGTATGCCTTGTTCTGGGGAACACCATCATAAAGCAATAACAATTCTTGCCACATTTTTCTTGCTGTCTTGAACCTCATCACTTTAGACATTGTTTCATCTGTCATTGAGGTGGTCAAGATAAGTTTTGCCATTGAGTCTGCCTTCTGAAACCTTCTAAGTGCTGTCTCATATGTTTTTCTGACAGAAGCAACAGTATTTTCTGATTCATCTTCGGGTTCAAGTAGTTTCCCATCCACAACTTCTAAAGCATCATCATGGGGTTCCAAAGCTAAACGTACTCTAAAACGCCATTGCTCCCAAGATGCCTGACCTTCTAGTCGCGGAATTGACTGAAAAAGCTTGTCCATTTCAACTATAAAACGTTCGTGAAGCAACAAGAAAACTTGATCAAAAAACCTTTCACAAAACGTTCTCAACTTCAACGGTATCTTATCAAACTCGTTAATCGTTCGAACTTTTAGTAACTACTTACTAATTACTTAAGAGTTAAGACGATCGGTTCAAAAAATCAAGAAACTCGCAATTAACTCGAAAACCGAATCTAAAAGCGTCCTAGGCGTTCTGGGCCCATAACCTGTTGTGATTAATTGACCGTTTAATTAAAGTACAAAGTAGAATACAGAAACATCGGCAACACAGTCTCGGAGAAACTCTCGAGTCAGCAATGGCCACCAAAAGATACTAAAAAGT
>OZ022243.1:31251450-31338950 GCA_963978895.1 Erpobdella octoculata | reverse complement strand
AGAAAGCATATTCCTCTACGTTTACATTGGTGACCTCGACGTATTTACGCATTTTCATCCGTAAATATATTTTCTGAAGTTTTTTGTTCACAAGTGACCGAATTTTTTTTTCTTTCTTTTGTGAATGATGTCTGACGAGAAATTCATTCCGATGGGACAGGCTCTAGGCTATTCCGGCGAAGATTTAAGGAATCACGTCAAAGAGTTAAAGGATGAAGAAAGAGTTAGGAGATTAGAAGAACGTGAAGAAAAAAAAGCACAACAAAAACGGGAAGAGCGGGAACGGGAACGTGAAGATAAAATAGCTCAACGTCAACATAAATTAGAATTGAAAAAGATGGAATTGGAAGCCCTAACAAAAAAAAGCCAAAGGCGACGGTAGAGGTAACAAAGATTCCATATCCAAAGTTCTCGGAAGGTGACGACGTGGACGCTTTTCTGCTCCGTTTTGAGGCATTGGCCACGGTAAATGATCACCCAAAAAAGGGTTGGGGAATGCTTCTGGGTTCCTTGCTCAGTGCTAAGACATTGGAAGTGTTTGGCCAACTCAGCGAGAGTCAGATGCAGGATTACGAGTCGGTAAAAGAGGCACTCCTTCGCCGTTTTGGGAAGTCGGCAGAAGACTACCGAATAAAGTTTCGAGAGTCAAAGCTTGAACCAGAAGAGACTTATATATAGATATAAATCGTCAGACAGAAAATCCGATAAATTTCATATATATATATATATATATATATATATATATATATATATATATATATATATATAAATATATATATATATACATATATATATATCTATATATATAAAAATGAATGTTTGTATATATGTATATATGTATGCTAATGTCCTTTATGCATTGCTACACCATTCATCCGATCGTAATGAAATTTTCACACAACCTTGAGAGTCAAGGGGAGTCAAATAAAAAAAAAAATTTGAAATCCGTCACAAAATGAGCGGAGCGGAGCGGGTGAGCGAGCGGGAACTATATATATATGTATGTGCGTATGTATGTGTGTATGTATGTATGTGTATGTGCATGTATGTGTGTCTGTGTGTGTGTTTATGTATGTACTAGCGGAGATACCCGGCGTTGCCCGGGTTTTTTAGAGGTTTTTCTAATGTTTGTCTCTTTCTCTCCCGTTTCCTTTCCCACCTGCTTTCCCACTCCCGTTCGCTTTCCCGTTTTCGGTCGTTTTCCCGCTCCCGGTCGCTTTACCACTCCCGGTCGCTTTCCCGCTCACGTTTGCTCTCCCATTCCCGCTCACGCTTGCTTTTCCGTTCCCGCTCGCTGTCCGTTCCGGGTTGCTTTCCCGTTTCTATAATAGACAAACTAACCCACAAACATTCATATATATATATATATATATATATATATATATATATATATATATATATAGTCTTAGCAAATCTATTTTACGTTTTATAGGCTAACAGAAGTTATGAAAGAATGGAAAAGAAAAAAAGGGCGTGAACGGGAGAGCAACCGTGACCGGGAATGGGAGAGCAAGCATGACCGGGAACGGGAGAGCAAGCGTGAGCGGGAACGGGAAAGCGACCGGGAACGGGAAAGCGACCGGGAACGGGAAAGCGACCGGGAACGGGAAAGCGACCGGGAACGGGAAAGCGACCGGGAACGGAAAAGCCACCGGGAACGGGAAAGCGACCGGGAACGGGAAAGCGACCGGGAACGGGAAAGCAACCGGGAACGGGAAAGCGACCGGGAACGCGGAAAGCGACTGGAATCGGGAGAGCAAGCTTGGAAGGAAACGCGAGCAAAAGAGAAAATCGATAACAAAACTTCTGAGCGGGAAAGCGAACGGGAGCTGGAAAACGACCGAGAGCGGAAAAGCGACCGGGAACGCGACGAAAACGACCGAGAGCGGAAAAGCGACCGGGAACGCGACGAAAACGGGAAAGTGGAGAAGGAAACGGGAGCGAGAGAGACAAACATTAGAAAAACCTCTAAAAAACCCCGGGCAACGCCGGGTAACCCCGCTAGTAATATATAAAAATATATATAGATATAAATCGTCAGACAGAAAATCCGATAAATTTCATATATATATATATATATATATATATATATATATATATATATATATATATATATATATATATATATATATATATATATATATATATATATATATATATATATATATATATATATATTTATATATATATATATTTATATATATATTTATATATATATCTATATATATAAAAGAACATGTCCTGACTGACTGACTGACTGACTGACTGACTGACTGACTGACTGACTGACTGACTGACTGACTGACTGACAGATGACTGACTGATAATCAACGCCGAGCTCAAACGCCTCATCCTAGGAACGTGAAATTTGGAACTTTAATTACTTTTATAGCGTAAACATCCGCTAAGAAAGGATTTTTGAAAATTTTGCTCCTGAGGGGAAAAAACTGGAAAACAAACTTTTTTCTAAAACAATGTATATCTCGAAAACCAAAAATGAGGAGATTTTGAAATTTGGTATATAGATTCTTTTTGAAAAATATAAAGATACGTGTTTCACCATTTTTTGAAAATTCGGTTTCCCGGACCTCAAATGTGGGTTGGAAAATTGGGTTATTTGGTTTTTAAAGTAGCTTCTACTCGAAAACTGTTAATGCTACAGGAGTAAAAATTAGTATTTAGTTTCTACTCCAAAAATAATAAAATATGTACTTTAGCATTTTTTGAAAATTTGGTTTCCAGGACTTCAAATGTGGGGTGGAAAATAGGGTTATTTGTTTTTTTAAAGTAACTGCTACTCAAAAACTGTAAATACCACAGATGTAAAAATTAGTATTTAGTTTCTATTCTAAAAATAAAGATATACGTGTTTCACCATTTTTTTATAAATTTGGTTTTCAGGACCTTAAATTTGGGCTGGACAATAGGATTACTTGGTTTTTAAAGTAACTGATACTCAAAAACTGTAAATGCTACAAAAGTAAAAATTAGTATTTAGTTTCTACTCTAAAAATAATGATATACGTGTTTCACTATTTTTTGAAAATTTGGTTTTCAGGACCTCAAATGTGGGGTGGAAAATTGGGTTACTTGGTGTTTAAAGTAACTGCTACTCAAAAACTGTAAATGCTACAAAAGTAAAAATTTGTATTTAGTTTCTACTCTAAAAATAAGGATATATGAAATTTTGGTTTTCATGATCTCAAATGTGGGGTGGAAAAAGGTTTCTTTAGTTTTTAAAGTAACTGCTACTCAAAAACTGTGAATGCTACAGATGTCAAAATTAGTATTTAGTATTTACTCAAAAAATAATGATATAAGTGTTTCAACATTTTTTAAAAATTTGGTTTCCAGGACCTCAAATGTGGGGCGGAAATAAGGGTTATTTGATTTCAAAATAACTGCTACTCAAAAACTGTAAGTGCTACAAATGTAAAAATTAGTATTTTGAAGTTGTGTGCCGGTTAAAAGTAGCTAAGTCCAGTTTATCACCGGTTGGGCCAAGCCGTTGTTTTAGAGTCTTCACACGAGCCAGGCCAAACCTTAAATCAAAGTGGGACGGGCCGAGGTTTTTCACCAAGTATATAGATATTTTAGTGATTTTAGGGTCTTCAGTTGGGCCGGGCCAAACCTGAAGTCAAGGTGGGACGGGCCGAAGTTTTTCATCAAGTATATAGAACTTCTAGGCCTGTAAGAATGGGCCGGGCCTAATTCAAACGGGCTGTTCCGGGCCAGGAGTTTAGGTTTTTAAAACGGGCTGGGCTAAGTTGTCGACGGGCCGAGCCGAGATCTAAAAAATTGATCTCTACTATGGATGCACGGTTCAAACTCTCTAATTTCATGCGAGCGAAGCCGCTACGGGCACTGCTAGTATATATATAAAAGAACATGTCCTGACTGACAGACTGACTGACTGACTGACTGACTAATAATCAACGCCGAGCTCAAACGCCTCATCCTAGGAACGTGAAATTTGGAACTTGTATTACTTTTATTGCGAAAGCATCCACTAACAATGAATTTTTGAAAATTTTGCTCCTGCGGGGAAGAAACTGGAAAACAAACTTTTATCTAAAACAATGTATATCTCGAAAACCAAAAATGAGAAGATTTTGAAATTTGGTATATGGTTTCTTCTTGAAAAATAAAAAGATACGTGTTTCACCATTTTTTGAAAATTCGGTTTCCCAGACCTCAAATGTTTGTTGGAAAATAGGGTTACATGGTTTTTAAAGTAACTGTTACTCAAAAACTGTAAATGCTACAAAAGTAAAATTAGTATTTAGTTTCGACTCTAAAAATAATGATATACGTGTTTCATCATTTTTTGAAAATTTGGTTTCCAGGACATCAAATGTGAAGTGGAAAAAGGGTTATTTGATTTTAAAATTACTGCTACTCCAAAACTGTAAGTGCTACAGATGTGAACATTAGTATTTTGAGGTTTTGTGCCGGTTAAAAGTAGATGAGTTCAGTTTATCACCGGACGGACGGGCCAAGCCGTTATTTTAGGGTTTTTATTAATTTATTTATTTATTTATTCTCAAACAGAAGGGCCTATCGGCCTCTAATACCGTTCGGACAGTACAAACGAAACAAAACAAAACCAATAAACGAAATATGTACACATACTCAGTTGCAAATCGTAAATTGTTAAGATGTTAGAAACATACAATAGCAAAGTATACTCGCGTATAACATATTGAATAAGATATTAAGTCTTGTAAATATTTAAATTATGCATTTATGGAACGGTTAAACCTGACAAATTGTTGTTCTTAACGCTTATAGATAATGCCGTGAAGTTGAAACTTCCACCGCAATCTTCAAAATCCTTCTAAATACCTCCAAAAATCTGTTCATTTGACATCCAGATCTGCTAATGCTTCATGAAAAATTCAAAGTCTTGAAAACTTAGATAAATCCATCTGATTTATCAAGCTTCTGAACCGACTGTAGTTTGATGATCCAACAACATCCTGAGGCAAAGAATTCCATGCTGAGACCACGCGTCCAATTATGAAGAACCTGGCATCGTCAGTTCTATATTGACCTGGCATCAGTTTGTAGCTATGGCCCCTTGTTTTTTCATAATTTGCTCGTTTAAATTGTTCAACCAGGCTATAATCCACCATTCCATTTAAAGATCTGTAGCAGAAACAAAGGTCTGCGATAAGTCTGCGCTCTTCTAGAGTTTTCAATCCCAAAAAGCTGAGACGGGTCGAGTATGGTAGATGGCTGATATTTGGAACCATTCGGGTGAATCTTTTCTGAACCTTCTCCAGGCCGTCGATTAGGTACTTGTGCCGAGGGCTCCAAACTGGAGAGCAGTATTCGAGCAATGGTCGCACGTATGTAGTGAATGCTTTTTTCATCAGATACGGATCTTTAGACAGGAGGCATAGTTTTATTAATCTGAGTTTCACCGACGCAGAGTGGATAATGTTCTCAATGTGTTTTTTGAAATTAAGGTTTTTATCAATTAGTACACCCAGATCTCTTGCTTGCTCGGTCGGTTCAAGCTCGTATGTCCCAATTCGATATCTAGGTATTTCGAAGCCTTTGTCGTTTCTTCGCCTGTGAATGGGACATACAAAACACTTTGATAGTGCCAGATTCAGTTGCCATGTTTCACTCCAGAAAACTAGTTCATCAATTGCTCTCTGTATTTCTGGAGCCGAAGAAGATGTGGGCTGAGTTGCTGAGTAAATTTTTATGTCGTCTGCAAACATCTTGACAGAGACCGATCCAAAAGCATCACCATCCGTAATATCGTTAATAAAAATTAGAAATAGTATGGGGCCCAGGACACTTCCTTGAGGAACACCACTGGTAACATCTCTCGGAGCAGATAAACACTCACCAATTCGAACAAGCTGTTTTCGAGCACTCAAAAAATCCAAGATCCATGCCAACAAATCACCTGATATTCCGTAGCTAATGAGTTTAGTCTTCAACTTTGGGTGGGAGACCGAGTCGAAAGCCTTTTGAAAATCAAAATAAACAATGTCCACTCGACTACCATCCAGTAACCCCATAATCCAGTCATGTACACACTCCAGAAGGTTCGTACAAGTTGATCTCTGTCTCAGGAAACCGTGCTGATGTGGAGAAATAAGACAATGAGTAGAGAGGTGGGCCAAGATGCTTTTGCTAACAATCTTTTCCATAACGCGGCAGCATGTACACGTGAGAGAGATTGGTCTGTAGTTTGAGACAACACTTGTAGGTCCTTTTTTGTGAATTGGTGTGATGTATGCAGTTCTCCATATTTCAGGCAATCTTCGTGTTTTGAGAGACATTTCAAAAATATGACAGAGTGGAATAGTCAAGTTTTGGGCGCAGCGTTTAAGCAATATATTCGGTATACCATCTGGGCCACAAGATTTTGTCATTCGAAGACTTCTGAGGGTTGAAAAAACAACATCAGGAGTGAACGTAACTTCTTCCAGGAGATTGGGAGACCTCTGCACCAGAGGTGGATTACTTCCATCGTCTTTGGTAAAAACGGTTGCAAAATAGTCGTTGAAGACGTTTGACATTTTAGCCGGATCTGTAACAATCGTGCCATCACTTGTTTCTATCCCAGTAATTTTAGAATTCAAGGAGAGTTTATTGTGAATATATTTGTAGAAAGCACCAACGTTACCAGATAAAACAAGACCCTTCTCAATGTCATATTGTTCTTTTTTTACTGCTTTAGTACATAATTTTTCATACGGCCCTGCCCAAACCTTAAATCAAGGTGGGACGGGCCGAGATTTTCATCCAAGTATATAGACATTTTAGTGATTTTAGGGTGTTCAAACGGGCCGGGCTAAACCTGAAGTCAAAGTGGGACGGGACGAAGTTTTTCATCAAGTATATAAAACTTCTAGGCCTGTAAAAACGGGCCGGGCCCATATTAGACGGGCCGTGCCGGGCCAGGAATTTCGGTTTTTGAAACGGGCTGGGCCAAGTTGTCGACGGGCCAAGCCGAGACCTAAAAAATTGATCCGAGCAGTACTCTACTATGTATGCACGGTTCAAATTCTCTAATTTCATGCGAGCAAAGCCGCTGCGGGCACTGCTAGTATATATATATATATATATATATACATATATTTATATATATATATATATACATATATATATATATATATCTATAAATACTAGCAAAGCCGCTACGGGCACTGCTGGTATATATATACAGACATATATATATATATATATATATATATATATATATATATATATATATATATATATATACATATATATATATATATATATATTTATATATATATATATACTAGCAAAGCCGCTACGGCACTGCTAGTATATATATACAGACATATATATATATATATATATATATATATATATATATATATATATATATATATATATATATATATATATATATATATATATATATATATATATATATATATATATACCTATATTTATATATATATGTATACCCTTGGACAGCAGACAGTGTAAACGTAGAGGAATATGCTTTCTAGCGATTCGTAACGTTAAAGTCGAAGTTATTTATATCACAATATTTCTCGAATTTATTTTAACTTAATTATTCTCCCTTGAAAAATAAATCTTTTAACTGGACTCAAATAAAACTGAATTCTCTCACTTTGTAGAATTTCGCACGGTTCTAACAAATCTTTTGTAAATTCCAATTTCTCTCTGCAGCACGTCTCTTTAAACTTTTATTTTTCTTCTCGAACACTCAACTTTATAACACACTGTCTAGTTTCTCAAAATTCATGCACAAAATAATATTTACATTCTTACCAGTCAAAATCAGGAAAAAGATATATATATATATATATATATATATATATATATAATTTCTAGATAAAAAAATTAGTAAATACGCACACACATACATATATATAAAAACATATATATACATACATATATATATATATATATATACATATACATATACATATATATATGACTTATTGTTACGAAATATCCAATCCTAATAAAATGCACACATAATAAAATAAAATAAATAAATACTATGAAAAATACGTAAGATGAATTATCTTCATCTTACATATCCCCCCTCTTCGAAAAAAGAAACGCGTCAGTGTTTCTTGATTACATCGTCACTCTCTTTACGACTAAGAAAGTCAGCACCGATGTTCTCCTTGCCTTTGAAATAGTTTCCTTTCAACTTATTCTCAATCTCTATCTCTCTGCGTGCTGTGTCAACAGGGCGGGCATCTCCGAAGATTGCCGAATTCAACTTTCCAACTTTCCCCACCCCTCCATGTTGGCCTCTAGGCAGAAGATTGAGCCTTGGTCTTTCTTTTGGCGGATTCAAAGCTTGAACTTTTGCCTCAACTTTATTTCCTACTTTTGAAATGGCAGACGTGTTTCTTTCCTTGCTTTGATACAGCTCCGAGTTAGCCGACGATTTTCCAAAATTTACCTGATCATTCCTCTGAGTGCTGTCGTAGTTGGAAGCGGATTTCTGTGGTTTCCGACCAAAGCGTTTTCCTGCCGCCATTGCATCAAAACCTCTTACCCCTTCAACATTTCCAAGCACGAGATCGCAAAGTAGGTTTTTCATGCAGACCACCTCTCTAGTTCCTCTGAACCAGTCTGTTTTGATTTTTACCACTGCTGTTGGAGCTACTCGAACTGTGCCGTCGATCAAAACACAGGGTCTTGTTCTTCCGGTCATCTGACGCGGGTGCACTAATGATTCCTTTACTATTATGGAAGTACAGCCAGTGTCCCTCAAAACTTTTACCGGTTTTCTGTTCACAAACCCTCTGGTTAATTTAAATTTTTCTCCTGAGTGCAAACAACCATCCGCAATGACAGGAAAAATGCATCCACACTTCAATTCCACCTCATCCATTTTTTCTTCCATCACCATGGCAGCGCATGCATTCACAACACCGGAATCCTTGCATGGTGCTGACGTAGTCGTCTCTTTCCGTGTTTGAAAAAGTACAGGATTACTAGGGCTACTCTGCCGACACTCTCTTGCCATGTGCCCCGTTTGATGACAGTTGTAGCAGCGAGGTTCAACCATTTTGGCGTCACTGACCGACTGACCCCGGTTCCAACCCATCCTGCTATTGCTGTCCAATTTTGCCAACCTCTTCTCTGGATGGGCTTGGCTGTACTTGTTTACCCAAAGGCACAGCTCATTGACATCTATGCTCTCTTTATCCAACAAGTATTCGACCATTCCCGCCGGGCACTTTCCGAAAAACTGCTCTTTCAGAAACAAAAACAACAGATTTTGTTTGCCCGCGAGATCTACCCAGCGCCTGAGGTGGCTATCTAGCCGCACTAGATAATGTTCCCAGGTCTCCTCCGTTTCAGGCATTGACTCTCGAAACATTATGCGATAGTCTTCCGCTGACTTCCCAAAACGACGAAGGAGTGCCTCCTTTGCCGTTCTGTAGTCCTGCATCTGACTATCGCTAAGTTGGCCAAACACTTCCAAAGTCTTCGCACTAAGCAACGACCCTAGAAGCATTCCCCAATCCTTCTGAGGGTGACCATTGGCTTTTGCCAATGACTCAAATCTCAGCAAAAATGCGTCGATGTCATCACCTTCAGAAAACTTTGGATAAGGAATCTTTGTTGCCTCTACCTTTGGCTCTTTTTTCGTTAGGGCCTCTAATTCCAGCTTTTTCAATTCCAATTCATGCTGCCTCTGTCTCTCTGCCTCTTCACGTTCCCGTTCCCGCTCTTCTTTAGCTTCTTGAGTCTTCTTCTCTTCGTGTTCACGTTCCCGTTCCCGCTCTTCTTTAGCTTCTTGAGTCTTCTTCTCTTCGTGTTCACGTTCCCGTTCCCGCTCTTCCCGTTCTTGTTTTTTTTCTTCACGTTCTTCTAATCTCTTAACTCTTTCTTCATCCTTTAACTCTTTGACGTAATTCCTTAAATCTTCCCCGGAATAGCCTAGAGCCTGTCCCATCGCAATGAATTTCTCGTCAGACATTTTGTACAAACGAAAAAAAAAATTCGGTCACTTGTGATCAAACAACTTCAGACAAAAATATATTTACGTATGAAAATGCGTAAATACGTCGAGGTCACCAATGTAAACGTAGAGGAATATGCTTTCTAGCGATTCGTAACGTTAAAGTCGAAGTTATTTATATCACAATATTTCTCGAATTTATTTTAACTTAATTATTCTCCCTTGAAAAATAAATCTTTTAACTGGACTCAAATAAAACTGAATTCTCTCACTTTGTAGAATTTCGCACGGTTCTAACAAATCTTTTGTAAATTCCAATTTCTCTCTGCAGCACGTCTCTTTAAACTTTTATTTTTCTTCTCGAACACTCAACTTTATAACACACTGTCTAGTTTCTCAAAATTCATGCACAAAATAATATTTACATTCTTACCAGTCAAAATCAGGAAAAAGATATATATATATATATATATATATATATATATATATAATTTCTAGATAAAAAAATTAGTAAATACGCACACACATACATATATATAAAAACATATATATACATACATATATATATATATATATATACATATACATATACATATATATATGACTTATTGTTACGAAATATCCAATCCTAATAAAATGCACACATAATAAAATAAAATAAATAAATACTATGAAAAATACGTAAGATGAATTATCTTCATCTTACAGACAGTCCAATTAAACGATTAAACGATTAACCTCACAAAGCAAGTTAATTTGAAAAAGTTAAAGTAAAACTTTATTAGTTAGTAATTATAACGTTCTGAAAAAATTGAATAGTTAAGATTTCTTGTTAAATGTCAAAGACATTGAGCATAAAAAATAAAGGTCTTTTTAAATATTACAATGAACAATCATCTTCTTTTCTTTTTCAAAAAAATTAAGAAATCAGTCTCCAGCAAAACATCTGTATAGAAATAAAATAAAAATGTTCAAAATGCAATAAAATTCAATGAAAGGTTTGAAATTGGTAATTTTTTTACAAAACAGAATATGTCTATTACAAGAATTTGTTTCTTTCTATATATGGTTTTATATGGCCATGAGATTTACAACTACCTAAAAGCGGAACCAGGTAGATGACCATCAATTGCAGGCCA
The DNA here is from genome assembly GCA_963978895.1 of Erpobdella octoculata. NCBI lineage: Eukaryota > Metazoa > Annelida > Clitellata > Hirudinida > Erpobdellidae > Erpobdella > Erpobdella octoculata. The sequence continues at coordinate 31,327,856 of OZ022243.1, read as the reverse complement.
GGTTAATTAAATTATGAGATTTACCATAAAAATAACGCAATCAACCTACCACAACCTAAAAACGGAAACAGGTAAATGACCAGCAATTGCAGGCCAGTTATTCAGTGCTAGAAATAATTATCAGGTAGAAAATAGTTAAGGATCTAAAGAACAACAGGCCCATACAAAACAGTCAACATGGTTTTGTTAAAATTAATTCGCGCTTAACCAATTATCTTTTCCAAAATATTTATTTAACTTATTGATTCTAATTTATTTTCATTTTGTAAGGCTGTTGACCATATAATTTATGAAAGATTGAAAAAAAAACTGCATGCATCAAGCCAGCAAATATGTTAGAGGGAAAACGAACATTACCGAATAAAGATAGGCAGTTGAAATGTAGCTATACAACATTGAAAACAGAAGTAGAGAAATTATTTTTGAGACAATCTGTTTAATGACAGGTGAAAAAGATCTATCAGTTTTAAGATATAACTAGATGAAAACTTTAATAAAACAATAAGGTCGTGGATGAAAGATAAAAATAGGTTCAACAGGAGGGTTGTCATGGCCTGGCTGGCTTGAAAAGGCGTTTTTGTGGAATCAACCAACAGTTGATTTTAACTCTTGTTTTGTAGTTGTTATTTTTAGCTTTTAGTCTTATGAATAACTCCAAATTAATTAGAGTTTTGTTATTGCATGTTTAGACATATTAAGTCAGTCATTTAATCCATGTAACAAAAGTATTTTTAGTAGACACTAGCGGGGTACCCGGCGTTGCCCGCGGTTTTTCTATCGTTTTTTATCGCGCTCCCGTTTCTTTTTCAGCTTGCTATCAAGCTCCCGGTCGCTTTCCCGTTTCCGCTTGCTCTCCCGTTTCTGGTCGCTTTACCGCTCCCGATCTCTATCCCGTTTCCGATCGCTTTCCAGCTCCCGCCTGCTCTCCCGTTCCCGGTCGATTTTCTTTTTCCGCTCGCTCTTTTGCTCTCGGTCGCTTTCGGTTCCCGCTTGCTTTCCCGTTCCCGTTCCCGCTTATTTTCTAGTTCTCGTTTCCGCTCGCTTTCCCGCTCCACTCATTTTGTGACCGATTTTAATATTTTTACATAAAAACCTTTCTTTATTGACGCTCAAGGTTGTGTGAAAATTTCATTACGATCGGATGAATGGCTAGCAATTCATAAGTTACATACACACACACACATACATACATATATATATATATATATATATATATATATATATATATATATATATATATATATATATATATATATATATATATATATATATATATATATATATATATATATATATATATATATATATATATATATATATATATATATATATATATATATATATACATTGTCTACATCAGTCGTATATCGGGCATACTCGTACGACATTGGCTCGACGGTTGACGATGCACGTGCAAGGTGGCAACATTAAATCTCATTTTCGATCTCTTCATCAAACGTCACTTACTCGCGAGATTCTTGATAATGATACAACCATTCTCTACCGTGTTTCAGATCCACGTCGATTAAAAATAGCAGAGGCTTTACTTATACAAGAATATCGACCATCAATAAATACTCAGGATACACACTTTGATAGAACTTTACGACTGTTCAATCTTGACTTTAATGATTTTGCTGATGATAATGTGCTTCGGTCTCAGACGGTAGGCGCTATGCTGGGTGGTAACAAAGCTACGAGCTCTGGTCCTTTATTAATCTGTGGTCACGGTACTAGTCGACCCCCTTATTCGGCCGTTGCTTCTGGTTTGGTACAGCCTGACAAAACTAATGAGGTAAACACTTCCTGTGGATCGGTTTATTTGACTCCTGTCATAGATGTTGGCGATCGTCTCGGTATATCTCCCCGTGGTCTACTAAGTGATGAGGTTAACTACCTTTCCAACTCATCTCTTCAACCAGCTCCCATCGTGCAACTACCCACGCCTATCCTACATGAGCCTCCACCTGAGCCTCCATCTGAGCCTCCACCTGAACCTCCACCTGAACCTCCACCTGAGCCTCCACCTGAACCTCCACCTGAGCCTCCACTTGAGGCTCAGGCTCCAGCGGTGTCATTTCAACATTTGTTTGAGTCTTCAAATATAACTACAAGACGTCGGCGTTGATTGAATCATCTATATGTATCCCATTTGCACAGTCATGCGTTTATTTTAATTTTTCATATAAGTTTACTTTTATTTTAATTCATCACATGGTTTTATTTAAATTTTTCACCTTTTATTATTCTATTTCATACTTTTTTATTTCAATATACTGTCACTAGATACCTATAGTTTAATTTCATTAATCTTCTAATAATTTTAAGTGTTTTAATTTCTATTATTAGTTTTATAGACTTCATTCAATTCGTCCTATCTATTTATATTTATTTATTTTATTTTATTAATAATAATTATTATTTAATTTATCTTTATACTTCTTTTCATTTATCAATTTTATAAGCTCTCGTAATTTACTTATATCGTCATACTCCGGTTTTAAATACTTTAATTTAAATATTTATTTAATATAGGCACAACACTATTTCTATGTTGATGTTTACTATATATTCTTTAGCTGTTTACGTAATACGACATTTTAGGTTACGGACTCTGAAGATGACTGTAGTCGAAACTGGCCAGTCAGTCCTAATTATTATTATTTGTATTATATAAATTTTTAAAATGGACTCTAGTTTACGTCGTAAAATTAAACATTTTGAACAGTTTATTAAAAAAGTCATTAATGCAAAGTGGTCGTTTGTTTTTAACGGAGTGTGTTTACGAGAGGGGATTTTGCCAAAGTATATTACTCATATATATATATATATATATATATATATATAGATGATAACCTATTTTTTTAATTACCTTATTTACAACTTTCACAACATCTATCATATCCCAAGATTTCACATAACCATCTCTCTTTTCTTGCATTTTGACATGTTATATTTCTACCTCTGTAATTTATTGATCTTGGGTCATCTCCATAAATGCAGGAACCTTTATCAAATTGTAAATTAGATTATAATTAAAAATTCAAACGTAAGTTATATAATGATATTAACTCAAACCTTTGACTGGAGCTCTGTCATCTGCAACACATTTACCATTTCTGCACCATTTTTTATTTCCACATATTGTTCCTTCAAAAGCTGTTACGTCGCTTCTAAAGCATTCATTTGAATTAGGATTAAAACACCAAAAATTTGAACAAATGTGGTCGTAAGTTCTTTCACCATCCTTTTAAGTTATTTAATTTTTAAATTCATTTAATTTGATAAAACATTGTTTCCAAATAGATATGTTTCAAATAATCTTACTGAACAATATTTGGTCGTGTTTCCCATAATAAGCTGGCATTGTTTTTCAGCGGGAAAGACAATACCATCAGGTTTTTCAATATCTATTTGATACAATGGTATTGATTCAAACGTGTTTTAATGTTAAGATTACTAAATTATAAGCATTGTTACTCAAAGACCCTTCTCATCTACTTACCTTTATTACAGCTTTCACAACATCTATCGTATCCTAAGATTTTACATAGCCATCTTTCGTTTTTTGCGTCTTTACACGTTATCTGTCTTCCTTTATAATCAATTGATCTTGGATTATCTCCATAAATGCAGGAATCTTTATTGAATTATAAATAAATTTAAATTTTTTGATTCCATGTTAAACTTATTTTATAAACATTTAAAAAACACCTTTGACTGGAGCTTTGTTATCTGCAACACATTTACCTTCTTTACACCATTTTTGATTTCCACATATTGTTCCATCATAAACTGTTTCATAGGTTATATAGCATTCATTTGTATCAGGATCAAAACAATAGATATCTGAACAAATGTGGTCGTAAGTTCTCTCACCATCCTTTCAAATTATACAATTTTTAAATAAATATAAAAAAAAAGAAATGTTCTTGATAATCTTACTGAGCAATATCTTGAAGTATTTCCCAAATTTTGCTGACATTGTTTATCAGCCGGGTATGCAATACCAGGAAGTATTCCATTTTCTACACTGGACAATGGTAATTCAGGTAAAATGTGGTTTTTTCGAAGACAGTTATTTCGGTTACTGAATTGAAATTAATTTATTATATAATGTTGCCAATTATTGAAACTAAAATAAGTTTATACTTCTCTAATCTATCAATATTTTTTTCTATTTTTTCTATGGAACAATCTGAAAAGGAAAGATATCTGAGCTCCAATCGATATGGCGACATAATATGAGAAAATTCATTACAATGATTTCCCTCATGGTCATGCTTTGCTCCTAACCTATCAAACACAGTTATGTATTATTATTGGTTTTTATAGAATAAAGGTTTATTTTTTATTAAACTCACGTGTGACCCATTTCATGAGCAATAGCATTCATAGTATATTCAACATAAAAAGCATCAATCTTATCCCGAACTATGGGAGTTGCCATACTACCACAAACCGAGCTGCCCCAAGCTACACCGACAGGGCGCCCTGGATATCTTTAAAAAAACCATTGAGTTAAATTAAGCAATTTCTAATCTCAATTTAATTAGAAAAATTTCAAACAAATTTACCTTGTGAGTCCTACACTAATATCGTAATTTTTGCCGTGTTTTTTTATTCGATTCCTGGCCCATTTTCCAAACGTATTCAAGACTTTATCAAGATTTAAAGTTTGTACATTGGTAACACTGTCTCGAGAAACAATAACATCATCCACCTCTGTGAAGTTAGCCAACTTAGGCGACTGTATCGGATATTAATTTTATTTTTTAAAATCAGTGGTGGATATCAGGGTGGAGAGACGGTTGGCCCATATCAATGTCTCTGGAGTCATTTTTACCCAAACGTTTTTTAGATTAAAATATTTTGTAACAAATTGACTAAATTCTATCTCTAATTTGGAATATAAAGATACAAGTGAGTGTGCAAAAAAAGTGCGTGAATAAAAGAGCGGCTAAAGAAATTAAGAAATTTGCCAAATAGGCTTTCTGCATAACTTTGCATGCGCCTTTATTTTTTACACTAAGCCCCGGGACATATAATTAATAAAATACAACAAAAGCTGATTTTTTCCTATTAAACCTAATGTAAAAAATAAAAACAAAATTAGCATGGAATGTGTGTGCCAAAGAGAAAAAGAGAGAGCGAGCTTATAGAAATTTGTATGATTGGATGCTTCAGGAGAAGCCGTCCACAAGAGCAGGCTCTTCTGTTTCATCATAGTCGTTTTTCAAAACATAGGCTGTGCAACGCCCGATAGGTTATAAATTTAAGTCTACACAATACAATTTACAATCAGATTGTTTGGGTTTGTTTAGTTTGCACTGGAGTGTCTACGAGGACGTGGTAGTAAACCGGACCAAAAAGCAAATCAACGTCATGAGAGCCCAATCTGACCAAGCATGAAGATTTGATAAGGCAATTTTCATGTTCAACTATAAATACTAATATTATTCCAAACTGGATTATGGCAGTAAAGTTTTATCTAAAATTATAATGTCAATAGCGGGAAAGAGAGAGCAAGCGCGGAAGAAAACGGGACCAAGAGAGGGAAAGGAAGAAAGAAGAAAGAAGAAAAATACCAAGTTTTTCTTATATTTAAACTAATTAAAAATGCTCGAACTAGCAAATTTTTATTCAAATTATTTTTAGAATGAAAAAATTTTAAACAACTAAATAGACATTTGTGGGACGTCCCAGTATGAAATAGAATTCTTTTTCTTTATTAGAACGTATAAAACTTGAAAAATATTAATGAGCTCTACAGGCCGCTGATTGAATTAGATTATGAAAGCACGTAAAGCGGATCGTGTTAGAAACTAAGTAAGCAGTAAAAACACTTTTACAAACTAGTCTATATATATATTTATTTATTTATTTTCACTATAAATCGAAAATATATAATTAAATTAAATAAAGCCATGGGAAAAATCCACAAAAATTCACAAAAATATTATCGCCAAAAGTAAACATGTGTGCAAAATTTTAGAATGATTGTATAACGGGAACAAGTTCAAAATAAGAAAATTAAAAATAGTTCGATTCATGGGTCCGATTTACCTGACGAAGCAAGCTAATATAAGACTAATAAAAAAAGTTGCGTTCCGTCCCCCACCCTGTCATACGTTCATAAATCCGTTAATGTCTCAAATTATTCAAACTGAAATAAAACATTTCAAGTTACCTCGGCAACATAAAAGCCCACCAGTTTAACAGAATATCTGTATTTAGATGTATCTATAGCTCTGAAAATACGGTCAACCTGTAGTTTTTAAATTTTGATAAAAATTAGTTATAAAGATTATGGTGATAGCAAATAAATTAGCAATATTATCCATTACAAAAAAAACGTCAATGAAAATGATATTTAAAAATAACATTATAATTAAATTTACCCCAGAAAAGACTTGTGTATAATATAATGCTATATCTCTCATTGTCTTGTTTTTATCTCCTTCATTGTATGATGAGTATCTTGGAAAAAAATCTCCGATAATTAAACCAATTTTTAATAAAAAAAAAACCTATTTAACAACATACTCTTTAAACACGCTGTAATCTGCCACTGCAAAAGTCTCTATTACAAGGTTTACAATTGTATTATTATTATTATTTAAATTGTTAAATTCCCTTTTTGTCTTCTTTGGTTCAGATTTGGAAATTTCGATGAAACCCTTGTCTTCAAAATACAAAAAAACCAAACTTACAAAATAATTTGGTCTAATGAGTCATGTTACAATTAAAACCTAAACTTTACTTTGCAATTGTGTTGTATTCATGTTGGTTGTAAAAACATGTTTCGTTCCATTGATTTTGACACAAATGCTATCAAGACTTTTCCTATTTAAGCAATTGTTTTGAAAATCAGGATTCAAGCCCCAAGAAAATCCATTTGAAATGTAGCTTCCATACTGCAAGAAAAACAATTTTTTAATTAGGCTGATAAAAACAAACCACTAAAAAAGAAATAAACTCACATATTTGACACGTGGAGTATTTGATCCATCGTCGATCGAAATTGATAAAGATGCTTTGTCTTCAACATCGCGATAAATGTTGTAATGCTAAAAAGTACTGAGTTGTTTAAAATTGGCAAAATCTTTCAACAAAATTGTAAGAAATTAAAGTTTATTTTATTTTAAAAATATCTCACTTGAATTTGATCATCTTTCCACTGAACGATTCCGTTTTCAGTTCCTCGGATGACATCAACATTATTTGACAAAACTTTTCTTAATTTCAACTGCACGTTGTTCATAGTTGGAAATCTAAGAATAATTGAGTCCGGCATAGACCCATCAAGTATATTGTTATGATCATTGTATATCCACTGAGCTGATAAAAAATCATATTTTAAATTTATTTTTCAGCTAATTTACGTGTTTTAATTTCAACTTACTTTCCACAACATTTTCGACATTTTTTAATTGCACAACATCAAGCCAGACGGCAAGAGCACAAAAATAAAAAAATAACATTTTTTCTCTGACCATTGTTAAAATTTAGTTTGAAAGACTACAGTCCTATATATACTGTAGCTTGATTTTAAATAATTACTCTATGGCACACTTTGCATTGTCTTTTAGAACAACTAAATGATAGACGTTCTATTGTTAAAATATGTGGTTTGGTCCAGATTGTTGATTTAATAGTTAAACTAAGCCCTATTTTCATATCTTTTCAAAATGTCAATAGTAGGAAAATAATTAATTTTCAAAGCTAAATAAGCTTAGTGGTTATTCAAATAGTTTCAAAATATGTTCCAAAGTTAAATCATTTATTAACTTAAATTTTAGTGGGCATTCAAACGGTTTTAAAATATGTTCTCTAGTTTAAACATTTATTTACCCCTTGAAAAATTTTCTAAACGGGTACCATTGGGGCTTCTTTCTTGGTCCCATGTAGGTTACTCGATGGTATCCGCATCCACGTGATACATGGTTTTAAGTGGGGTAACCGTATTTGTGCATTTACATAATCACATTCTTACACTTACATAACCACTCGCATACATACATCATAACAATCACATACATAGGCGTATCAGCGTACATAATTACCGATGTCTCTATGTATGTATGTATGTATGTATGTATGTATGTATGTATGTATGCATGTATGTATGTATGTATGTATGTATGTATGTATGTATGTATGTATGTATGTATGTATGTATGTATGTATGTATGTATGTATGTATGTATGTATGTATGTATGTATGTATGTATGTATGTATGTATCAATGTATGTATGAGTTGGGAAGTTGTATGAACAATTTTTGGACAGAAAATTGTCCTTTGTTCGTAACTTGTAGTTATGGATGTAATAGGATTTTTGGAAGATATTTTCAAATAAACGCGGTACTAAGTAATTTTTAAATTTGTATATAAAACAAAGAGATGAAAAAACAGTTAGCATGATTGAAATTTTTGTAGTCACTATGGGTGACTACGTAATTTAACTTTAGAGAATAACAACCTAACGACAGTTTCAAGACGGTTTGAAATATATTTATTGAACTTACAACATAATGACTACAATAAACAACGACAACAGTCGAGAGAGGCAAGTCTCCAACAATGGCGACAAAATGGAGAGTAGTCAAAAAAGATTCAAGAGACAGTGTGAAAGGTTGCCACTAACTAGCGCGAGCTAAGCGAGCTAAAAAGCGCTCACCTGTAACAACCGGTGTGTGCGTGTGTACAGGTCTGCGTGCATAAAATGCCTCACACTACATCTTGTTAAATGCAAAGTTAAACCAGTGTTTATCGAGATTTTTGATTTGACATAATTGGTGTGACTCATCCAAGTTAAGTGTTTGTCAATTGTGATTCTAAAAAATTAGCAGGAAGGAACACAATTTATAGATAAGCCATTTGATCAGAATAAAAGAATAAGAACAAATTTGTTTGTTTCTAGTATGTAATATAATGTTATTTGTTTTATTCAGTTTTAAAGACAACTTATTGGCGCAAAAGCATTCATAAACATTTGTAAACTCGTTCTTCATTTAACTTATTGAATTGGGTAAGTTCTTAACAGATGCAAATACATTGGTATATTCAACAAAATAAACAAGATTGGATACGCAACATGAATCATTTATTTAAATCGGAAACAATAGTGGGCCAATTATAGATCCCAGCAGCACTCCACAAAATATATTACAATAGCTTGAAGTTATATCGTTGCTTTCTGTTATTTTGATAATTTTTAAGCCATTCTAAAACAATGCATTTCACTCCAGAAAATTTCATTCTTTTAATTAGAATGTCATGATTAACTGTGTCGAACGATTTTGATAAGTCTAAATTTGATTTTATGAACACTCGCTGTATAGATGGATGATCCTTTAGTGATTAAAAATTCGATGCTTTAGATCCCAGATAATCTTCTTATGTAGAAATTCCATTTCAAAGAATTAAAGATATTTAAATAAATTTTGATTGATATACTGGAACATATCGGCATAGATAAACAAATTTATAAATTTGTTTTGGGGTAAAGTTTAATGCGCTTGTGCATACCTGGTTTTGTTTCAGTCCTAACTAAAAGTAGTTAAATAATCGTAAATAGTTATAACTACTTAACTAGATCATAAATGTAGTTATAATTACATGGCAACTACCAAAAAAACAAAAGTAGTAATAACTACTTTATAACTACGAAAAATGTAGTTATAACTACAATAGTTTCAACCAGTTTTGACGTAAGTACTCAGAAAATGTACTTAAGTATAAGGACTAAGTACTCTGTATTAAATGTACTTTAAGTACAAGTACAAGTACATTTTTTATCTTGTACTTACGTACAAGTACAGATTTTTAAATTGTACTTAAGTAAAAGTACTCAAGTAAATTGACAATTTTTATTGATCAGAAAAAAATTGTTTCCACAACATAAAACAAAGTTTTTACCAGATACGAGTGCTGAAACGAATAGCAATGACGTATGAGACCACGGCTGACAGAAAACAGAATTCTGGTGTTAAATATGTAAATGTAAATTTTAATAATTTATATAGAGTCTTTTTCAGAGCTCAGATGCGCTGTTCTTTTACTTGCCCCACGGAGGAAAACGATTTTACCCGCTAAGTTTTCTAAATAGATTGACCAACCATCAAAATTTGGTAAGTGCCGGAAAGCCAAAATTAAAGAAGAGATTTAGGTCGTCAAAACGACAAAAAATTTACATTTATGCAAATTTATAATTATTAAAAACATCAACTATTATATTAAAAAAACATTTAAATTAGAAAATTTATTGGGCTACCAGATGAATTTTATTTAATCGAGCCAGCAATTGTGCAGCATACTCGCTTCTGAAAAATGCAGCACGGCAACGAACACAAAATACTTTCAACTTCACACGTGGCGTTGACCGAAATTTGCAAACAACGTGGTCAATTCTTTTGACTGTTTCACGCAGTTTCTTCCAGTGTGCGGCCGTCATCTGTCACATGTTCTGAAACACAGCTGGCGGACTCCAGTTCAAACTGGATTTCGCCCACATCATTTTCTTGACCAGCAACGCCCTGGTACAGAACCGTGTCCACCACTGCCTCAGCCGTCTCTGCGACAAAACTCTTAACAGTCGTACAAATCTGACTACACTCAAGCAAACCACTGGCAGAAACTTTCCCATATTCATTCTCTTTGTTGTTGTTTTCTGACAGAAACGCCACACCGGCTGCTGTTACTCTGTTTTCAGGATCGACCTGACTGTCACCTGACCACCAAGAATCAATTTTTTTATTCCTTGTCGTGCTGCTTGGTTTCCTTTTTCCTCATAATTATGGCTGCTTTGTATTTTTTTGTGCCGCTCTGCTTTTTTTCATCATTTTGTTCAGAACTTTTGTCAGTTCCTCATCTGTATCAAACTCGTATTTTTTGGGTCAAACCCATTGTCCTCCAATGAAGTCCGGAAGCGGTCCACAAGCTCCGACTTTTTTCCTTTATCATTGAACTTTTGTTTTTTAAGTTCCCGTCTCAACTCAAGTATCAAGATCTCATCCAATGCTTTCAAAACCATTCTTTTAATCCACTTCTGATTTCAATTGTTATAATATTGCTAAATCGTATATGGTGTTCTCTGGAATGGTTTTGTAGTTTATTGGAAAATAATGAATGAAGCTTTGATAACTCTTTTCTATCCCCTAGTCCTCATTCTTTAGAATGTCTTCTGAGGTCAACAAGCATAGATTTAAAACTAGACGCATAGAAGGACGTTAACAATTCCATTTGTTTATTAAAGTGTGTTTCATAGTAAGATCTTCAAAAAATCACTCAAGCTAGTCGTGGAATAAAATTTGTAAAAATAAGCAATTAAACTAAACGCGAGGGTTGAAAGACCCCTGGAAGTGCTTTGGGTAAAAATTAAAAAACACGCGTTTCATGTATTTCTGATATTTCATATAAATTAGACGCAACTGTTTTCAGCATTAGTGTTTATAACAGCATGACTTATCTGAGAAGCAGGTATTTAGATCAGTGGCGGATCCAGGAGGGAGTTTAGGAGATTTAAGCCCCCTAAGCTTTAGCTCAATAACGAAATATTGAAATTATAAATTTAAAAGTAAAGTAATAGCACCATTTTAGGTAACTAAAAAAAAATATTGATATAATTTAGAATGCATTGAAAGTAATTATAATGGCGCTTCGATTTTCGGCATCTAACAAATTATTCCCGAATATTCGCCAGCTAATTTGTATAGCTAATTTGTATGGGATGTGTTCTCTATGCTTCGCTGTCTGAAGACACACTTCCGAAGCACCATGGGCAAAGATGAACTGGCATGACTAAAAATGATGGCAGTGCATTATTCTGAGACAAACAAATGAAAAGTGCCGACATTGTCAAACGATTCGTTAAGGCAAATCCCAGACGTTTTTTCTGCCAGTCTATTTTATTTGATTACTAGCGGGGGTGCCCGGCAATTCCCGGGGTTTTTAGTGGTTTTTCTAATGTTTGTCTCTCTCGCTCAGGTTTCCTTCCCCGCTTGCTTTCCCATTCCCGTTTGCTTTCCCGTTCTTGGTCGCCTTCCCGTTCCCGTTCCCGGCCGCTTTCCAGCTTCCGGTCGTTTTTCCGCTCCTGTTTGCTCTCCCGTTCCTTTTCCCGTTCCCGGTCGCCTTTCCGTTCCCGGTCGTTTCCCGTTCCCGCTTACGCTTGCTCTCCCGTTCTCGCTCATGCTTGCTCTCCCATTCCCGTTCTCGATCGAAAGGGAAAGCGACCGAGAACGGGAAAGCGACCGGAAGCGGGAAAGCGACCGGGAACGAGAAAGCGACCGGGAGCGAAAAAGCGACCGGGAGCGGGAAAGCGACCGGGAGCGGGAAAGCGACCGGGAGGAGCGGGAAAGCGACCGGGAGGAGCGGGAAAGCGACCGGGAGCGGGAAAGCGACCGGGAGCGGGAAAGCGACCGGGAGCGGGAAAGCGACCGGGAGCGGGAAAGCAACCGGGAGCGGGAAAGCGACCGGGATCGGGAAAGCGACCAGGAACGGAAAAGCGGAAAAATAAATGGGGGCGAGACAAACATTAGAAAACCTTTAAAAACCTTTATATATATAGTTCCCGCTCGCTCACCCGTTCCGCTCCGCTCATTTTGTGACGGATTTAAAATTGTTTTCTCTATATTTGATTCCCCTTGACTCTCAAGGTTGTGTGAAAATTTAATTACGATCGGATGAATGGTGTAGCAATGCATAAATAACATACATGCATATATACATACAAACATTCATTTATATATATATATATATATACTAGCGGGGTTACCCGGCGTTGCCCGGGTTTTTAGAGGTTTTTCTAATGTTTGTCTCTCTCGCTCCCGTTCCCTTCTCCACTTTCCCGTTTTCGTAGCGTTCCCGGTCGCTTTTCCGCTCTCGGTCGTTTTCCAGCTCCCGGTCGCTTTCCCGCTCAGAAGTTCTGTTATCGATTTTCTCTCTTGCTCGCGTTTCCTTCCAAGCTTCCTCTCCCGATTCCAGTCGCTTTCCGCGTTCCCGGTCGCTTTCCGCGTTCCCGGTCGCTTTCCCGTTCCCGGTCGCTTTCCCGTTCCCGGTCGCTTTCCCGTTCCCGGTCGCTTTCCCGTTCTCGGTCGCTTTCCCGTTCCCGGTCGCTTTCCCGTTCCCGGTCGCTTTCCCGTTCCCGCTCACGCTTGCTCTCCCGTTCCCGGTCATGCTTGCTCTCCCATTCCCGGTCACGGTTGCTCTCCCGTTCCCGTTCCCGTTCCCGCTCATTTTCTCTTTTACATTCTTTCATAACTTCTGTTAGCCTATAAAACGCAAAATAGATTTGCTAAGACTATATATATATATGAATGTTTGTGGGTTAGTTTGTCTATTATAGAAACGGGAAAGCGACCCGGAACGGACAGCGAGCGGGAACAGAAAAGCAAGCGTGAGCGGGACTGGGAGAGCAAACGTGAGCGGGAACGGGGCAGCGACCGGGACGGGAAAACGACCGGGAGCGGGAAAGCGACCGGGAGCGGGAAAGCGACCGGGAGTGGGAAAGCGACCGGCAGTGGGAAAACGACCGAAAACGGGAAAGCTAACAGGAGTGGGAAAGCAGTTGGGAAAGGAAACGGGAGAGAAAGAGACAAACATTAGAAAAACCTCAAAAAACCTGGGCAACGCCGGGTATCTCCGCTAGTACATACATAAACACACACACAGACACACATATATGCACATACACATACATACATACACACATACATACGCACATACATATATATATAGTTCCCGCTCGCTCACCCGCTCCGCTCCGCTCATTTTGTGACGGATTTCAAAAAAAAAATTTTTATTTTTGATTTCCATTGACTCTCAAGGTTGTGTGAAAATTTCATTACGATCGGATGAATGGTGTAGCAATGCATAAAGGACATTAACATACATATATACATATATACAAACATTCATTTTTATATATATAGATATATAGATTGATTCACTTGCTAGTTAGCATAACAAATATCGCGTCTCATGAGTTAATAAATAATTTTTTCAAATGTATTGTATGCTTCCAAAATTCAATATTTTCTTTGTGAGTAACTCAAAGTTTTATGGTGAAACCCACACCCCCCCCTAAAAAGTTCTGTATCCGCTCCTTTATCTAAAAGACACATATTTAAATCCTTTATATTATTTTCGATTGTCTTCCCGTCTGTCTGTCTTCCTGTCGGTCACAAACTTTGAGTCTCAAAATTAACTCATTTCCCGTTATCCGATCGAGCTGAAATTTGGCACATCGACTTGGGCTGCGAGACAATTGAATCTATTAAAATTTCAGTTTGATCGGATATTGTATAATTGAGTTTTTCAAAAAATTCAAAAATTCAAAACTTTTTTTCAAAAAATTCAAAATTTTTTTCAAAAATTCAAATAAAATAAAAATCTAGGATTGTATATAAAGGATTTATAATAAAAACTTTGTTTTTATGGGTTAGTTTTTTATCTTTAAAGACACATCAAAGCAAAAGAAACACATCTGTCTTTTTGTTGAATCACTGACAGGAAAATCAGAGGCTCTAAAAAAAAGATGTATGCAAGGTTGAAAAAATGTTGGCCAACAAATTTAAATGTGCGTAATGAAGATGCAAACTCTTTGGACAGATTTAGTTAAAACTTTCTACAAGCATACATCAGAATGTTAAGAAGGCTCAAAAAATTTAAGAACCGCAATTAGCAGAAACGATGTTTCGCCCCCGTCTTTTCGCCCCCGTTTTTTTGCCCCCGGGGAAGTTTCGCCCCGGAAAAATTCGCCCCCAATTTTTCGCCCTTGGGAAAATTCCCCCCGCGCTTTTCGCCCCTGGGAAAGTTTGCCCCCAGTTTTTGGTCTTAGTTCTTCATCTCTGGTAAAATTTGTTCAATGTTCATTCATTAACTTCATTAAGGATTTAGGATTCACCTCTTTCCTAATATTAAAATGAATTTTTAAATTCTTATTATTTAATAAATTGTGAATTGTAGTAATGAAGGATTTATCTATCTAGAAATCTTGTCTGGACTGTCAGTCTGGATAGTGAAATAGTGGATATATAATATTTTTTATTAAAATTTACTAAATAATAACAATGTAATTTTAAATATTAAGTTAAAATTTGGTAAAAAATGTCAAAATAAGGCTACAATTTGAAATTTTTCGCAAATAACCTAGAAAATGTAATTATAAAGCATGATCATTA
The DNA here is from genome assembly GCA_963978895.1 of Erpobdella octoculata. Lineage (NCBI taxonomy): Eukaryota > Metazoa > Annelida > Clitellata > Hirudinida > Erpobdellidae > Erpobdella > Erpobdella octoculata. The sequence continues at coordinate 31,312,672 of OZ022243.1, read as the reverse complement.
AGCAATCAGCCAGGTTTATCCAAATTATTGTTTATCAGCTTTCACTGCCTTTCATTTGAAATTTTTAATGATTTCATTCTGAAAATAATGTGCCATAATATAAAGTGTTACCTTATAGTACTTACTGTACTTATTAAATTTACTTATTTACTTTACTGTCCAGAGTACAAAATACATTAAGATTCATAAGTTTTCAAAACTACAATACTACTAAATCAATTTAATTTAAAAATTAATTTAACTAGTACCTGCAGTTCCGATTGGGCAAGACAGAATAATTCCAGAAATTTGTGCCAGAAGTGGAAATGCATCACCTAAGTCAGACGATATCAGAGATTGTAAAATGTCAGAAATTTGTGTAGGGGGAAATTACAAATTTAGGGGGGAAATTCTCCCCCCCCCTAAATATGCTAGGATTAGTCACTGACTACTACCAAAGCTGCCCATGGGTTGGGTTGGGTTGGGTCTGGGTCGGGTTGGGTTGGGTCGAGAATTTTCAACTTGAGGTGGGTTGGGTTGGGTTGGGTCGACATGTAAATTTGTAAACAAAGCGAAATAAAAAATTTATTAAAAAAATCTTTTTTAGTTTTATAAATCTATATATATAAAAGAACATGTCCTGACTGACAGATGACTGACTCATAATCAACGCCGAGCTCAAACGCCTCATCCTAGGAACGTGAAATTTGGAACTTATATTACTTTTATAGCGTAAACATCCGCTAAGAAAGGATTTTTGAAAATTTTGCTCCTGAGGGGAAAAAACTGGAAAACAAACTTTTTTCTAAAAATTTTTTCTAAAATTTTTTTCTGAAATTTGGTATATAGATTCTTTTTGAAAAATAAAAAGATACATGTTTCACCATTTTTTGAAAATTCGGTTTCCCGGACCTCAAATGTGGGTTGGAAAATTGGGTTATTTGGTTTTTAAAGTAGCTTCTACTCAAAAACTGTTAATGCTACAGGAGTAAAAATTAGTATTTAGTTTCTACTCCAAAAATAATGAAATACGTGTTTTAGCATTTTTTGAAAATTTGGTTTCCAGGACTTCAAATGTGGGGTGGAAAATAAGGCTAATTGTCTTTTATAGTAACTGCTACTCAAAAACAGTAAATACCACAGATGTAAAAATTATTATTTAGTTTCTTTTCTAAAAATAAAGATATACGTGTTTCACCATTTTATACAAATTTGGTTTCCCGGACCTCAAATGTGGGTTGGAAAATTGGGTTATTTGGTTTTTAAAGTAGCTTCTACTCAAAAACTGTTAATGCTACAAAAGTAAAAATTAGTATTTAGTTTCTACTCTAAAAATAAGGATATATGTGTTTCACCATTTTTTGAAATTTTGGTTTTCAGGACCTCAAATGTGGGGTGGAAAAAAGTTTCTTTGGTTTTTAAAGTAACTGCTACTCAAAAACTGTGAATGCTACAGATGTCAAAATTAGTATTTAGTATTTACTCAAAAAATTATGATATAAGTGTTTCAACATTTTTTTAAAAATTTGGTTTCCAGGACATCAAATGTGGGGTGGAAAAAAGGGTTATTTGATTTCAAAATAACTGCTACTCAAAAACTGTAAGTGCTACAAATGTAAAAATTAGTATTTTGAAGTTTTGTGCCGGTTAAAAGTAGCTAAGTTCAGTTTATCACCGGCCGGGCCAAGCCGTTATTTTAGAGTCTTCACACGGGTCAGGCCAAACCTTAAATCAAAGTGGAACGGGCCGAGGTTTTTCACCAAGTATATAGATATTTTAGTGATTTTAGGGTCTTCAGTTGGGCCGGGCCAAACCTGAAGTCAAGGTGGGACGGGACGAAGTTTTTCATCAAGTATATAGAACTTCTAAGCCTGTAAGAATGGGCCGGGCCTAATTCAGACGGGCTGTGCCGGGCAAGGAGTTTGGGTTTTTAAAACGGGCTGGGCTAAGTTGTCGACGGGCCGAGCCGAGACCTAAAAAATTGATCTCTACTATGGATGCACGGTTCAAACTCTCTAATTTCATGCGAGCGAAGCCGCAACGGGCACTGCTAGTATATGATAAAAATTTTCTATAGTTGCTTTTAACCATCGATTATTAATTTATTAAATTATTAACTTCAACGTCGTCTCCGCTCGAATGTTTATATTTCAATTCATACGTAACTGGACAAGATGGCAGCACATTTCATTAAAACGAATGAGATTGAATCTAGTCTGAGAGGTAAGGTTTTGTTGAATTAATCGGTACCAGATGGTTTCTAGAAAATTTGCCGATTAGGTACTAATTATCGATGACGCATGGCTGAGCACTATTTTTAAATTTTAATAAAAAAGTTTAAAAACTTTATCTTAAGCAAGGCAGAAATTCTGTTAGTGATGAATAAAATTTAAAAAACTAAAACTATATTTAAACGTAGAAGAATATTTCTCAGATTAAATCTGAACTTTTCGTTGCTAAACATGTTAAGGTGACATTTCAGAAATTTGTTATTTCATCTGAGCACAATATTTCAAAGCTGAAAATTTAAAAAGATAAAAAATAGACTAAAAAGAAAAAAAACATGGTGGAGTACGTCATTGTCAACTAAGGGTCAAGGTTCTTTACATCTGTCATAAACATTCATTAGGAAGTTGAAAAATAAAACTGTTATTTACGGTCATATAAAAATGAGTTTCCATAATATAACCAAACAACCAAAAAAAACAAGACAAAATCTGAAATAAACTGAAAAAATATTGTTCTATTGTTCAGAAAAATTATTGTTCAAGCCCTAATTTAAAGCCACGGATTTTTATTTTTACCATCAGTATGAATATTCGTTTGAAATAGACGTTTTGGTTTACTTTAATAATATAAATCACGTATAATAGTAACTCAATAATACCAAAAACTAATAATCTTTAAAAAAAAACATTAAAAAATATTTTTCTAAAATAAACCAAAAATCTAGCATAGCTGGCGTGTCCAGTACATAGGAGTGTAGTGATTTAATGTTACTGCATCAGCAAGTATGACCTTTTGAATACACACACGTGATCTATGGTCACTGTACATTCTACTCCTCTATGAAACCCAGCAAAAATGCAGCCAAATAACTCAATATATATATATATATATATCTATATATATATATATATATATATATATATATATATATATATATATATATATATATATATATATATATATATATATATATATATATATATATATATATATATATATATATATATATATATATATTTATTTAATTTGTTTATATGCTAGCGGGGGTGCCCGGCGTTGCCCGAGGTTTTTAGAGGTTTTTCTAATGTTTATCTTTCTTGCTAAGGTTTCCATCCCCGCTTGCTTTCCCGCTCCCGCTCGCTTTCCCGTTCCCGGTCGTTTCCTCCTTCCCGGCCGCTTTTCCGTACCCGGCCGCTTTCCCGTTCCCGGCCGCTTTCCCGTTCCGGCCGCTTTCCCGCTCTCGGTCGCTTTTCTACTCCCATTTGCTCTCCCGTTCCCGGTCACTTTTCCGTTCCCGGTCGTTTTCCCATTCCCGGACGCTTTCCCGTTCCCGCTCATGCTTGCTCTCCCGTTCCCGCTCACGCTTGTTCACCAGTGATATTTCAGTTACAACTTTTCAGTTACAGTTACAGTTAAAGTTACAACTTTTTTCAGTTTCAGTTAAAGTTATTTTTCCACAAACATTTTTCAGTTACTATTACACTTATTTATTTTTAAGTTAAAGTTAAAGTTAACTGTAGATTCTATTCACAGCCAAAAAAAAATTTGTTTTATTTATTTATTTATTTACAAAATGGTAAAACTTCGAGTTCATTTTCAATAAAACACGAGTTTCTAGATTCTTGCAGAGCCTGTTTCTTTTTCCTGCAGTCATATCATTTCAAACCGAGAAGATGCGCCCCACATATGCTTCTGAAGCAGGTGCAGAGATAAGGTCTTTAGCGAAGGCCGTTATTAGAGGATACACTGTCTCTGAGGCTGTCCAGAAACTTAATCCAGTTTGATTAGAAGCTAATCTTTTTGAAGCCCCAAGATAAACATTAAGTTCTTCCTCAACAGAACTTCCGTGCCTAGATTTCTTGCTCGGAGAACTGGAAGCTTTAATTTCTTGGGCAAGCCTCTTAAATCTTTTTAAAGGAAGTTGGCACAATTCATCAGAAGACGATTGCAACAGCACTATCAACTATCAATAATAACAAAAGGCCGCGAATATTTTTTTTTATAATAGTTTATAGTCCTTTACACCAGGTGTTTTAAGACTCTAATGGCTGTATGTAGGAAGCACTTAAGTACTTCCTGTCGTGGATCAGAATTTGATCCTTTTTACTTTTCACTCCTCCTTTCTCCAGGCTTTGGACTGGCTCGCAATTAGCGAGGCGGAGTTAGGCCGCGAATAACTAAACAGCACCATATATACTAATTGTTAGGTAACACCAAAGAACTCGATTTTTATCTTTAGATAAAAAAATAAATCTATTAATTAATTTATTTAGAAAAAAATTACATTAAACATATTTTTCAGTTATTAATTATTTTTGTATTATTTAACTGAATTTATTATTCAGTTACTATTACAGTTAGAGTTATTCGCCGTATTTCAGTTACTATTACTAATACACTTAACTGACCATTATTTTTCTATTATTTTCCGATTTCAGTTAGTGTAACAGTTAACTTGAATATCACTGTTGCTCGCCCGTTCTCGCTCACGCTTGCTTTCCTGTTTCCGCTCACGCTTGCTCTCTTGTTCCCGCTCACGCTTGCTCTCCCGTTCTCGTTCTCGCTCATTTTCTCGTTTTCATTCTTTCCTAACTTTATTTATCCTGAATTTTGGATAAATATAGTGAAATGGTCTGTAAGTTTGCACTTTCATTTATTCGTGAATGGAATCGATTCCGAATACGCTAAGTGTGTCATAAGTAATATATATTAAACACACTTGTCGGAAATCGAAATAACACTGGAATGTATTTTTATATGTTATCTTTTAACCAACTACGTAAACAGACAAGTTGGTTAACATTATTTGTTCCTAGTGATGAGCGTGTCTTATTGACAATATAACCAGCCGAGCTAAACAAATGGTCTGGGCAAGAAATGACAATTTCGGATATCGCTGTTCATTAAGTTTCTACCATTGTAGAAGATCAAGGATTCAGGAACTTTTATCGCCATTTTATAACGCAGTAATTCATCAGAAGAGTTATTGTCATTTTCGATTTATAGTTAAAAAAATTTATTCGTTAAAATTTTTTAACAATTAATCGATTATATATATATATATATATTTATTTTTATATATATATATATATATATATATATATATATTTATTTATATATATATATATATATATATATATATATATATATATATATATATATATATATATATATATATATATATATGCATATATATATATATATGAGCGACCGGGAACGGGAGAACAAGCATGAACGGGAAAGTAATCGGGAGCGGAAAAGCAAGCGGGGAAGGAAGCGAGAGAAAAAAACGAAAGAAAAACTCCTAAAAACACTTACGAATTTTTTTATTTAATCAAACTAGGCTATAATAACACGTGGCCGAATACTGCTAGTATGAAATAAAATATATTAAAAAAACCTCAAAAGGAATATCTTCCAGAAACAGTTTGTAGACAAACAAGTTTTTCGTGTATACAGAGTAACAATAAAACCTAAAAAAATGTTTTTTTATGTAAATTTTTTTATTTAAATTTATTTCTTAGAACATAGATGAAACTTTTTTACACACTTACTTGACTTTTCTGTCTGTCTGTCGTCAAATTTTGCAATCAATTTTAAATTAACTTTCCGATGAGCTAGAGACTTACAAATTTAAACATATCTCCAAACTGATTAACAATGCATTCTATCAAATTTTCGGATTGATTGAACAAAATTTAATTAATTAATCATTTGTGAAATGTTTGTCTATGCTAATAAGCTTGTTGTTTATGTAGTAAAAATAAAAAAGTGTTTTTTAAAAAACTTTGTTTTCGCTTCACTTGTTTAAATTAAAATGTCAAATTAATTTCTGTTTATAAAATTTTTAAAGTTAATCGTCCTGAAAATCAAGTTTACATTCCAAATTTCAGCTTGATTAGATAAAGGAAGATTTGGTATTTTCAATTTCAAGGTTTGCAAACATTCAAGCATGCAAGACCCGTTATAAAGGTAATATAGGATGTTCAACAACTAAACCGTTAAAATTTTGTTTTTTATCAATCTTTTATACTTTGTAAATGTTTTGCTTTCAATAATGTTAAAAGTTTTTTTTTGATGATTATTAGCAGCTTCTAGGAAGATCGGACCATCAAGTTATAAACATTATGAAGACATTCTATATGAATGGTCTGTGAAAGTTAGATCACAAAGGATTTCAGTCAACTGGGTTACCCGGCGTTGTACGCCAACGCTATTTTGGAGAAAATTATTTAAAATATTATTATTAATAAGAAAATAAATTAAAATAGAGAAAATAATTATATATATATATATATATATATATATATATATATATATATATATATATATATGTATATATATATATATATAATAAAACAAAAAGAGTTTTACAATTTTCTCTTCGTTATTCTTCATTATCCATTGCATTGTTTTCGGTTATTACATTAGAAGCAACACAGCAAACAGCAGAAATACTTATAAAGATCATTAACAATTTTTTGCAACAGCCATTTGTTTAACTCGTGATCAATACGGTGTATGTTCATTCAAACATAAAATCATTTAATTGTAGAAAGGATCAGTTATATGCAATATATTCTTGCTTGTAGCATATTGATAAGATGGGTTTAGATAATTTCGCATTAATGTATTTACTCCTCGTTGTGCAACTGAAGGTTTCAGAGACTCAGTTGATTAAAATATTTGAAAAATACAAAACCTTTGACCATTTGCAAACGTGTGCGTTTGATGATCCCAGCAGCGAGTTTGTTTTGGCTGGTAGAAAATATTTCTCATCAGGAGAAATTTCATGTTCACTAAAATGTACATCTGAACAATCCTGTGTGGGTTTCAACTATTTTAATAACACACGGAAATGCCAGTTCTTCAATATTAATACGTACAAGATTGGTTCGGTCACATACTGCAGTTACTACGAGGTAAATATTATTTTCATAAAACTAAATGTTCTCATGCAATTAATTTCCCAGATATTTTAAATAGTTTTATGTTATAAAGTGAAGTAAAGTTAAAAAAACACAAACGGTTTTGAATTCATGTTTACTAATTTCTAATTTCTAATATAACAGTGTAGCAAGGGCTGTGGCGTTGGAACACAACAGAGTATGTAGGCTGCAAAATTTCTTTTACGTTACATTTGTTTAGAAGCATTTTTTGTTTGTAAATTATAGTTTTAATAAATTAAACCTGTTATTATTAGAAGGTCCAAATTTGGCCACATATCGGAAAACGAGTCAAAGTTCACTGTCTGTGGCCCTTCCCCCAAAGTACTCTTGGTACGCTGTTGACAACAATTTGAGCCCTAACTTATACAGCCACACAAATGATCCCGCTAGCGGACCTAATTGGTTCATGGTAGATCTGGATGATATTTTCAGCGTCAACTATGTGCGCGTGTTGACGAGATCTGCTCAAGCCGTGTTCAGTAAGTTATTTGTAACCGCCGGTATTAAATGAGGTAATAATGAGATATACGATAAAATGATTTCAAATATCGCCTTGATTGGTTAGAGGTTTTGTATAAAAAATTATAGGAAATTGTGCATGAACCAATGTGTTTTTAAAGTTTTTAGTGTGTTTTTAACTTTTCGGAATGTAACAGATGTGAGATACAAAAATCTGATTATTGGAGTGACAAACTCATCGTGGATGGTTCAAGCGCCAGTAAGAAACACTTATCCTCTGTGTGGGATATTCACGGACAACCCACCGATAGCGGCGTGGATGAGAATAAATTGCTCGATCTTTACTCCAACTGCAAGATACGTGATCGTCCAGCAAACTCCGGTTTTTAATGAATATGGGGGATTCTTAGCTATTGCTGAGCTGGAAGTGTTGTAATAATTTTTTTAAGTAGTTTTGCTTGATCTTTTAAAGTGACACATTATTTTATTTAACCAATTTAAAAAAACTACTCTCTGAAATTAATACACAACAAAAGAGTTTAAATCAGACTCCGATTGGTTTTTGTCAACGCTCATATAACATGTTTAATTAATTTTAAATTTCTATGCAAAAGGAAAGTTGGAGTTTACCTGATCTATATAAAATTTGAAACGCTGAACCGATCTTGACCAAATTTAGCACAGTACTCGCAGTAGTTATCATAGGGAAACAAATTGTTTAGCATATTTTCAACAGCCTATCTCAATTACCGGGATTAAGCTGAGCTTAAATGGTTTAGGTCTAAAGCTAGAGTTAAGGTTTAAAAATTGATCAATAACTTTTGAATAAAACCAGGTACTTTTTATTTCATTTTTTCCCATCATTTCCGTTTGCATAATTTTTGAATAAAACCAGATACTCTTTTATTCCATTTTTTCCCATCAATTCCGTTTGCATAATTTTATAATAAGCCTCTCTTCAAAAACTTATTGACTTTGCTTTCTTTAGTGAATTTAATTTTTGAATTTTAAAATCCGTTAATGATAGATACATTTTAGCAGAAAACAAACGATTGTAAGGAACTTTTTATCGAATGAATTTCATGAGCCGAATTGTTCTGCGCGGAAACACAAATTCTTTTATTCAAACTATTTTATCAAATATGATTTAGTTTTGAATAAACAACTTTCAAATGTTTTTTTCATTTTTTAAAAAATATGGAGAACGAATAAACAAATTATAAAATTCAAAAATTATGACTATTACTTTCAATTTGTGACTATTTTTTAGAGATGGAAATCAAACCCAAACTGAACACACTGAACTCTAACCCTATTTTTTACAGAACCTAACAAATTTCGAACATAGCTGTCTACTAAACCGAACCAAACCCGAACGAACCCATTACTAATCTAATCGTACCTAAACAATTTCACTATCAATACTGAAATATTTTTGAACTAATTAGTTATTGTTTGTTGTGTTTAATATCGCTGTTCAATATTTTTGAAAGTCTACACACAACAGTCTGCTGCAACTATTACTTTTTTTATTAATTTGGATTTCATAGAAGCATGTTGTATGTGTAACCGTTTTGTCGTTGGTTAGAATTTATTAAATTTACAAAAGGCGCTAAATAAAATTCTAAAATTTTTAAAAAATTCTGTCTGCTGTCATATATCGTTGTTATATATATACAAAAAAGTGCGCATGTGTTTGACAATCACAACATGCACTACAACCTCTACGACGACGACACGCAGATCTACGGGCATTACCTACCCGTCCGGACCGTTGATCTGTCTGCACGCATGTCCGCTTGCGTAGCCGACATCAGTCGTTGGCTGTCGGCAAGTCGACTACAGCTCAACTCGGAGAAAACCGAGGCCATGTGGTGTTTGTCTAGGCGCCTTCTCCATCACAACCCAAATCATCCTATCAACATCTGCAGATTCAACATCACTCATTTACCCACGATACAAAAAAACTTCGGATTCTTCATGGATTCCGATTTTACCATGCGATCTCATGTTCGCAACACAGTCCGCTCATGCTTCTCCATTCTTAGGCAGATTAGGAGAGCAAGCAGGTATCTACCCACCCTAGGCAGAACAATACTCGTCACTTTGCTCATCTTCCCATGGATCGACAACTACAACTCCGTTTTGGTCAGTCTACCAGCTTCTCAACTCAACCGCCTTCAGCTCGTCGTCAACACCGCCGCCAAAATGACATTCAACGCCAAGAAGTACGAGCACGAGAAACCTATTTTTTAAGATCTCTACTGATTACCGAAGAGAATAGTATTCAATGTCACACTACTCGTGTTCAAGTGTTTGCACGATAATGGCTCACTCTATATCTCAGCCTGGATCTTCAACCGACCAGCTCCGTCACGGCCGTAGACTACTCCGATCTTCGTCTTCCGGACATCTCGTCGTGCCTGCTTTACGTCGAGCATCACTCGGTGACAGATGCTTCAGAGTCATTGGCCCCAAAACGTGAAACGATCTTTCGTCGACAAAAAAGCTTGCTACATCAGAAACTGATTTCTGCAGTTTGCTTAAAACTTTTTTTCACAGCCTCTTTCAATCTTCCACCAATATTCAATGGCTCCGAAGCTCCGTCGACCATGGAGCCACTTTAAAAAATGTTTTCATACTTTCATATTTTCCTGATCTTGTTTCCTTTTTAATCATACTTTAAGCTGGCTTGGGACTTTCTCAGAATAAATAAAACTGAGTTAGAGCATAAAATTTGCTTGCTTACAAAAATCAATAGTTAGTCTCTATTAACTACTAGCTGGGTTACCCGGCGTTGCCCGGGGATTTTAAAAGTTTTTTATCGTTTTTCTCTCTGGCTCCCGTTTCCTTAACCGCTTGATTTCCCGCTCCAGGTCGCTTTCCCGCTCCAGGTCGCTTTCTCCCTCCTGGTCGCATTTCTGCTCACGTTCGCTTTCCCGGCCCCGGTCTCTTTTACTTTTCCCGCTCCCGGTTGCTTTTACGCTTTACCGTTCCAGCTTGCTCAACAGGTCATATTTATCTTAAATAATTGTAAGATTATAAATGCCTTGAACGATAAATATGAACAATGAATTTAAATTTATTTTTTCAATCTGCAACTCCTTTTTGTAAAACACAAAATGTTAGAGCATAATGATAATCTTATAGTAATTAATAATAATATAACATAATTAATCACGTGCAATGCAACAAACGAAACAAATTGAAAGATACACAGTAAATCATGATTTTAAAAACTAAAAACAAATTACCAAAGCTTTGCCACTTACTTTTGAATGGGAGATATAAACAATGAATTTCTAATTTGATTTAATTTTAATTTGTTAAGTCTGGAACTCTTTTTGTGAAGCACAAAATATCTCTAAATAGAAGAAGTTCCACCTGCAATTTATTGATTAGTCCTGAAAACCAAAGTTATCTAGATTTAAAAGATAAGTTGCTAAAATCAAATATAAAGTTTATATTATAAAGCACCGATAGCAGAGCTGTCGTATCGGAAGTTCGGAAGAGAATGAGCTCTATGAAATCAAAACAAAGGTATCCGGCGGCACCATAGATATCTATGGGCGGCACTAAACAACACACATATTTATTTAATTTAATATTTATATTTAAAACCTTTAAAACTTAAAAAAAATTAAAAATATTTTGTATAATTTGCCTATAAATTAATTTATTTTTATTTTGTAAAAAAAAAATTACTCCAACTTACTACCGCTGACAAAAACGTTTTTTGTCCATAAAACATCAACGGAGAAACAAATTTATTAAAAACTTTACAGGAACCACCGCTTGAATAAGATACATAAGTGTCCCAAATTTCAATTAAGTCTGTTCGGCCGTTTACATTTTATTCCCGGACAAACAAACAAACAAACATTTCATTTTTATATACAAGATACCTGCGACTATTACACTCGATAAATATTTGTGTAGTTGTAAGCTGAGCGTGAGCGAGAAAAAGGCATGCTTATTTGTCTTAAACGTTATATGTAACTATAAGTTTTAAATTTAAGTTTGTTTTTAATTTGCGAATTGGCTCTCAGTTAGTAGAACGCTATACTAATTATGGAAACAGAAATAATTCTTCTAGTTTAATTAGCAACCCTACATTTAAATTTTTTATCTGCAATTAACATCGAAATAAACCAGAAATTTACAACTGCCGAACCGAACACAAACTTCAACAACTACCGAACCCGAACCTCAACATTTACCAAACCGAACCCAAACTCTAACGGCCACTGAACCGAACCGAGCCTGAACTCTCGAAATAGCGTTCAATTTCCATCTCTACTATTTTACAATTTTTAAGAACAAATATGTATTACTATAATCTAATACTCGTTGTTGACATGACAAAAGCAAACAGACACCCACAAAAATCTTCATTTTTATTATTCTTTTCAACAAATTTAAAATATTTCTAAAAAAAACCCTTATACGATTTGGTGTCAGAAATGGGATTTAAAAAAAAGGTTTTTAAGATATTGGAGGAACTTTCCATGCCTGAGTTGAGGTGGCAGCTAAAAAGCGAAGACTGAACAGTAAAGAAAGACTGTCCGAGCTCGTGGACTGTCTCCAGACAGCATTGGAAAGCAATGATTTTGACCCTGAGAAAAAAAGTTTGATAAAAATGAAAACTTAATAAATTTTTTAACTGATTATATTACGGCTACGAGTGAAAAAAACAAACCAGCACAAAAGAAAACTATAAAAGTAAACCATTTTATTTTCCAACGACTCTGGGTTCATTACACGTTTTGGAAACTTTAACTGTACGATATGAATCCGATGAAAAAGCCCTTGGTGAGACCAGATATTTTGTGTTCAATTTATATCAGGTACAATCAATAAAAAAATATTTACATTAAATATGATTTTATTATTATTTAAATTGTTGTATTTTTTGCTGGTAAGTAACATTTTAATGAAGCGGTTGAGAAATTTATGAATCATATGATAAAAAAATTGTGATTAAAAAATAATATGAAAAATGAAATCATTTGGCAAATATAACAAACTATATCAACCATCAAACATTAATCCTGCTTTGGAACAGTCACCCTGGATAGCCGGGTTCAATTATCGTGGTGGCAAAATTTCACGTCGTGTATCTTTAATACACAGACATTATTACTCGCACTGCTTAGTTTCAGTTTCTGGCGAAGGTAACTCCTGCCACCAACCGTAAGAAATAAAGTTTGTCTTCTCGTTGGACGAGATTTAAACATAAATTTAGCTGAATCAGGGTTAATGTGTAGACAAATTTTGTCATAAAAAACAGTTGTCCTAATTAGTGTGGTGACCAGTGGCGCACCCACCAGTTTGAACCACTCCAGAAATTTTTTCCAAATTTTTATTTTTGCACGAAAATGTAATACTTGATTTAGTGTAAGTTGAAAAAGGAAGATGATTAAAAAATATTTATGTTTGTTTATCATCAAATGAGTGTTTGTGGTAAAATCCCCACCCTACTCTCTAAAAAATAGAAACAAAATTGTTATGCATGAAAATATATGAATAAACTAGTTTAACTAATTATAAAAACCCAGAAAAAAATTGTAAAATTATCTTCGTTAATTTGCTATTGTGTATGTTATATAACATCTTTACAATCGCTTTCATAAATTTTTTTTTAGGTTTTTCATGCAAATGTTTGGCACAAAAAACTTTGTTTTAAAAGTTTTTCATCAGTGGTTCAACTCTTTTGTAATTGTATAAATATTTCATACCAACAGTGGAGTATATTTTGAATATCAAACTAAAATAGTTTATTTGATCAATTAATACACAATATTTTTAAAATTCTAAAACAATTATATGTTTAACTCTAAAATGAAATTATTTTGCTCTTTGAAATCAAATTTTATTCATCTTTATTTTTGTAGAATAATATGGTTTATAAAGTAATAGATAATTGAAGCTGAAAAAACTTCCAAACCGTCCAAAAAAGTCTCCGAACAAAATGTTGGCTGCGCCACTGGTGATAACTGAGTCTGTCTTAAACATGGGTGGAAAGAGACCTACAGAAAACGAAATGATGACCAAAGTGCAAATGGAAGACAACAGCTGACAAACGTGATAGCAGAGGCTGGAAAGTTGTCCACAAAAAAACGTTTTAAATTATTTGAGTCAATTTGGGTGGTATTGCCTTAAAAACTTATATAATTAACAAACGTACAAATTTGAATAATAAATTCAAATCAGTTAGTAAAAATTATATTTTTCAACTTTTAGTAATTTATTACTTCAACCTATCTGCTCAAAATATAATTCATGCTATTTTGACTTACAAGAAACGCTCATTTGAATATCAGCAGTGGCAATTAGTATTCATATGAATAACAACAATGCAATTAATATTTATATAAACAACAACACTGTCAATTAATATTCATATTAATAAAACACTTCTAACTTCTAATTAATATTCATATGAATAAAACACTGCCAATTAATATTCATATGAATAAAACACTTCTAATTAATATTCATGTCAATAACAACAGTGGTAATAAATGCTTATTTGTTTTAGTTTTACAAAATAAAAACTGTGACAAGCCACACATGAATAAAGAAAGTAGAAAAAGTAAAAAAAAACTGAAAAATTAGACGAAGACACACAAACAGAAAGACATACATACAGATGAAAAGAAAATGTTCTTCTATAACATTCGTAATCGCGAATGATGTTTGATTGATGTATTTTAATTATTTCTTGTCATTCACGTGATCATGCATTAATGTATAAGTCAGCGAAATGCATTATACGGGATTTGAACCGGCATTGCACAGGTCGGGAGGTCACACGATAAAATCGCTCAGCCATTTCAATCGAAAGTAATATTATAAAAAACTTATTTTAGAAATGTTTTTAAATAAGATGATTTTTTTACATTTTGAATTTTAATGAAAACACTTTTAGTTTTTGTTTTTAAAACCAGCAAGTATGTGCCGTTGATTTGATAAAACAGTAATTTAATAAGTTCTACTTCGCATCACTATCAGGACCCATTTCGTTTACCCAATCCGTCCATCACAATCAGCACTCAGACATGAAGTAAAATGAACATTCTTCTGGTTATTGTTCGAAGCCAGAAAATCTCGCAAAAAGGCAATGGGTGACGTTTTAATGCAACGAAGACCGATTGAAAATTCTCAATTACAGCTTACTTTTCAAAATTTTTATTTCCCCCACCAATTTTTATTATAACCACCAATCCTTATTATATCTACCAATCCTTATTATATCAACCAATTTTTATTATATTCATCAATCTAATTATATCAACCAATTCTTATTATACACACCAATCTAATTATATTTTCCAAATGTTATTATATCCGTTAACTTGTATTAAATCTATCAAACTTTATTATATTCAGCAATTCTTATTGCATTCATTAAAACATTATATCTATTAACTCCTATACTTTTAGAGGATGGCGCCAGGGGAAAAAATTATAAATGTCACCCCTTCTATAAAAAATTCAATAACTGGTCCTTTTTTCCAAAAAATTGACTGAAAGCTGGTATTATTCATCAAAAACAAATTTTAGGGATGGGGTATAAATGTTTTTAAGAAATTCGATTACTGGGAATTTAAAACTGCGTCAATTTTCAATCCATATTTCTTGCGACCTTTATAAAGTGGCATCCGGGGACATTTCATCCACTTTTACTTAACTTCGCATGGAGTGTGCTACCAGTGGTTCCTGCAATCAATTTTTTGCTTACTTCCCGTTTTCAAATTGAGCTGACATTTTTTATGCGTAATATTTTTTTTGTGATAATATTTAAATTGATGATCAAAAATGAATTAATTGAAAGTTTTTTATATTTATTCCGTTTAAGCGTTTGAGTTGTTTTTGTTTAGGGAGGATTTGAAGGCCAGTTGTTGCTTACGGTAGAGTTTTGAAATCTTCTTTTTAGATCTTAATGTTTCCTAATTTTTGAATCTTGTATTAGTTTTTCTAATAAAACAAATAATAAACGCCGAAAGCCAATAATACACCTGAATATAGCTAGCCATTCAAAGTTCGTTATCAACTAGCCAACTAGCCGCCGTAGCCTAGCTAGCAGATTTTTCGAAGTGAAACGGATGAGAAAACTTACATAGGTTTAAGTAAAATTTATCAAAATTACCTAAAGACTAAAAATAGTAAAATACAAATATATAAAAAGAACTTTTTAAAATTACAATTTTACTTCTGAATGCACTAAAAAGAAAGAAATAGTTTTTTTTCATATTATACCTCTTAAATAGTTTGCCGAAATCTAAAAATGTGGCACGTTCATTTTGTATGTTTGTATGAGTGATAGAGTTTGTGAAATAAAGGCCTACGCTTTAAGATTTCGTCAAACTTTTTAATCGGATAACACAAGAAAAGTTATTTCTTTTTTTAGTGCATTCAGAAGTAATAGTGTAGTCTTAAAAAGTTTTTTTATATAATTTTTCATCCAACTCCTTGCTACACCTCGGTATTTTATCCACCAATCCTTATTATATCCACCAATCTTTATTATATCCACCAATATTTATTATATTTACCAATTTTTATTATATCCACCAATCCCTATTATATCCACCAATCCTTATTATATCCACCAATCCTTATTATATCCACCAATCCTTATTATATCCACCAATCCTTATTATATCCACCAATCCTTGTTATATCCACCAATCCTTATTATATCCACCAATCCTTATTATATCCACAAATCCTTATTATATCCACCAATCCTTATTATATCCACCGATCCTTATTATATTCACCAATCCTTGTTATTATCCATCAATCCTTATTATATCCACCAATCCTTATTATATCCACAAATCCTTATTATAGCCACCGATCTTTAGTATTACCCACCAAACGTAATTATGTATATCGTTCTTTATTATACATACCATTTGTAACTCATTCATGTCTCGTCCGACCGTTTCAACTTAATTATTATTCATGATCACATTTTTTAGTACATTCTCACCTCATACTACTATTGAAAGAATGTTGATGCTAGTTTTCAATTCACCGGAAAGTAAACAACTTAAAAAAAACTGACCTAACTCTAGAAACACACACTGATTAAAAAACAAAGCATAAACATCGGTAAACATGACGATGGATGGACCATAACAGTCACGTGTGCAGTAATGCCATTGTCTGGAAAATTGCAGTTGGACAGACAGAAAGAGAGAGCGAATGTTTATAAGACGCTCAGAAAGCAGAACATTATACTGGAAGCAATAAAAGAGGCACTGTCCCTAATGAGATGTCTTTCCGGAATGATGTATTAACAACGTGGCAGAGCGGTTTTTGGGTTATGCTGCGGCTCAGTGGCACATGTACGTGGGGTTCAAACCTTGAGATGATTGACGCCTGATTGAAGCTTCAGTATTCTTGAAAAAGCCGCGTTACGGTCATGAGTGATGATATGATTATGCGTTTATGTGGTCACATGTTTATGTGGTCACATGTTTATGTAGTCAGCTGTTTATGTGGTCAGATGTTTATGTGGTCAGATGTTTATGTGGTCACATGTTTATGTGGTCACATGTTTATGTGGTCACACGTTTATGTGGTCACATGTTTGTGTGGTCACATTTTTATGTGGTCACATGTTTATGTGGTCACATGTTTATGTGGTCACATGTTTATGTGGTCACATGTTTATGTGGTCACATGTTTATGTGGTCACATGTTTATGTGGTCACATGTTTATGTGGTCACATGTTTATGTGGTCACATGTTTATGTGGTCACATGTTTATGTGGTCACATGTTTATGTGGTCACATGTTTATGTGGTCACATGTTTATGTGGTCACATGTTTATGTGGTCACATGTTTATGTGGTCACATGTTTATGTGGTCACATGTTTATGTGGTCACATGTTTATGTGGTCACATGTTTATGTGGTCACATGTTTATGTGGTCACATGTTTATTTTGTCACATGTTTAAGTAATCATATGTTTATAAAACATTTTTTATGTAATTCTATGATAGCAATATTGTATTTATGTGACTATGTGTCTTCGTGGTAACGTGTTTATGTGATCGAGTGTCTATGTGATAACGTGTTTATGTCATCATAGGTTTATGTAAACATGTTTTTACGTAATCATGCGATCAAAACTTGGTTTTGAATTTCTATTTTTTACCTCGTTAAAATAGTTTTCGGTCTCGTTAGTGAAAAATAATTGCATTAGTGTTGTCATGATCGATCAAGAAAGTTTATTATGAATTTAATTTCAATGATCCTAATTAGGTTTGAATTACCATGATGGTTTCAGCTCTCATCATAACGATGATAACAGCCCACCACCATCATCATCCTCACACTCATCGTCATCACCTCAACACTATCTTCAGCACCATTATCATCATCATCACCACTCCTATTACCACTACAGCAACTACCATCATTACGGTCATCACCACCAGCATAATTACCAACACCACCACCAACATCATCAACACCACCAACACCATTACCACCACAAACATCACCACCACCACCAACATCACCACCATCACCATCATCATCATCATCGCTGACAAAGAACGTCCTCGGCACGCACACATCGCTTCAGTTTTTCTTTGGCCTGCGTGACGTCATCTGCTTACGTCATGATCCAATAATAAAATGGCGGATCGTTCGTAAAATGTTTCTTTATTTCCAGTTGAGAATTCTTATTGACCGTTTCCTTCCTTCTTCCACTGTCATTAAACGACATAAAAATTGCTATCGAATGATGATAATGGCTGTTTATTACTTATTTCTGGACATTAAAATCTTAATAAAGCATACAATCCTTACAAATACGTGCTTTGCAAACAGTATAAAGTCATCTACATCCTAATTATAACAGTACAGTAACTGCGGAAAAAAATTATACTGCTATTCTTATTATTATTATTATTATTATTATTATTATTATTATTATTATTATTATTATTATTATTATTATTATTATTATTATTATTATTATTATTATTATTATTATTATTATTATTATTATTATTATTATTATTATTATTATTATTATTATTATTATTATTATTTTTATTTTTATTATTATTATTATTATTATTATTATTATTATTAATGTTTTCATTGAATCAGATAATCAAATATTTTGCATTTGAACAAGCAAACCATACAAAACTAGGTTTGTTCACAAATCCCTTATATTTCAGGATTTCCCGGCATTTCATTTAATGCTAATTTTTATTTTAAAGCAAAATTTTATAAGTTATAAATTAAAAAAATTATATAATGCTGTTGATTTGTTTTGTTTAAAAAAAGATAATTAATTTTTCTAATTGAAAATGGTTTTTTTTTTTCAGAAAATTTTTAAACTTTTGTAAAATGCTTTGTCATGGGGACCATGCCAATATTTTAAATTTCAGCTCGATTGAATGACAAGAAGTTAGTTAAATTCCACTGTAAAGGTTTGCAAACATTCAAGCAAGCATAACCGGCGGTGAAGTTATTAATATCAAGGATTTGATAAAATGATTTTCGACAATTTTCAGATGTAAAAATTGAACTACATCGGTTGACACACGTTGCATAGTGGAGACAGAATGCAATTGTGGATTTGAAAATGAAATAAACTTTTATTCAATGAAAGAAACCAATTCAGAAAATTTAACGCGTGATTGCAGACGTGGTGATGGTACTATTAGTTTGTGTTGATGATGATGATGATGATGATGATGATGATGATGATGATGATGATGATGGTGGTGGTGGTGGTGGTGGTGGTGGTGGTGGTGGTGGTGGTGGTGGTGGTGGTGGTGGTGGTGGTGGTGGTGGTGGTGGTGGTGGTGGTGGTGGTGGTGGTGGTGGTGGTGGTGGTGGTGGTGGTGGTGGTGGTGGTGGTGGTGGTGGTGGTGGTGGTGGTGGTGGTGGTGGTGGTGGTGGTGGTGGTGGTGGTGGTGGTGGTGGTGGTGGTGGTGGTGGTGGTGGTGGTGGTGGTGGTGGTGATGATGATGATGATGATGATGATGATGATGATGGTGGTGGTGGTGGTGGTGGTGGTGGTGGTGGTGGTGGTGGTGGTGGTGGTGGTGGTGGTGGTGGTGGTGGTGGTGGTGGTGATGATGATGATGATGATGATGATGATGATGATGGATTTTTACAGTCAAGGTCAACCAATACAAATCTACTTGAATGTGTATCTGACTGGTCATTGTCAATGGAGGAGCGCAGACGCACGGATATAATTTATTTTGATTTTCAAAAAGCCTTTGATTCCATTTCTCATATCAAATTAAAAAGAAAGTTGGAAGCTTATGGAATAGCTGGAGATCTATTGGCATGGATCAGTGACTTTTTAAAGGATCGCCGCCAGATGGTTCAGATAGACCGTAGCCTGTCTGAGCCAAGAGCTGTTACAAGCGGGGTTCCGCAAGGCAGTGTTCTCGGTCCAACTCTGTTCCTGATCTATATTAACGATGTTACAGATAGTGTGGAGTTGGGATCGATCTCAGTCAAACTATTTGCCGATGACATCAAACTGTATGCACCTGTCCAGCCTAATGCCAACAACTTACAGAAGGCAATTGATCACTTGCTGGTATGGAGCAAAGACTGGCAGTTGAACTTGGCACTGGAAAAATGTCTTGTTCTCTCTATTTTTGGTCCCGCAGGTGCAAAACTTAAATCTCCCATCTACACCATTGACTCTTACCAACTAAAGAACGTTGATCATATCAGAGACCTAGGAGTAATTGTGGATGCTAGCCTGAGTTTCAAATATCACGTGGCAAATATCGTTCATGTTGCGTCTGTGAGATCGCGTCTCATCATTAAATCATTTACATCTAAAGATCCAGATTTGCTTAAGCAAGCTTTTTGCACATATGTTCGACCTCTTCTGGAGTATTGCTCGCAGGTGTGGAATCCTCATCACCGATATCTTATTGACGATATCGAAAGAATTCAAAAAAGATTTACCAAGGCGATCCCGGCTCTCAAGAACCTTCCGTATGCGGTGAGACTCAAAACTCTCAATCTCCCATCACTTGAACACCGAAGACTCATCAGTGATCTTTGTTTGTGCTACAGTTTTTTGAACGGTTTTATTGATTCCGACTTAAAACATAGTTTTCAGTTCTCCATGTACCATTCCACTAGGGGTCACCAGTTCAAGCTAAAATCTGTCTTTAATAGAGTTGATGTTACCAAATTTTTCTATACTAATCGTATTATTAATATATGGAACCAATTGCCTAGCGATATTGTCAGTTCAACCACTCTCAGTAGGTTTAAATGTCTCGTAGCGGAAGCCAACCTATCAAACTTTCTCACATATAAATAGATATCTGATTGCTCTATTATTACTCCTTCTGTGACATCCTCATTTAAAAACTAGTATCTATCTGGTACCTAGATCTAAATACAAATATTTATCTGATTACCTTGTTGTTACTAATCCATCTATTATGTATTAGTTAATATTCATATATAGTAATATAGTTTATATTTTGAACACAATTTTTCTGTTTTCGTCGCCTCACATCAGACGGTTTATTTTGTTCTGTTTTTCTTTAGTTTTTATTGTGTTTTGTCCGAACAGTATTAGTGGCCCTTTGGGTCCCTCTGTTCGTGTACCAATAAATAAATAAATAAATGATGATGATGATGATGATGATGATGATGATGATGATGATGATGATGATGATGATGATGATGATGATGATGATGATGATTATGGATTTAAAATAAATTCCATTGATGCAAATTGTAAACATTTAAGCACATTAAAAAGATTTTTTTTCTAAAATTTATTTATTTTTTATTGTTTATTTAATTTTATCGATAAATATATCTGTATATAAATATTTACATTTTAATAACTATTATTATCATTATAGTTTTTTATTGTAAATTTGGGGGTTTAATTCCTGGGAAACTCATTTTGATTCAATGCTATTATTTTTTAAATTTTTATTTAAAAAAACAATTTTGAAAGTAAAATTAAACTTCTATTTCCTTTAAATTCCACTTCTTTAATTTCCTTTAAATTTTAAACCTTTAATAGAACTAGCTCATCAATATTTGCCCGAAAAATTTGTTTACATTACAAATCTCTTTTTTTTTTAAAACCTTCAAGGGGAAATTAGTGAGTCACTTAACTTTAAGTAAAACAAATAACTGGAAAAGCACCTGCTCAGAAAACTCCGTGATGGAAAAAAATCTTCAAAGTCCACCTGCTCCAACCGCCAAAGACACGATGCACGTTCCATAAGACACACCTGCTTCGAACCTTCGTAACACACCTGGTCTACAGTCACGTGAGATGAAGCACCTTCAAATACCTAACCGTGATTTATAAAAATAAAAACCCATTTTTATTCATGAAATAAAGTGCATTAAAAAAAAACTAAAAAACAATAAATAAATTTATGTAGATATTTTTAAATCAACTATTTTATTTTTTTACTTTTATTGTTCGATAAATAAGTTCAAGTTTTCAGTATAACTCTTTTTACCATCATCATCATCACCGTACACAACTATTATCATCATTCTTCCAGATGACGTCTAACGAAATGAGTTGATGGAACAACGTAAGTGCATAAAAATCGAAAATCTTTGCAGTGAAAGGCCTGTTATGTCGGGATCAATATCAAAACTTTATTGACTTTTTCACTTTTAATTTTTCCATCCTTCGCTGAAAAAACTGTTTGTCTCATTTTATGAAATGTCAACATATATGTTGTTCCATCAGCTATCTCCGCAATCAAATAGAAAGTATGTGACCGCTAGCTTTTTCCTCATCATCATCATCATCATCATCATTTTCTTCTTCTTCTTCTTCTTCTTCTTCTTCTTCTTCTTTTCTTCTTCATCTTCGTCATAAAATCGGATACAAATAAAGCCTCACACAAACAATCACACCTACGCTTATCTACATACGTACAAACACATACAAATATCTACATACAAACAAACACACATAAACGCACACACACCCGCAAAAACACTAAACTCCATTCCCTCTCAAAAGCACAGATTGAATATTCATAGTATGGGGATTCCCCATTTCATTGAGGTTTTTACATTACTCAAAAACATCATTTAATGGAACAATTACTTGGTGAAGCGATGTCAATGAGGGCATGCACCTATATGATTTTTAAACGTAGTTATTTATTATTAAACTTAAATTTAGTACTCTACTTATAAATTTTATCTCATTATTTATTTATATAATATATGTTTAGTTTGAAAACATATTATAATATAAGTTTAAAAACAAATTATAATATGTGTTTAGAAACTATATTACAATATATATTTATAAACCATATTATAATATATGTTTAAAACTATGTTATGATATATGTTTATAAACCATATTATAATATGTTTATAAACCATATTATAATATGTTTTTATAAACTATATCATATTGTATGTTTAGAAACCGTAATATAATATACTTTCTCCGTTCATTGCTAAATGCAATATTAAATTATTTAATATATGTTTAGAAACTATATTATAATATGCTTTTCCGTTCTTTGTTAAATGCAATATTAAATTAATTAGTAGAGCGTTCAAAAGTTAGTAAATAAAGTTGATTACAGAAAACACAGTTGTACAAAGATGTTTACAAATAAAATACGATTTCCCGCATATCATCAAATCAATGAACACGGGTTTGCTGTGTGAAAATTTCCGATGTTTACACTTTTTTCCTGTTATAAAAGTTACGATAAAAAAATACTTTTTTTTCTAACATTCCGTCTAGTGCAGTTTTTTTTAACTCATAAAACTGATGTGAACTAGAAACAGCAAAACTAGGAATGACTGATACGGGTATTTCCGCTACAAAATATCCTACCCATACATCCACATATCCTACCCGCGTCTTTTGTTGTAGCAGCCTTTAATTGCCAAAATTAATGTCAAGCCGTCCAAACTCAGAGACATGTTTTATTGGCTAAAAGGACATTTTCAGATAGCAATCGCATCCTGTTATAATGATTTTATTTTTGCTTATGAGATTCGACATCGATATCAGTATTCGATTTTTTTATAAACAAATGCGCTGCTGGGGGTGGGTATATAGCACGAAGTTTCGCCTTAATGTTACGGCATTTACTTTTTCACTTTTAGCGCTTTTTTGGAAAAAAAATTTTTAAAAAGCAGCTTAATAAAACACTTTGGTCGGCTGGCTGGCTGGTGAAAATAACAAACTCGAAAACTAGACAACGTAAATAGTTCGGGTGTTATTCCGAAGGCGATTTTTGTTTATTTCTCTCAGTTGCGGATATCTTTGTCGTAGGTGGAATTTCTCGAAATCATCATCATCACCATCACCATCATCATCATCATCACCACCATCATCATCATCATCATCACCATCATCATCATCATCATTGTCATCATCATCGTCGTCGTCATCGTCATCGTCATAATCATCATAATCACCATCATCATCATAATCATATCATCATTATCATCATCATCATCATCATCATCATCATTGTCATCATCATCGTCGTCGTCGTCGTCATCGTCATCATCATCATCATCATCATCATCATCATCATCATCACCATCCTGGCTTTCACCATTGAATCGAGGAAATGTTTTATACAGTCAGGTCATGCACTGAGTGCTCATGTGGGGTTCACCTGGATTAAGAGAAAGAGAAAATTTCTATTGAATTTTTTATTCAATCAGTTTTAAAAAAAAAGTTTAAACTCTGTTTTTTTGTCTCAGGTGTTCCTTTGTATTTAAAATTATTTTATATTGATAATTTATTAAATTATTTAAAATTATTTTATAATATTAAGTTACTAAATTATTTAAAATTATTTTATAATAATAATTTTACTAACCTACTTTTAAAGTTTGACGTAATATGAAATATAATCCAACACAGCACCAAACGTTCATGAATTTTTCAACTTGACTTATTCGCTCCATAATTTTGTTTTCATTTTTTAAGCAAATTGTGAAAAAATATTCCCAACCGGTCGACAATGAATATTTAATTACTGACTTTGAGAAAAAAATTAATAAATTGTTATACACCTGATTGTTTTTGGCAAATTTAAAAGCAACGAGTGAAAAATAAACTCAATAAATTATTTAACGACTTTTTTTATTTAGCTGTCCTCATCAGTCACATTTAATTCGATTTATTATCAACTTTGTAGTATTTAGCTTATTAATGCCAAGTGAACATTGTATGCTCCAAATGAAAGTCTTGGTTTATGATCCAGAAATAGGAAATCTGAACGTTTTTGCTCCTTATTAAAATAAAATGTTTAATCCAATCATCTTAAAAGAGCTTTCTTTTTATGTTGAAAATTGTCAGAAAAGGTACAATGCTAAATTCTTCAGTGGTTAAGATGAACTTTGTCAGGTAGTCAGGATTATTATTTCCAGATCTTTAGTTTATAATGTAGCCGAAGGAAGGTTTTCGTATGCGGTTATTGTAGTCAGGTCCATTTAACGACTACAATAAATTTTAAAATAATAATCTTGAAGACATTCAAAATATTGCTTGCGCCTTGTTATATTTTAAGATATTTGCTCTATAAAATTAAAACAATAAAATTAAAGCTACCTGGAATATAAATATATTAATCAATCAATTAATCTATAGTATAGTATAATTTGTTCTTTTTATTACAAATTTTTATTTAGGTTACAATCTCTGTTTGTGTGTGTGTGTGTCTTTCGCTGTACACAAATCTTGCAGGTGAAATTTAAGCAGCTTTTTGACTAGCTTGGAAGCTGAAACTTTCAGCATAGCTTTATAATGGATGACTATACATGATTCAATTAAAAAAAAGCAAAAGAAGTTAATTTGAATATCTTTCGTATTTCTAAATCACGTGTATTTGAAATAAAAGTTTGTGTTGAAAAACTAGTTTTTTCCTTTACTTGTTATTTGATGTAATTGAAATTGAAACAAAGATGTCTTAAGCATTAAATGCTCGCTATACTAACAAAAAACCAAACTTAATTATAATTTAAGCATAATTTATAAAAACACCATTTCTCCGTTATTATTTTTACTATAAATACGCAAAAAGAATAGCACCGCTTGGGGCGGTTTGAAACTTGATTCCCGGTTGTTTAGAAATCTTGATATTTTTAACTTTTTCGTCAGTGGCACGATGAAAATACAACCAACGTTTTTTTTGGTTCAAAATTTGTTCAATATAAGATGAGAACGATAAACCAAAGTTTGAGCTGCTGTCAAAGGTTATGTGTGCATTGGCTGGTCTTGTCACCATCTGTAGCTTGTTTTGAGCGGGTATTCTCCTAAGTTAATATTGTCAAAACAAATAGACTCAATCTATTGACTGTTTGTAACAGATTTCTTGCAAAGCAGGTTATATCCAGACAGAACGTTGACGTTGTTCATGGCAGCTTTCCAGATCTTTAGTTTATAATGTCGCCGAAGGAAGGTTTTTGTAAGCGGTTATTGTAATTATAATTCTACATTCCCCACAGCAATTGGTGCTCAGAGTAAAAGAAAAAAGGCAAATAAACAGCCAAAGCGTAACTCTGCATGATGTTGAGGACACTGTGGATTCATTCCTGCGAACAATGACTCAAAAACTATTTGTTGACTGTTAACCATTCACTTACTTCTCAAACTTTGTTGTAGAATAGCTTATATTCCTTACAACAAGTGTTTCAAAATTCAAACAGCAGTATGTAAGAAATACCGAAGTTCTTCCCGTCACTGATCATAATTTAATCCTTGTCTCTTTCCATCTTGTGTTATTCAGGTTTGGGACTGGCTCGCAAGAGCGAGAAGAAAATTGTCTAATTTAAATTTTTTATCTATTTAGACAACTGATAATGTTTAATAAAAGTTAAATAACACAAAAACAAACAATTTTAAAACTTATTTGTTAACATGTCTATGTTTTCCAGTTTACCACCAGATATTAAGGTATTTTGAAAAATCTTGGATTTTTTCGAAAGAATATTAGGAGTTTTGTGTGAACCAGAGTGGTGACACTGCATAAGAAGGCCAACAGTGGTACCATAGCAAGTAAGGGTTATCGAGGCGTGGTTGTATTTATCTGAAGGGGAGATTGATTTGCCGGCCCTGTTAAGCTATTGCACAGGAGCAGTTGGCAGGCTGAAGTAAATCAATCCATGGCACATTTTGTACTAACTGTAAAAGGTTTCAAAAAGTTGTATTACAGATTATATCAGGATTATGAATTACTTCGTGTAACGAAATAATATAGTGTTGATAGTAATATCATGCTAATAGAAGTTTCGGTATAGCTATGACTTAATTGGTTTACCGTTTTGAGGCCAATTGGAGGTTTTTTCTCGTCTCAAACCTTTATGGAGTTATTTAACGTATTTGAAAATACATGCCTAAAACTAAAATAATTTGTTTCTTAAATCATTAAATGTTTTATTATATGCTGATTAGAATGTTTTTATAGTTAAATCTAAAAGTTTTAAATTATTTAGTTCCGTTTCTCTCGGTGAGTGCTCAGAAAATATTCATGCAATGATGGCTATAAATTCAATTACCAAGATTTGTTCGTGAGATTTTAAAAAATTAAAAATTTAAGAAGCAGCTTGTAAGTTTTAAAAAAAAACATTTATTTTTCTTGTAGATATTTTTAAACGAACCTAATTTAATTCTTGTTTTATAACAAAGATATATGAAAACTGTTAAAAAAAGTTGATGAAAAAAACTTTAATCAGATTTATTATCTAATCAGAAGAATGTAATTTTTTTCTTTATTTGTTTTATATATCGTGTTATTTCTAACATAAGAGCACATAAAAGTCTTTTTCAACCAAAATGCATTTCTTATTTATTGTCTTGCTCTGAATGTCTTTGAAACGTGTTGGTCTAGTGGTTTAGACACCGGCTTGGATATCCGGAGTACCCGGGTTCGATTCCAGGTTCGGGACACGTATTTTCCTTGATCAAAAAACTAACTCACTGACACATGTGTTCACGTCAACTCAGCGTTTCATCCTTTAGTGGTCGATGAATGAGTACCAGTCTCGCGACTGGAAGTAATTGGGTTCGCCACATCCCGATGTCGGAAATCACTGTGTGATCCCATATGCACGAGTCGTTCCTGGCGCTGCTGTGGTGTGGACTATTTCACGAAGTAGCGCCCTAAGAAAATGTAAGAAAAGAAAACAAATAAAAGTAACTCCGCCTCGCTAATTGCGAGCCAATCCCAAGCATGGATAAAGGAGGAGGGACAGTTGAAAAGATCAAATATGATCTACGACAGGAAGTACTTAGGTGCTTCCTAGACAGCCAATTCAGTCTTAAAACACTTAGTGTAAAAGACTATAAACTATTATACAAAAAACCAATAAAAGTGATTTTTCAGCTATTTGAAACTAATTTTGTTAAATGTTTTAATGTAATGATATTTCTTGATTGATTGAACAATCATTCATTCAACTATTAGTATAAAAAGCATTCTCTGAAATAATGGTTGGAAGAAAAATCTTTCAAGTATAATGGCTGAATGACAATTCTATCGATAAAAGTTATACGTGCTTTGTGATTTATATTATCCCCATGACAGGATAGAATTTTTAGATGTGGTTCATTTTTTATAAGGCTTTCTGGGTTTTTGAAGTAGAGAAACCACCTTAAAACAACATGATCATTGCCGTCAGCGAATTACAATAACCGCGTGTTTGAGATGCTCTTAGGATGATTTGTAAACTAATTTATTTTCGTTTCAGTAACTATTGGATTTAATAATTTAATACCAATCGATCAATCAATTAATTAGTTCGTTACTTATTGGCTAATTAATTAATTATGTTGTAATTAAATACAGGATAAAACACATCAGCACGTAGTAGTGAGTCACAACAAGTGAAGCAAAAACCAAGGTTTTTTAAAAACACACTTTTATATTTTTTACTACATAAACAACAAACATATTAGCATAGACAATAAATAGTTTGACAAAAATATCACAAATAATTGTTTGATTAAATTTTGTCCAATCGATCCGAAAATTTGATAGAATGAATTATTAATTAGTTTGGTAGTATGTTTAAATTTTGAAGTCTCTAGCTAATCGGGAAGTTAGTTTAAAATCGATTGCAAAATTTGACGACAGACAGATAGACAGACAGAGAAGTCAAGTTAAGTAAAAATGTGTAAAAAAGGGAAAATCAGGAAAACTTGAGATGACCCATTGAAATAACAAAAGTGTATAAATTGATCGAGACTCGCTGTAATGTTTGATCCAATATTGTTTCAAAATTATAAATAACTTAAAATAAAATAAAAACAAAATTAAATTGCATTCATTAATGAAATACTATACAGGTTTTTAAGCAAATCAGTTAAATTTTAATGTAATAAATTACTTCCGAGAAAGACTTTCACTTTCATTATTGCTGATATTATGAATTGATATTTATAGAATGGTCTTAAAATTGTACATAATGGTGCAGCAACATTTATTTTATTGCTGCATAATTCAATTAAATAGAACCGAAAGAGTGATTTAAATGCTGATAAAAAGTTGGCAGGGTTTGTCACGAGCCCTCGTAAGCAAATCAAATTTTCCTTCTATGTTCACTAATCAGACATGCCAGCTACCGATCAGCAAAAGAATTATGTAAGTGGATATCTTTAAAAATTGAAATTAGACGTGCCTATAATAGGACATTAATCCTTTGGACAGTATTCAGATGGACAGTAACCTTCCTAAAAAAATATGTTAGACAATTTCTTTAAAAAAAATCCCCTTAGGCAAGCTAAATTTGGGAATTATCTCCCGCACAAAAATGTTTTTAACAGCGTCCAGTTTTTCAAAATAGATGTATGTAATAGTATGTAACAAAACTTGTAAACACAAACAGCAATTATGTCTCTTGACCTCCAAATGTGGATACAAGGGCAAAAGCAATCCTAACTATCTATATATATATATATATATATATATATATATATATATATATATATATATATATATATATATATATATATATATATATATATATATATATATATATATATATATATATATATATATATATATATATATATATATATATATATATATATATATATATATATATATATATATATATATATATATATAATTTCCGATGTCTGTGTATGTCAACAATTTCGCAAAACGCGGCGGCCGCGGTGGTCTGTAGAGTCAGCTGTTTAAAAGGTGGGTGCGTACAGGCGTGCTCCTAATAAAAGTAATTTAAGCAATTGCACATTGCCATTCATAACCCTAACTATTCCACGCGTTTAAAGTTTTTAAGGCTTTGAAAAAAAAGAATATTTCGAATAATTTGTTACCTACCTCTTGCTTCATCTTGTAAATCTAAAATTGTTGAAAATAATCGACTCACAGTATTTCAAATAAATTCTTTTGTCACTGATATTTTAATCTATATAAATAGAAATAAGTCGCTAAGCGTGTTGCTAAGCGCTAAAATCAAGAACGGATGGACCAAATGCTACGAAATTTTGACACAACATGAGACTCGTTAAGGAGAAGTTTTTCATCTGTTTTTTTAAATTGGCTTATTATTTCATTTTTTATTAGCAAAAACCTCCTAGACCAAAAGTCCGTATGTACAAACATCAAAGGTTAATACGTAACCAAATTTAAATTTAGTTTAACTAGAAAAGTTTAAAGAACGTAAAAGCAAAAATTAACAAATCCGTTTTACGTTTTGTGGAAAAGAAGTTAGGCTGGATATGAAAAGAGAAAGAGAGCGGGAGAACGAGCGAGAGCGGAAGAGCGAGCGGGATTGGGAAAGCGAGTGGGAGCGGGAAAACGGGCGAGAACGGTAGAGCGAGTAGGAGCGGGTGAGGGAAAACGACCGAGAGTGGGAAAAAGAGAGGAAGCGGGAGATCGAAAAGGAGCGGGAGAGCGAGCGACAGAACAAGTGGGAGCGGGAAAACAAGCGGGGATGGGAACAGTAGCGATAGAGAAAAAAGCGAGAGATAGAAAAACGAAAAAAAAAACCCTCGGAAAACCCGGACAACGCCGGGTAAGCCCGCTAGTGTTTAAATATGAAAATCAAATGTTGCCGTTTTTGGGTTTTCTTTCATATTTGGGATTTATTTTCGCTTGAACAAATGATTTGGTTTTATTTACATTTATGTTGTAGTTTGCTTATGTTATGTTTAATTAATTTTCAAAAAAAGTAGGGCTACTTCCAGTACTTACTCTAAAACAGAATTCAATTTCCTAAAAATAATCAAAAATTCATCAACCATTACACGTTTCTAAGCTTAACTATAATAGAACTATAATATAGATTAATGAAAAATAAATACGTCTAAAAATAAAAAAAATGACTATAATAATAATAATATAAAACGTATAATTTATAGATATTAAAATGGGTTGGCGATATTTTTTAAAGGCTGAATGAAAGACAGCGTCACTGGGAAGAATTACAAATACTTAAATTATACAGAAAAGAATGTCTGATGTCAAGGATATTGACCGGAAAAGTGTTGTTCAGGGTGATAATGTTCGGGAAAACATTTTCCGATGGGACATTGTCCGGAAATATGGCTCTGATACCGACTTAAAAAATTCAGCGCACATTAGAGAAGCTCTGTAGACTCGTTATGTAAAAAACTTATGCGCATCCAACAAGTCATCAATCCCAACTTCAGAGACCTTTTCATTCCGAGTACGACACGAGAAAGCCATCAATTTGCCGCCCTTTTTCTAAAACAAGCTCGAGCTCTCTTGGTCTGCTTTTGCATGAGATTAATGAGTCTCTCTCTTCTCTCTCTTCTCTTTTTTTCTCTCTCTCTCTCTCTTTCTCTCTCTCTCTCTCTCTCTCTCGTTCTCTTACTTTCTTTTTTTTTTTTTTTTTTTTTTTTTTTTTTTTTTTTTTTTTTTTTTTTTCTTTCTTTCTCTTTATCTCTCTTTCTTTCTCTCTCTCTCTCTCCCTTCTTTGGAATCCACCGTGAAAAATGAGTCAATATGTTGCTACCGGATTAAACACCGACGGACACCTAATCGATTATGTTTTTCAATATCGATCTATTCTCTTTTTTTTTC
Organism: Erpobdella octoculata; assembly: GCA_963978895.1. Classification (NCBI taxonomy): domain Eukaryota; kingdom Metazoa; phylum Annelida; class Clitellata; order Hirudinida; family Erpobdellidae; genus Erpobdella; species Erpobdella octoculata. The sequence goes on along the minus strand of OZ022243.1, from coordinate 31,280,983 downwards.
TTTTCTATTTAATCTTTTCCTCTCCACTCTCTAGCTTGCTCGTGAGGTCACGTTACTGCGCATATGCATCAGTCGTTGTGAGACTTAGATCAGTCCGGTAATGCCGTGGCGTCGTGGCGTCGTGGCCAAATCCTAGTTTATGAGATCAGAGGTTGTAATATTAACCCTCTCTTACGATAGGTAGCTTTGCGCTATTGTCTGATTTTTTTTTTTTTTTTTTTTTTTTTTTTGTACTTTTCTGATCCTGAACATTGCCACTGCTATATGCTGGCATAATCCCGTTTTTTTTTTATTGCAACATGACTTTTTTCACTAGGGCATTTATTTAAAAAATATCCCCAAACCAAATATTTCACTGAAATTACTCAGGCATGTGGCATCTCTAGAGATTTCGTCGAACTCGGTGAAATACATAATATATATATATATATATATATATATAAGCTTATTTTTTTATGCAAATATTTGAATTTAATGGGGGCATTTTTGCATGGTCGTACTAAATCAATACTGTGTGCATCCGTGAAATTCCACTAAGAATCCAAAAGGAAGTTATAAACCTGCCACGTAGCTTCCCATCGGATCATATCAGGATCAGGATATCATCACCATAAACCTGAGTCTTAAAACACCTGGTGTAAAGGACTATAAACTATTATAAAAAAAAAAAAAAAAAAAAATCACCATAAACCAGTTCATTGAAAGCCTGCGCATGACTCAGTTGTTTGATTTAAAATGTTTAAAAAATTATCAACAATGTTTAATTTAAAAAAAAACTAAATTTAAGAAACTAAATATTTTTATTCATGAATGCAAAATAACTTTTTTGTTTTGTTTTGTTTGTCGTCTTTGGGTAAATAGAACATATTTTCGCTCTCATCAACCTCGTCTCACGTGCGATCCGAAATGTCTTCTGTAGCTAAATTACAAAAAGAAGTTCAAGAACTTTTGTCAATTCATAAATCTCTAAAAGTTTTGGAAAATGGTAAAGTAAGGATCTAGTAGTTCTGCTATGTTTTTTCTGGCTTATATATATTACTTGCCTCAATTTGCTTATTCAGTCTATTTATTCTTCTGATAATACCGAACTTAGCAGCGCTGCTGGATTCCCCCAACTATCATGCAAAAAAATTCTTGCTTTGGGGTAGTGCCATAGGGCAATCCCGAAGATCCTGCCGTTGTTGAATATTCAGCTCCGCCCCGAGGCGGAGAATATTTTATTATTAATATTTAGCTCCGCTTAAAAGTTTATTTGGCGCTTAAAAATAATGTAATTTATGGTAAAGGTTCCCTTTGACGGCCCGTGCCGAAAAATAATCGTATTATTTTTATTTTATCACAATAACATAAAAAAACAAATTTAATACCAATTTTAATTTAAAAAAAAAACATTTATCGTAATTTGAGAGACTTTGAAAACGTAAGTAGTACCCTTGAAAGCCCTATTTACATCGTAGTTGTGAGTGGTGAGGTACGATGATCGTATGAATGAAATGAATAAAAAATAAATAAAATTAGTTTATAATAAAATTTTATTTAAAAAACAAACTATCAGTTGTAAATAAAAATTCCATTAAAATTTTAAAACTCACCGCCCGGTAACTCGGGACGGTTTGCAAGAAGTAAGAAAATTGGAAATTATTAAACTAAGTTAACTTCTTTAAATAAACAAAATTTCAAATTTTTAATGAAGAAAAACTAAAAAATAAATGTTAAAAAAAGTAGTTTATTCGAAGCAACGTCGAAATTTGAATATTTGTAAGCGAACATTGTGTATTTGCGTCGTTTAAACTTTTCCTTCGTTTAAACTTTTTCTTAAAACTCAAACGTACATAAATTATAATTACATTATTTATTTTTTTATATGACATTTTCTCATTTTAAATAAATTACTTATACTAATTATCATAATTTTTAAACTAGTGTTTACTTTTAATCGTGTTTATAGTTAATTATAGCCGAGAATTATGTATTAATCCGCCACACGGGCCGTCAAAGGGAACCTTTACCTCTGTAAGCATGGACAAAAACGCAATTAATATATCATCGACTACTTATTCCTCCGCTAATATGGTGATATGATATATGCTAGGCCGACAGTTGATGGTTTTTCTTGTCAACTAACAGTTTTATTTATCTGCTATTCCTTTCGTAATGGTAATATACTCGACAACTAAATGACCTGACAACTAGCAGTTTATGAACCGGGGGCCACTTTTTTGTCAAACACCAATATTATTTATAACGAGAGACTCGTCGAGAGTCTCTCAATTGTTGATATGTTATGGTGTAAAAAATGTAAAAATAATGGTTGTCTTTCACTTTAGCTTGTGGGGCCGAATTTTCAATGAAATAGTCCTATTTTAGAACCTAACACTAATTAGCTAATTATAGCCAAGAATGTATTTTTCAATATTTCAAAAAATAAAAAAGTTATAGGCGAAAAACCGTCACCGTCCCTATGGAGAGGGTTTTTCACTTGCGTTTGGTGACCTGTAGATTATATTTTTTTGGCTGCATTGGGTTTGTAACTTAATGCATTAGAAAGACAAAATATTAGCTAAACATTGACAAATTTTTTGAAAATAGTCCAAGAATTAAAAAAGTTATTAATCAAAATGTAGATCAGGGTATGTTTTCCGTATCTAATAACCTAAGGTTTTCTTCATACATTTAGATACGGAAAACAAACCCTTGACATTAGTCAAGGCATGTCATCTTTGTCACAATGTAATGGCTTTGTTTGCATGAGGTAACAGCAGATTAGATTGCTGTGCAAGCAAATCTATCTGAGCTGAAGTAAGGAGTTCCGAGCCTATCATAGTCGTAGTCTAATGTTAATTAGCTCCGAAAGACTGAGACTTCTAGCCATCATTTTTTGGTGATGGTCGGTGGCTCAGTTGGTAAGAGCGCTTGCATTTAGGCGAGGCGGTGTTGCCGTAGACACGTGGGTTCGATTCCTAGTAGAGTCTTTTATATATATATATATATATATATATATATATATATATATATATATATATATATATATATATATAAATGAATGTTTGTGAGTGTGTTTGTGAGTTTGTCTCTTATAGAAATCTAAACTGCTGGAGCAATTTTGATGAAATTTGGCAAGGAGGTAGTTCTCATACAGGGGAAGAAAGTGAAGGTTTGGACTCCTTACTCCGATCCCCTGGCTCAGAGGGGCCAAAAAACTCTCCAGGCCAAAAGTGCCTATGTACGACCATCAAAAGTAATTGCATAATAAAATTCAAATTTAGTTTACGTAACAACGTTTGATGGCTTCAAGCAACTTTCAGCAAATCTATTTTACATTTTATGGGCTAAAAGAAGTTAGGAAAGAGTGGAAAAGAGATAATTAGCGGGAACGGGAAAGCGACTGGAAACGGGAGAGCACGCGGGGAAGGAAACGAGCAAAAGAGAAAAACGATAAAAACATCTGAAAATCCCAAGCAATGCCAGGTAACCATGCTAGTTCTGAATAAATTTATTTTTATTTTTTAATAAATTAGGCCTTGGATTAAATCATATCTGCATTAACAACATTTAGCTGTCAATCGGTCTATTTAGACCCGTCAGTCAAATTATTCAGCTATATTTATTTTATTTATACCCCGAACTCTAAGGTTTTAACAATGATTGCTAACGTAGCCGTTTTTCTAAAAAAAAAATTGCAAAGATGTAGTCTTGCTTTTTTCCTAACTTCTTTTTGGGATACATCAAAATATCTTACCACACTTCACTTTATTTATTTAATTGTTTTAAAAGTTGAATGTTCAGTTGAATTAGTTAATTTTTGACTTACCGTGACAAAATACCTCACGGTTGCTTTTTATTGATTGATTGAGTTCCTCTTTTGCAAAATCTCACTAGACCAATATAGTCACAATTTTTTCAATTTAATTATTGCATAACTAGTATTATGAATAATAAATGAACATGGTTTGGAGTGGTTCACTCTTGTGAGAGCCTCTACAACACATCCCTACAGGCTCTGGTGGTGCCGGTTAGATTGGAACCACCTACATTCAAGCCAACAGACAAACGCCTTATTGCAATACCACCAGCCCCCTGTGTTACTATTATTATATTTCTGATCTACTGCATTTAAAAATCTTACTGGACCTCTCTTAACAAATTCAATTACAGTACTCTTAGAAAAGAAGACACAACTATATGATGTAATTAATGTATAAACTCTATTTGCACTTGTTCAGTGGAGTATTTCAAATTATTGCTTTTCTTCATGCTTATAAATGAATAACATCAAACTCAAACTTATATAACAAACACAATTTTATACAATTGTTATCAGGTCAAATGCCAACTCTCTGGACATGAAATGCTTTGCAAGTTAGATGTGATTGAACAGTATGTTTCTGGGAAGAAATATATGAAACTGTCTAAAGAATCAGAACTTGATCTTTCATTGTATCGTGAACACATCGAACCAAACTCCAAAACGGGGCACGAGTGAGTAAATGCTTTACTCATATAATTAACGATGGCTTAGTACAAACAATTTTACATTCCTATAATTTGATAAATTCTTGATTCTGTAAATAAGCAGGCAGTTAAAGTAGTTTTATTTAAGGCACACGTTTCTAATCTATATTAGCACATTGCATTGATTTGCTAATAACTTACAGTTATGTTGTATAATTTATAAAAGTGTGTAACTCAATTTGATTTATTTGTCTTAATAATTAAGCCAATTTTAGATCAGCATCAAGATAAGATTTTCAGTTATGACTTTAATACAGGGTGTTGAGTAGATAGTGACATGTTAGTGTCATGATCATAATGAATTCCTGTCAAATAAATTGAATAACAATTATTATATTGTGTTTATTCAGTGAAAATATTTTCAATTATTTTTCACTGATCATTGTTATCAAACAATTTAGTTACTTTTTCTTTCAAAATTCTTGTAAGCTTAAGTTTTTTTTCCAGTTTGTTTCAATTACTAACTGAATTGTGACAAAATTAACTGGTCAAAAATTATTTGCACATCAGACACCAGTTATTTTGTAAACTCACATGGAAAACGATCAACAATACTCCAGAAGGCATCAAAAACCACATCCAGGGAAAGAAATTCCAAAGAGCTCTGGCAAGATGTAACTATTTTCTTCTGTAATATTACATAGGATAATATTGACAGCAGATTTATTTACAAATTAACGTTCGATGATGATCAGGGAAGACGTGCCAGGAAAATGGTACTCTGTTCAGGCCTTCCCAATCAAGTTTTTCTAAGAAAAAAAATTTAAAAGAAGACAGTGATGATGATGAAGATGACAACAAAAGTGTTGACAGTCTAAGTGACCTCTATCCTGGTGAGTCAAAAATGTTTTCTTTTGTTGGTTTTATTTAGTTCATTTCTTTTTTTAACATCAAATATAGAAATATTACAGAGCGTTGAGTAGATTGTGGTTGATTTCTTACCCCGATCATAATGAGCCTCTGTAACATAAATATCAGCTGATGGTTTTATTGAAACATGCAAATAACTTTATATTTTGCATTTTAACACCATTGACTGACATGCTCTGTAATAATAATAATAATAATAATAATAGGCCGATAAAACAATTGATGTTGTGTATAGATTTCTTTTGACTGATAGCAAACTTTTTTAATGGGATTATTTTAATGCACAGTGCTGCAGAGTTAATGCTGGTAATTATTTGTAATATAATCTATCAAATCTAATTCTTGATTGCGTTATATAATCAGCTGAAGATTTTCAAAACTTGAATTTGAAAGACAATGATGAGGATGGTGAAAATGATGAGATTGAAGAAAATAATAAAGTTTGTTCAAACCATTTCAACTTTTATATTGATTTTATATTAAGTGTTGTAAATATAAGTTTTCTTTGAAAGTTTGCTTTTACAGAATGTTGAGTAGATTGTGACATTTCAGTTTTGCAATCATAATGAAATTCTGTAAGATAAAATATGGTTGCCAACTTTTTTTACATGATCGATTCAAATGATTTGTTTATGATATTGAATCGGATTAAACTGGTGATCATATATTAAATAATAGTTATGTCATGTAAATTATTGAGCATTAATATGTCAAGCATGTACAGTAATAACCTGTTTCTGAAACAAATGACAAAAATCCATGAATTTTTTTAAATAATGGGATGATACATGTAGAAAAATAAGCAAAATGTATATGTTTTGAAGATCCTTCTATTAACATTGCTGTCAGTCTTGCTTGCTTGCTTGTGGACATATCTTGGAAGTAAAAATGTACAAACTTTTCGTCAACCAATCGAGCTGAAACTTAGAATATAGACTTGTTCCTCGTGATAATGCATTCTTTAAAATTATTTGATCTATGTTGACCAATTTTAAAAGTAAAAATATAAAGATTCTGATCAGATTATAGTTGTGTTATTCTGAAATGAATTGATTTCAAGACAATTACGATGCAAGCGGTTGTATTCAGTGCCTCGATCGATCTATCCCCAGTTGAACCACTGGAGGATGAAACAAGGCTGAGTTGAACTGAGCTGTAAGAGTTAACTCCTTCCCCAAGGAAGTTACATGATGTGTGATTATACTTACCCCAAGCTTAAAAGTCAGAAACTTTACCGCTGTCCCATCACTCCTTTTATAAAAGACTAGCAAGGCTGCCTGGGTTTATATTTATGTTTTTTCTCATTTTTTGATGATGAAACTTAAAGTAATGAAGCAATTTGTATTTTAATGGCTCAAAACCTTCTCAGTAAAGACAAGCTTCATGCAAAATTTAGTTCAAATTGTTCCAGCAGTTTGGATGTGATAGGCTAACAAACACACATACCTTAAATATTCATATATAAAAGTTTTATATGGTCATTTAAAGCCACAAAGCAAGTTTTTTGTATTTACTATGCTCACTGAATTGTAATAAATAAGATAGATAATTATTGTTTGTTATATACTAATTATTTTTGTCTGAGGTATATATTAAATTAGTTTATTCTCAGAAGAAGGAAAATATGTTTATCTATAAGTTAGGTTCTTAGTAAACATTTTTATGGTTAAATTTATGATGAAATAATATCTTCAAATCTTAAATTACATTAATTAAATATATTATGAGATAATATCATTAAATCTTAAATTACATTAAGGAAATAAGTTATGAAATATGCATTTTAAATTTAAATAAAATTTAAATCTTAAATTAGATTTAATATATTATGAAATAATACATTTAAATCTTATTTAACAATGTAAAAGTTACTTGGTTATTCTTACTAAGCTTTTTAGTAACCAGTATGTAATGATTAATGATATCTTTACATTAATTAAGTATTTTTACTAGTTATTAGGCTATCATATTTAAGTAATATCTATGTAAGACTACAATAAGTTTTGTTTTCTTAATTTGTAGAATAATATTGCTAAAATTGATATCTTATTTTTAGTGCTTTTCTCTAATCATAGAGAAAGTTTATTTTTAGAAGAATATTTGACTTTCGTTTGGTGTTTCGTATATCTTTGAAATTTAATGATATGATTGTCTTGGATGTGCTTTATAGTATTTCATTTATGAAAGCAATTTAGTTTTTATCTTTTAATAAATCCTTTATATTAACGTGTTTGCTTGATTGCTTGGGCCATACGTAAGGACCCTTTACCACTTAAAATTTAGTGGCTTTAATTGTCGCTGCTGACTTTACGTTATATTAAATTTTCAGGTTTATTGGACAAACATTCAGTGAATTATAGAATAAATCAATTAAACCTTTAAAAAAAGTTTAAAAATTAAAAATTTTATGTAGAAAAACAAACGGTCAATTTTTAGTTTATATAAAAAAAGCGATATTTAATTTTCAAATTAAAAAAATTTATAATGAAATTTTTTATTCCATATTGATTCGAAAATAGCTTATATTTTCAATCTAGAGTTGAAATTTGGTGTGTTTATTTGTTACTGCGAACTTTATATTTTATTAAACTTTCAGATCGATTGGACATTTCAGTGAATTATAGAATAAAATCAAATAAAACTTAAAAAATTAGAGAAACGAACTTTGAATTTTTAGCTTATTTATAAAAAATGTGACAATTAATTTTCAAATTTGAAATATTTTAAGAATAAATTTGTTTATTCCTTATTAATTCGAAAGTCTCTTAAATTTTCAATCATCACATACTTCACATATTAAGTATTTAGAAGACTGTGGCCAATGTTTTCATGTTTTATAAACTTACTATCATCAAAAAATATTTTGCAAAACATTTTTAGTTGCCGAATTACAAAATTATAAAGGATTTTAAAAACAAAATTCCTTATGGTTTTTTTGTTGTTAATATTATAAAGCAGATTCAATGCGAATAGCATTATCTATTAGGTAATAAAAAATTTAAGTAAAGCAAAAAGTTTTTATATGAGAGACTGTTTTTACAATGTCACTTTAAATGGTATATTTGTTGTGCTTCATTTAAGTACAGATTAGTTCAAATTGTTTATTTAGTCTTTTTAAGCATAGGCATTTAAAATATTATTTTTTAGCATTTTTAATTGGTGTGGAGAGTATCCATAATTGTTTGTTTTTTTTTGTGTTCAAAAAATGGTTATTTTATTTTGTTTTACTGTTTTTGTCTCAGGAACATGGAGTCAAAAGAAAATCAACTCAGAAGACCCTACACGTACGCGTCTCAAAAACAAAACGTTCGAAGCTTTCATAAAATAAAAATACTTTAAATGTTTTGTCCAGTTGTCCATCTTGTTTATTACGTTAATGCAAATCTTGCGACGTCACAAGAAATCATTTTAAATCTCGCGATAAAAGGCGCGAAAATTTGCCTGTGTCAAAGGTCGCGTCATTGGCGAAATTGTTTTTCGTTTGCTCTCTCGTGAACGGGGACGTCTCTGATTGGTTTGTCGTTCTGTGCGAGGAGGAAGAGCTTCTTTTTCCTCTGTAAATCAAATCAGAAAACCATCAAACGGAGCAGTAGTGGCGTGAATTTTTGGCGCTCACCAGAGGTGTATCTTAAGTGGGTCACGATATTTTATTGGAATGCTCTGGGTCTGGAAACGTTCTTTTTATTTTCATCATCGAGAAGAGTGACTGCTCGTGAATTTTAGGGGATAACGGGGCTGGCTTTCTCCTCGGGGCTAAGTCTTGTCACCTCCCCAACCGCGAGAAAATCGTCCAATCTCTGGAAAAATCAAATAGTTCAATTTTAAAGATATAGTTTATAAAATGTAATGAAATTCGAAAAGAAATTATGTTGTTAAAAGCTCAGTTTTTTTACATCTGAGAAAATAAATATATGAATTTCTAACCTCTTCCCCCAGGTTGTGCACTTTTTTGTAGATAATTTAAGTTGCATTGTTCCTTAGGGTCATGCGGGTCTCTAGTGACTATTCGTCTATGATTTTAGAGAATTGCAACTGAGACATCATTACCTCAACGTACCTTCTCAGTTCAGCTCATCCTTTCAATACTTTTGTTATTTTGAAGGTACGGTTATTGGCGAGCCTGAGGGGATGTTTGAGATTGGTGCAGAAATAAATTTTTGGACGGATATTCATTCAAATTCGCATTACTTCAGACCTCGATATGCGCACAATTTTCACGAAACTGCAATTGAATAAATTTTAACAGTCTTAGTGGTAGGATAGCTGAGTTGGCAGATTGTTGTAGGCCGGCAGATTTGAATGTGAATGGTTGGCGGTTCAACTCCCACACGCTACCAAGCAGCTCACCCAATCGGAATATTAGCGGGTGCAATAATTTCTCCGTGGGGTGTATGTAAGATCAACACCGGGACGGTCGGTAGGAAAAAATGTATTAAATATTCACACACATTTATTCAACTCATTATTTGATGGCAGTGACACGCAGGAACACATCTCAGTTATATCATATCATCTTTCAATTTTGTCAATCATGATGTAGCTTTTATTAGTTTTTTTTTAATACGTACTCATCCGAGGTTTCCGAAATTATATTTTGCTTGATCTAGCTTATTATTTTGAAGTTCATTTGCTTTAGCAATATATTAGAGCTTTATGGAAAAGATGATGCAGCTGATGTGGTGCAATTATTTGTTTTATGATTCTAGGACTGTTCATCAAGGAATATTCATCAGAGGACTATTCATCAAAAGACTATTCATCAAGAGGACGGTTCATCATAAGGACTGTTCATCTAATGTCTATTCATCCAGCGGACTATTCATCAAAAAAGTTAATAAAATTGTTTAGGATGTTATTTTCAACCAAAATATGTTACCAAAATGTAGTGTAATCTATATCAAGTTTACAGTGCTACTCTGCTTGCATCCAAATACTTTATTCTTTATAATAGAACTAGCGGGGTACCCGACATTGCCCGGGGTTTTTAGAGGTTTTTCGATCGTTTTTCTAAATGATCGTAAACCATATATGTACACATTCACCAAAGGCCACAAACACGTCAAAGTATCACGCATGCCCGCTATGTCAAATCTGGCATCGGTCGCTTAACGCCAAGGGGCCACGTTTCAAAGACACTTTTGCCTCGAGCAATCAAAAAGTTTGTAGAAGACATGGTTGTAATATACAACAATTTTATTCGTCACATACAGTAAATAAAACAACTGGATAAGAAATAACGTCAAGATCTTAAGATCAAACGAGCAAAAGACAATTGAATAAAAAGTTTAAAAAAAACTGCCTTCAACTGTTCGTACAAACTGTAAGTATATACACACTCAAACAGCCAGATACCATAAACCTCAAAACATCACTAACACCCGGTATACCACTTCTGCCACACTTCAAAGAAACGCACACGCTCGCTTTAGCGAGGTCAGGAAAGGTCATTTCAAAGAGACGCTTACGCTCGTCGATAAATCAACCAGACTCAGATTTCATGCATACTTCAAATAAAAACTAAATACATTGGAAATCATTTAATTGATATAAAAAACCTATTTAGATATTTAATAAAATTTGCGGTAGCGAATAGCGCTGAGAACAGCTAAAAAGTGTAGCGGCGCTTTCATCAACGATCTTGTCAGCCAATAATACCGCTCCTAACAACCCCGGTTGCCATCACGATTTTTTTTAAATTACTGATATGTTTAAAATTTATCTTATCAAAGATGAAGAACTGTCTTTTAAAAATACATCAAATTACTTTACGCTGAAAATATCTTGGGTATATATTGATAAAGGTTGCTGATGAGTGGCTTCAAATTTGATGAATGAATAGTCCTCTTGATGAATAGTCTTTAGATGAACAGTCCTTATGATGAACCGTCCTCTTGATGAATAATCCTTTGATGAATAGTCTCTTGATGAATAGTCCCTTGAGGAATACTCCTTGATGAACAGTCTCTTGATGAATCGTCCTTTGATGAAAAGTCCGCATACCTGATTTTATTAATCTATTAAAAAAAGATAAAATGTTTTTATATTATCAATTCCGAAAATATTCAAATATTAAAAATCTTAATTATGTGCATATTTTCTTTTTGTAAAATTACTTTTTGATAATAAAACAAAAGAAATATGAGTAAGATATTGCATTCAAGTGCTCTTTGAGCAGTTGAAACCCCATTATAATTTACTCGATATCAGTCTCACCCATTATAACCGCAGACGCCATTTTGATTTTTTTCTTTCCAAACCTACAACTCTACAACCGCGGTTTGATGGATCAGTGCTATTGACAAGGCGCGTGTCATGGCAATAAGCGCCGGCGAAATTGATATTGTCATGACGAAGCGCATTATTAATTTTATTATTATTATTAGCATATTAACCCTAACCCCTTACCAAACCCTAGCCCAACCTAACCCGAACCCTCCGCCATGTCAATAGCTATTTCGCCGCATGGTCATGGCGCGCGCCTTGTCAATAGAATTAACGGGTTTGATGCGGGAACCACATTCAAAACCCTAAGTAATATTTAACTCTAATAATGTTAGATCGTTTTCACGTTGCAGAACCGTGAATGACATTTCGTGTGACTGCCAATTAGGTTTGAATCTCCGTGATGTTGTGTGATTGTGCATTGCAAATCACCATGTCTGTGTATAATGAAAGAACGCTAGTGAAGACTCTGTTTGTTTGTTTGTCTTCTATACAAATCTAAACCGCTGGACAAATTTTACAGAAATTTGGCATAGAGGTAGATCTTAAAAAAGAGAAAAAGATAGAATAGTCTTAAATTTTTAAGTATATTTTAAGTTTTTTTTATGGCCGATAAACCTCCCAGACCAAAAGTGCTTATGTACGGACATCAATGATTACTGGGTAACAAAATTCAAACTTAGTTTACGTAACAAAGTTTGAAAAAGGTTTCAAGCAACTTTTAACAAATCTATTTTATGTTTTATAGGCGAAAATAAGTTAGGAGGGAGAGGAAGAAAGAAAAGGTGCTGGGCGTGAAAAGCAAGTGGGAGCGGGAAAGCGAGCGGGAACGGGTGAGCTAGAAGGGCAGGACAGCAAGCGGGGAAGGAAACGGGAGCGAGAAAGGAAGAGGATGACAAAAAAAAGAGAAAAGGCGAGAGAGAGAAAAACGATATAAAAACCCCGGGTAACGCCGCCAGTATAAATATATCTTCTGTATATATATAAATGACTGTTTGTCTGTCTGTTTGCTTGTCTTCTGTGCAGATCCAAGCCGCTGGACGAATTTTAACGAGATTTGGCTTGGAGGTAGATCTCAAAGAGTAGGTCATATGTTAGCAAGCAGGAACGGGAAAGCGACCGGTAACGGGAGAGCGACCGGGAGCGGAAGAGCAGACGGGGAAAGAATAGGAAGCGGGAGAGCGAGAAGTAGCAGGAGAGCGAGCGGATGCGGGGAAGAAAACGGGAGCGAGAGAGAAAAACTAACCCCGCTAGTACATAATAAACAGCTCCGTAAACAAGATATGTCTCCAACTGACATGCCAATCCGCACTGTTCAGTATATGCGCCGTCTGGAGCTTAAGTCCGTAAAATTCGAAGAAACGAATTAAAATATAATACAATAGGACCTCGTTTATAAGACTTCTAATTTGCCTTCAAAATTTAGTCGCATAAGCCAGAGCAGACAAACAAAATAATATGAAAAAATCCATGCACATACTTTAGATCGTATAAACACTGTAAGGGTAGTATAAACGAGGTCATATTGTGGCATATTCGCATTTTATAACGTCGGTGAAGTCGTAACATTGCAGTCTGTTTTCGTGCACGAAAACTCGTTTTCCACAATCTAGGATAGAATTATTTTAATGGACTGTTGCACTGCACTTAACCTGAATAAACGATGTATAATGATCCGATTATAATGGTTGAATTAGCAATAAGAACGCTGATTGGTGACGAGAGTTTAGTTCTAAGTTCAAAATTTAAATTGCTTTATACAATTGAGTATGTGATTCTAAGCGCGCAAATAAGTTTAAATTGTCAGTTAAGTGGTTTTTATTTGAGTAAAGGACAGGGGCGTCATTTCAGCAATACCTTAGGATACCTTAGGGAGGGGGCAAAATGTTTAAAAACCCGCAGATTCCAAAATTTTATTTTCCTAATACTTTTCATTTTTCCTCCCAAAATAGCTGATAACAGGGGGATAGTCGTAGATACTTTTTCAAACAATAAATAAATGTTTACATATATAAATTCCAAAAAATGTTATTTTTAAAGAAAACGTTTCGTTTTGATAACCCAAATATGAAGTCCCAAACTAATATGAAGTTTCGTCCCGAACACGGCCCGTGCAGGGTTCTAGTCTGGCACCAACTTTGATCATTGTTTTGTTTGTACAGATATTTTTAGTTTGCATTGATAAAATAAAAAAAAAACCTTATATACCTTTTTTCCAAAAAGCTGACGTCCGAGGGGGGGGGGTAGTCGCAGCTACTTGTTCAAAAACTGCTTCAATAACGTTGTAGTTATTTTATTCCAAAAAATAAAAATTTTCCGGATTTTCTTTTGAGAAGGAGCAGTTTTCCTTCTGCCCCCCGCAAATGACGTCCCTGATCGTGGCCGTTAAAAATATCCACTACACTAATGCAACGCCTAAAGTTCAAAGCATGAAGCTGGAATGTGAGTAAATAAATCAAAGCTATGACAACATGAAGATTTGTTATAATCTATATATTTGTCAGTTTCGTTAAAACAAACTGAAATGTCACAAAATGTCCATCTACCGGGAGAAAATCTTTGCAATTTGTCTTTCTTCTCGAAGTTTTGTTTATAGAAAATTCGAGTTACGTCATGGCTGCGGAAATGTTCTTGTCTCGAAATTACAAGACGAACAAAATAAACAAAAAAAAATAATAAAATAGGTCACATGTGCGCTGGTCATAAATAGAAAGTGCTGCAGCATGAGGTTCCGCTTTGAAATCTCAATTCATTTCTCATGTCAGTCACAAGGACAGGTTCCGAGAGAGCTCGTTAATTTGGCTGCGATGAAAACCGCTGGGGAAGTCCATCCAGTAAAATAAGACCGAATTGAGGATTCGCACAAACTGTCTTCGCCTGTCGACAAATGACTTTTAGTTTTTCCAAAGAAATTGTTTCCTTCCTCCTGCATTGTTAACAGTCGGATGAATGCACGTTTAGAAAACAAATGTTAGATTAATGCGCCTTTATAGGACACTGTGTGTTCAAAATAATAAAGTGAATTTTTTCACAACAAATTTCTATTTATATATTTGAGAATATTCGGTCGTTGCGAAGATGGCGCGCGTTCATAATCCAACGTTGAAATCATTCGATTTCGAGTTATAATTATTAATTATTAAAGCGGATAATTCAAGAATTCTTTGCAATCATCCAACCATGATGAGAATGTTCACAGCACATAATTTCCAACGATGCCCACATAATTTAATTTTCAACGATGCCCACCAACGATAGTTCTAAAGTTCTATGCTCAAATTATCTCAACTAGCTTTGTATTTTATTCTTAAAATATTTTCTCAAACAAAGATTTATTGTTACACCAACAAAATCCCGTATCAGAAAGTCTGAAAAAAACTTATAAAAAATAAATGTAAGTATTTTATATCGCATGACATTTGACCTACGCAAGCTTCTTTTAGGAAATCTTATGTCTCTCAAATCTCGTCACTCATAAATATTGAACCATTTACATTTTAAATCCTATTAATCTCAAATTCTCTAAATTCAAAATAAAATTTGTTTTATGTTTTAAAATAATTTGTATTAGTTTTTCCATTAAATGAAAGTAATTAAAAAATAGAACTCTGCCAAACGTCTATATAAACAATTCATTATTTTACACGACTTCCCAACGTAAGGACATCCTCTTGAAATAAAAATTCAGATGCTTAAATACTTATTTTCATGCTTTTTTTGCAAAAAAGATGAAATAATCTATAAAAAAAATTAAATATTAAAAAAATATTTTGGTTATTTTTACCTCATGTCATCTGGAGATGACGTGTATGAGTGTGGCACCCATGAAATTGGAAGCTGGCATACGGAATGGTCATGTTTTCAACTGTGAAGTTAATTGCTTTCCTTTTCTCTCTCTCTCCCTCTCACTTTCCGTCTCTCTCTCTCACTCGCTTCTCCGTTGTTTTCTTTTATTTCTTTCTATTTTTATCTACTTGTACGTGTAGACCGAAATAGATTTACCATCGTGAAAGAAAATAATAAAATAGAATAAAACATGTATGTTCCATTTGTATTGAACAGATGACAAAAATGTATAAACATCCAAGAAATGAAACAGAAAGAAAATAAATTTGACAGATTTTGTATCGAAAAAAGATAAGTTTTCAATGTTTGTTCAGGAGTCATTGTCTTCATTTTTTCCGACACATATACACTATAGAGCCACGATGATGTTCAAAAATATCTCCATCTATCTCAATATGTCGATCAGTAAATTGAACACATTTTTTATGTTTTTGACAAAGTTTGAAAATTTGAAAATTTGTATGATCCGCCCAATATTATCTGCCACGTTAGGATCGACCGATGTGTTTATGTGGATGTGTATGTGGATGATTATGCGGATGTTTATGCGGATGTGTATGCGGATGTTTATGTGGATGTTTATGTGGATGTTTATGTGGATATTTATGTGAATATTTATGTGGATGTTTATGTGAATATTTATGTGGATGTTTATGTGGATGTTTATTTGAATGTTTATGTGGATGTTTATGTGGATGTTTATGTGGATGTTTATGTGGATGTTTATGTGGATGTTTATGTGGATGTTTACTTCTTAAAAATAGCAAGTAGAAAGTAAAACTGGAGGTGTTGTTTTATGAATTCTATTCCAGGAAAATTTCTTGAGAAACAAAAAAAAACAAACAGTTTTATTAGAGAGCAATAATGGTGTAAATCAAGAAGTGCAAAACTTTAGCTCCACTGCAAATATTCACGTGGGAGATAAAGAAGGGGGGAGAGAGATAGAGAGAGAGAAAGAAAGAGATAGAAGAGAGAGAGAGAGAGAGAGAGAGAGAGAGAGAGAGAGAGAGAGAGAGAGAGAGAGAGAGAGAGAGAGAGAGAGAGAAAGAGAGAGTGGAAAAGAGAAGATATAGAAAAAATAAAGAAAGAAAGAAAGAGAAAAGAAAGAATCAGATGGGGCATAAAAAACATGAAAATCTAATAAAGCGAGCACCGACTGAGCAGTAGGCACGACATAAAATGCGTTGTTAACCTACGCGTGGAAGCCGGCCGCTGACTCTAAAGTCTGTTATTTTTTAGTACTGCTTACGGTGACGATGACGGAGATGATGGTGATAATGATGTTGATAGGGGCGATGATGATGATGGTGATGATGATGATGATGACGATTTGTGATGAAGATGGTGATAGTGATGATGATGATTATAGTGATAGCGAAGGTGATGACGATAGTGATGTTGATGGTGATTATAATAATGATGACGATGTTGATGGTGACAATGATGAGGATGATGATGCTGACGATGATGATGATAATGATGACGATTATAAAGATAGTGGTTGTAGCGACGATGGTTATATTGATCTGCATAAAATCAGAAGCAAATTGAACAGAAACAATGACAAATGCAAGGATTAGAAAAAACCCATAAATAAGAAACGCTAGTTGTAAATTGGACTCACTTTTCTCACTCATGCATTCCCCCTTTTCATTCATCATCCTGCACAATTACTCATTCATTCACTTACTCAATTACTCATTCATTCACTTACTCAATTACTCATTCATTCACCTACCCAATTACTCACTCATTCACCTACTCAAATATTAATGCATTCATCTAATCAATTACTCATTCATTCACTTACTCAATTACTCATTAATTCACCTACTCAATTACACATTCATTCATCTACTCAATTACTCACTCATTCACCTACTAAATTACTTACTCATTCATCTGTTTCCAACCAGCCAGTCACTCGCTGACAGCAATTCCCAAGTTAGCATTGTATCAAAAACAATTCTAATTCAACACTTTCACCACATTCCAGGTCGCAGTGATTCATCATCAATTTTTTTCACTCAAAGCTTCTGTCTTCGGCAACGGCCAAGAGAATTTCCAGTGCATCGGCAAACACTTTAAACTGAGTGGTAGACAGCACTCAAGAAAAAAAGATCTTTTTTAGCATGTTTGCATTCCTGTGTATCCTTGACCCTCTCACTTTTTCCTTCCTTTTTACTCGTTTTATCCTTCTTCTCATTTATCCTCATTTTCCGAATATTTTTTCCACTTTTTTCATCCATACGTCTTCATTTCTTATCTTTGTACTTGAATCATAACAACGTGTATTACGCATTTGTAAGCTTCAATCATTACAATGTGTATTACACATTTATAATTTTTAATTATAAACCTAGTTTGTAAACTTTAACCATTACATCGTTTAGGGAAAATTGTAAACCTTATTCATTACAACGTGTATTACAAATTTGTAAATTGTAATCTTTACGACGTGTATTACACATTTGTATATTATAATCATTACAGCGTGTTTTATAGATTTGTACATTATAATTATTACAGCGTGTATTGCACATAATTTACTCTACAACTGATATAACTATTCTAGATTTACGATGATTGAATCGTCGCTAGCGCCTATGTTTTTTTTTTTTTTTTTTTTTTTTTTTTATAATAGTTTATAGTCCTTTACACCAGGTGTTTTAAGACTGAAATGGCTGTATGTAGGAAGCACCTAAGTACTTCCTGTCGTGGATCATAATTTGTTCTTTTTAACTTTTCCCTCCTCCTTTCTCCAGGCTTGGGACTGGCTTGCAAATGCAAGGCGGAGTTGAAGCGCCTATGCTTTGTACAACGTTTTTATTAGGTCACTTAGTGGTTTGAGACGGTGTCTGTCCGCGAATAAAGAATCAAATTATAAAATGCTGCCTACATACTGTACAAAGATGTCTATTTTTTTAATTTCTTATTAGTTACTAGGTGTCGAATCCAATACGATGGTGATTTTTTAAACATGCGTTAGATTAATTATATATTACCACCTAGCGAAAAAAAGTAATATTTTTAATGATTAGTTTATTGTCCTTTACACCAAGTGTTTTAAGACTAAATTGGCTGTATGTAGAAAACACAAATACTTCCTGTTGTGGATCAAAGTTTGATCCTTTTAACTGTCCCTCCTCCTTTATCCAGGCTTGGGACTGGCTCGCAATTAGCGAGGCGGAGAAAAAAAAGTAAAAAATGTTATAAGATTTCAAATTCAACGGGCACCTAGCGAAAAAAAACTAAAAACTCAAATGCTTACAAAGTTTCACCAATAAAAAACAAAAAAAGTCGGAAAAAGTAGAAAATAATTTTTACAACGTTTTTCCTGCGCCCTTGAAAAGTATAAAATAATATTCCTATAATTCCTATACAGTGAAAAACGTTGCGGACGCATATAGGCTACATCAAAACTTTAGTAAAACAAATAGTTATAAAAAAATAATGCGCCCGCAACGTTTTTCACTGTATAGGAATTATAGGAATATTATTTTATAGTTTTTAGGGCAAAAGAAAAACCTTGTTTTTTAAATGTATTTTTATGATGTAAAAATTTTAAACGTCTAACCGTATAATTAGAGATGATTCATGTGGATACTTGAGATACGTATGCATACTCTAGAACTTTCTGGTATGTCTGCAAGTGAACACACACACGACAGACTGGTATAATAAGCACACGAGCACACGCACTCATAACCACACATGCGGGCTTTCCAACCCACCCACGCTCGCTCGTCTAACCTACCCAATAATCACATGCATGCTTATTTTTTCACAGTAATCAACAGGTAATCAAGCCTCCACATGCATGCTCACATACGCACTTGTCTATATATTTTCTACAATAACCAAATGACGCAATTGGCCTACCAGAGTAAGTTGGGTATCAAGTGGTAATATCAAGATATCCTTTCCTGAACTTTTCACAATAAAATAATCACATAATTTAGCGCCTAATTATTATATAACTGCATTTCGGAGAAAACATTCAGAAATTCGGGGCATCATTTTACGTATATAAATAAATGAGAACAAAATAAACAAAGCAGAAAGCTTCATCACGCACGCATAAACACATCAGAGAACACTTGAACATACATCCCGTCTAAATTGTCTCAGACAGATACAGACGTTAATCAAACATAAACAAAGCAGCTATGAACATTATGAGAGAAGAAAACAAAGCAACACAAGAAGAGAACAAAACATCTATGAACATGATGAGAGATGAAAACAAAGCAGTTATGAACATGATGGAAAGAAACAAAGCAGTTATAAACATGATTAGAGAAGAAAACAAAGCATCACAAAAAGAGAACAAAGCATCACAAGAGAAAACGAGCGAAAAACTATTTCTTGGTGGTCAGGTCGGTTTTGAAAACAAAATGGCAGCGGCCGGTGCGGCGATGTTGTCAGAGAAGAGCAAACAAGTTAATGGAAACGGGGACCCTATGTTAGTGGTTTGCCTGAGTGTTGTCTGGATGGCAAGGCTATTGAGAGTCTGGTCACAGATACGACTGAGGCAGTAGTGGAAACGGTTCTATGCAAGTCTGTTGCTGATAAAGAAAATAACTCCAGTTTGAACGGAGTTCACCAGCTGTGTCTCAGAACATATGACAGATGACGGCCGTACAGACTGCACAGATCAGGTGGGGCACGAGGAAAACAAAGAAAGAAGAATTGATCTAGTTTTGGGACGGGGTGCCACCGAGGAGGGCCCTGTAACTGAGTGTTGCTGGACTCTGACAGATTTTGAGGAAATCATCAAATTTGTCGGGGAGGTTTCGGAGGCGCCTGGTTGCAGACAACTCCTGGCGTGTCGGGAGAACCGGAGGTTTGCGTAGGAGTCTGCCGAGATTTTTGTAAGCAGGCCGTTAAAGAATTGCGTCGATAAGATGCTAGTTCTGCTGATGGGTTAGAGAAAAGAGTTAGTTAACCCCACGAGACACTCAACTTGAGCAATGCAAGTTAAACTCCTTGCTTAAGGGAGCTACTAGGGCGCATCGTGCCAAAGTCTCTCCTGAATAATTAGAAACAGATGTTTACGTGCCTGTCTTCATACACCCTACACGGACGCTGGTGACACCAGTGAGATTCGAATCCGCCGACAGGCGAATGCTTTGCCACATTGCCACAAGCACCCATTTAATTTTATATAACTCCGCCTTGCTTTTGCAAGCAAGTCCCAAGCCTGGATAAAGGAGGAAAGACAGTTAAAAAGATCAAATACGATCTAAGACAGGAGGGTACGAAGGTGATTCCTACATATAGCCATTTCGCCCATTTCACTCTTAAAACACCTGTGTAAAGAACTATAACTTATTATAACAAACATATAATTATAACTAAATATAACTATAATTAAATTATTCAACATTATAATTTAAACGTTGTATATTACACGTACTTATGCTACCAATATATAAAATTCTTCGTCATGCATGTTATGAAAATTACAATGCATATCTCAAATCTCTAAAATAGACTTCTATCAAGATTTGTTTTGTCAATTTTCAAAAAGAAATCTTTCAAACGTTTTTTTTTCTTTTTTTTTGTTTCTTCCGCCCTGAAAATGGATGGCGTGTCATTCAGGATTGTTGGAACATGAAGTTTCCATGCACTGGAAAACCGGCAGCGTGGATTCATGTCGATCTCTGAAAGTTCTCAAGTTGAAGAAAAACATATATATCCTGCAAAGTAATTTCATTGATTTAGTCAGAACATTCGGTTATTTTAGTAATATTTTTGTTCTTTTAATAGTTTTGTTTTTTAATTAGTTAATATTTGAAACTTTCAAAATTTTTTAAATTTTCATTCAAGCATAAAGAACATTAAAGATTTTTAAATTAAGCTTTAGAGATTTTTTTCAATCTTTTCGACTTCGCCTTCTTAGATAAAATCAAAATTTCATTTATTTTCAATTTTGATTTAAAAAAAACTCTGGAAACATGTTTTCTTTATACGAACAACGAACATGATTGTTTTTTACACGAACAGCGAACACGTTTTTTTAAAGATGCACAAACAGAAAACTGAAATTCGTGCAAGAATCTTGTTTTGATTAGATGTGTCGCTTAATGACAACTTGCATTGTGAAGAAAATAATTTGTCAAACTCAATTTCCTATTTTTTCTTCTTGTAAAAATATAAATACTCAAATTCTGTGATGAAAAAGACTGCAATACAATCAATTGACTAAAACGAGTTTTAATTTGAGAGATAAAACCAGTAATTTTATTGATCGTGCTCCATGATATATTTTTTAGGTGGTACTGTCCTTGGTGGGGTGGAGTTGATCGTACTCCATGATATATTTGTTAGGTGGTGCTATTTTTTGTGGGGTGGAGTCGATCGTACCCCATGATATATCGACGTCATACGCAATTCAGTCGTATTGGCGCCGGAGGAAGCGGAAGTCACAAATGTAAAACACCGTTGACCGGGATAGAAATGATTGCTCTACTAAGCTTCAATGTATTTAAAATTTAATTCATATTTAAAATTTAATTCATATAAGTGTTTTTAATAATTTTTATGAATGAATTTATGCTAAAACATTTTTAGGAAGATTTTATAATTATTCTTATTTTTGTTATTTATTTTAACTATTTTATTTATTTATTTAAAGTCTCGAACGAAGGACGTAATATGCCATTTAACCGCTCGGTAAACAAAAATTCAGACAGATGATACACATAGAAGGTGGTGAGAAAACAGAAAATTTGCATAACAGAAAGATGATCAACAATAAAAATAGTGAGCTTCACAAGATAAACACCTCAATAACATAAACGGTGACAAAAAATTGCACATGGTGATAATAGCAGAATAATATATACATATACAACATTGTCATTGTCATTTATATGATAAGATGGGCGATAGATCATGGAGACGAATTAGGCATGAAAATCTGCTGTATGTTTTAGACGAAATAATTTCTGTGGTTAAAGAGTTCCAGGTTGTAAAAAAAAGAATTTATACAAGTCAGATGAACTTAATTATTATTTACTTATTACAAACTTTTATTTAGGTTACAATCTCTGTTTGTGTGTGTGACTTTCTCTGTACGCAAATCTTGCAAGTAAAATTTAACCAGTTTTTGACTAGCTAGGCAGCTGAAACTTCAAGCATAGCTTTATATTGGATGACAATACATAATTCACAAAAAAAGAAAAAAAATTTATTTGATCATCTTTCGTATTTCTAAATTGAGTGTATTTTAAATTAAAGTATGTGTTGAAAAACTCGTTTTTTCCTTTACATGTTACTATCTACTCAGTTAAAAAGAACGCCGAAGCACGTTTCATCGTCTAAAGAACGTTTATAGAAACATCAAGTACAATTTAAGAGAAAAAAAATTAAATTCATTTTATCTGCGTTGAACAACGCTTATTTGGAGCACGCGAAGAAGTTTCCAGTGCCAACCGGCGCCATTTTTCCATCGCTTTTCCCTGGCGATCACGTCCACCACGGACGTTGCAGAGTAACTCGATTAAGAGAAATTGCCGAGGCATGTGCAAATGTGCAGGCCGCGACGATACTGGAGAAGTAACTGCGCTAATGGCGTCGTTAACGATGCTAGTTGTTGACGTTGTCGTTGTGTTGATGGTTGTTGATGTCGTTGAAGGGATGGCTGTGTTGTTAAATAAGCCCGGGTGGCTTACCGGGGTGGCTGTGTTGATAAATAAACATGGGTGGGTTTGTGGGGTGGTTGTTCGTTGTAGGGCGGTACTGTCCGTTGTCTGGTGAAAATTGGTGGTGTTTTCAGTTGATAGGTGGTGCTGTATAATATAGGGTGGTGCTGTATAATATAGGGTGGTGCTGGAGTGAGAAATGACGGATCCGGTAGTAGGTTTGTACATTTGTTAGTGTGCACAAGAAACGTGATTACTACGACCACACACATAGCATGAAACAAATATCTTTGATTCATTTCAGCTTCGGCGGACTAAATATATAAACAAATTAAGATTATAAATGAAATAAAAATATTTTAATCACAAAAATCTAATTACTACACTTAAAATAAATTTTAGAATAAAAATAAAATTTTACAAGTATTTTTAAAATTATTTTCCTAATTGATAGCATAATTCTATTCTATTAATTGACATTGCGAACATCACGACTTAATAATTAATACAAGCAAACTGTCAAACTGGATCGTCACAGAATCATTATCATCATTACTATAACCACCATCATCATTATTATCATTATCATTATTATAACAACCACCACTATCATCATCATTACTAAAACAACCACAATTATCATTACCATTATCATTACTATAACAACCACAATTACCATCATCATCATTATCATCATTACTATAACCATCACCACCACCATCATCATCATTATAACCACCATCATCATCATCACCACAACCACCTTAATCTTTTCATCACGGAATTTTCACCGTTGCGTGTCCTCCATCAGCATAAATAACTAAGTTTCATTAAGAATTTTTCAAATTTGGAAAAAAATAAAAATTGAAAAACCAAAAAAACTCATTAAACATGAGAATTAAAATTATAATTATACAAAAGAAAAAGTAAAATAAAAATTATAATCAGCCTATTTTTTTAAATCTATATATATAAAAATGAATGTTTGTATATATGTATATATGTTTATATGTTTATATGTTAATGTCCTTTATGCATTGCTACACCATTCATCCGATCGTAATGAAATTTTCACACAACCTTGAGAGTCAATGGAAATCAAAAATAAAAATAAAAATTTTGAAATCCGTCACAAAATGAGCGGAGCGGAGCGGGTGAGCGAGCGGGAACTATATATATATGTATGTGCGTATGTATGTGTGTATGTATGTATGTGTATGTGCATGTATGTGTGTCTGTGTGTGTGTTTATGTATGTACTAGCGGAGATACCCGGCGTTGCCCAGGTTTTTTAGAGGTTTTTCTAATGTTTGTCTCTTTCTCTCCCGTTTCCTTTCCCACCTGCTTTCCCACTCCTGTTCGCTTTCCCGTTTTTGGTCGTTTTCCCGCTGCCGGTCGCTTTCCCGCTCCAGGGACGTCATTTCAGCAAAACCTTAGAGGGGGCAAGATGTTTTAGGGGCCCACTTAGGGTCCTCTGCGCATGAGCACAAAACACAAAATCTGCGCCCCCTGCATACGTTTTTTACTTCCTTCTCCCAAAAAACCTGATGACCGGGGGGGGGGGGGGGGTAGATGGAGCCACTTTTCAAAAAAAATTCGAAACCCTTGTTTAATTTTTTCTCCCAAAAAAACCTTATGACCGGGGGAGGTCACATACCATAACATTTGAGTGAGCATAAGAGCATTTTCAGTTGTCTCTACGAACAAGGCAATAGTTATCCAAATCTGCTGTAAACGTTAATTAATATTGATGAACGAAGGAAACTACAGTCTTTTATTTCTGAAAAAGTTAGTCCAATATGAATACACTGAACCCTCTTTTTTTCTCACCCCCATGATGTCGCCCGAGGCATCTTGCCCACCCATTAGCAACGCCTCTGGGCCCAATAATGCAAGTATCTACTGAATTTTTATGAAACGGATCTAGGCTAATAGTTCATATTTTTTTTGTTAACCTAAACAAGCTGGCATTTTACATTAAGGTAATTCTAATATCGTTATTTGATAATAGTTTATTGTTCTTTATACTAGGTGTTTTAAAACTCAAATATCAGTATATGTAATATATATCGAAGTATCCTGTCGTGAATCATAATTTGATCTTTTTTATCCTCTTTTATCCGGGTTGGGACTGGCTGCAAAAGTGTGCTTATTCGGTCTGCAGAGAGAAAATCATCAGATTGCGGATTAAAGGAATTCAGGCGTGCAAGAAGATCACTATTTTCTGTAAATCGTGCGTTCAAATCTCGTTCCATTTTGAATTGTTCATAACTTTTTTAACACTTCTTTATCTCGACGTGAACGATCAAGCTTCCTAGTTTCTTTAGCATCTCTTTTTTCTTTTATCCTCTATGGACAGCCTACTCCGCCAGGCTACGAATAACGCTAACCTTCTTTATATACGGGACGGCATTTTTTCTACATATGGCCGCATCCTATAATTACAAAAGCTTCTGCTTTTCTCTTCTCAAATCTCACTAAAAACACCAAAAAAATCCAACAGGGGCCCATATATAATAACTATTGGTTTACATAAAAGTCCGGAAGCACAGTCCTCCTAAATGATGTCCCTGAGTTTTGAAAGTTACGGTCTGAAAGGTGCCCATGGCCCACTTGAAAGTCAGGAATCTATATAAAAGTTAGGGATGGCTACTTAACAGTCATAGAAGGGCCAGTCAAAAGTCAGGGAAAAGTCAGTTAAAAGTTAAGAGGGACCCACTTCAGTGCCGGGGCCCACTTAAGTGCAGGGGGCCAATTTAGTGGGGTGGCTCACGTAAAAATAAAGGATTGGGAACCACTTAAGTGCGGTGGACCACTTAAGGACGGGGAGCCCACTTAAGTGCGGGAACCACTTTAGTGCCGGGAAACTCACTGAAAAGTCCGGGAAGGGCCACTTAAGTCAGGAGGGGCCCACTTATGTGCCGGGAGCCCACTTAGGTGCCGGGAGCCCACTTAAGTGCAGAGGCTCACGTAAGACCGAAGCCCACTTCAGTCCCGGGGCCCCATGAGTGCGTTGGGCTCACTTCAGTGCCAGGCCCTTTTAAGTGCGTGGGACCCACTTCAATGCCGAGTGCCCCTTAAGTACGTGGGGCCCACTAAAAAGTCTGGAAAGGGCTAATAAAAATCAGGAGGGGCCCACTAACTTAGGTTCCGGGGGCCCACTTAAGCGCAGGAGACCACTTAAGGGCGGGGCCCACTTAAGTGCGTTGGGCCCACTTTACTGCGTGGGGCCCAACTTTAGTGCCGGGCCCCCCTAAGTACATGGGGCCCACTTTAGTGCGGGAGCCCACTGAAAAGTCCGGGAATGGCTACTTAAAAATCAGGAGGGCCCACTAACGTAAGTGCATGGGGCCCACTTAACTGCGTGGGGCCCATTTTAGTGATGGGGCCCACTTAACTGCGTGGGGCCCACTTTAGTGCCGGAGGCCCACTGAAAACTCAGGGGAGGGCGATCGCCCCCCCTTGCCCCCCTCAATTGACGTCCCTGTCCCGCTCCCGGTCGATTTCCCGTTCCCGGTCGCTGTCCCGTTCCCGCTCACGTTTGCTCTCCCATTCCCGCTCACGCTTGCTTTTCCGTTCCCGCTCGCTGTCCGTTCCGGGTCTCTTTCCCGTTTCTATAATAGACAAACTAACCCACAAACATTCATATATATATATAGTCTTAGCAAATCTATTTTACGTTTTATAGGCTAACAGAAGTTATGAAAGAATGTAAAAGAGAAAATGAGCGGGAACGGGAACGGGAACGGGAGAGCAACCGTGACCGGGAATGGGAGAGCAAGCAT
Source organism: Erpobdella octoculata (assembly GCA_963978895.1). Classification (NCBI taxonomy): domain Eukaryota; kingdom Metazoa; phylum Annelida; class Clitellata; order Hirudinida; family Erpobdellidae; genus Erpobdella; species Erpobdella octoculata. Next base: position 31,254,100 of record OZ022243.1, on the reverse strand, counting down.
GACCGGGAACGGGAGAGCAAGCGTGAGCGGGAACGGGAAAGCGACCGGGAACGGGAAAGCGACCGGGAACGGGAAAGGGACCGGGAACGGGAAAGCGACCGAGAACGGGAAAGCGACCGGGAACGGGAAAGCGACCGGGAACGGGAAAGCGACCGGGAACGGGAAAGCGACCGGGAACGCGGAAAGCGACCGGGAACGCGGAAAGCGACCGGGAACGCGGAAAGCGACTGGAATCGGGAGAGCAAGCTTGGAAGGAAACGCGAGCAAGAGAGAAAATCGATAACAAAACTTCTGAGCGGGAAAGCGACCGGGAGCTGGAAAACGACCGAGAGCGGAAAAGCGACCGGGAACGCTACGAAAACGGGAAAGTGGAGAAGGGAACGGGAGCGAGAGAGACAAACATTAGAAAAACCTCTAAAAACCCCGGGCAACGCCGGGTAACCCCGCTAGTTATATATAAACTTTGGTTTTTATTCAGCAAAACCAAAGACCAAACATGATAAATATGTTGAAATGTTTATGACAATGTATGTGAAATTACACTAGCATTGCTTAAATGGTAAAAGAGAAACTGCGGCCATCCCATTGTACAATATGCTATGTGGCAGTAAGTGGAGGTTTATAAACGCATAGTAACACGCTGGTCGTATTAGTTTGAGCTTGCATCACACGCCCTAAAAACAATAAATAAGTTGACAATCGTTTTAATTGTTATTTCAGATTTTAGGCTATCCGGCTTTTTGGGTAGGCCTGCTGCCTTTATAAAATTAGTGAGATCAGACATGAAGCCCAGGGTTGAAAATTCTAGCTTAAAAATATCAAGAACCCTGGATTTTTGGATTTTAATACTTAATATAACTTAATAATTTAGAATTGGACAAGTTTGACTCATGGCATATAGTTCGAGAACAGGAACCCGGAATGAGTCAGCTAACACACTCGATCGTCAAGAACTTCCGCAATTAATAATAAAAATGATAATAACATTGAAAGTATAATATTTATTACAACAATATTTATTAATAAAATAATTATAATAATTATTATTATTATTCGTGAGATAATATTAAAACTATACAAATATAAAAAAAAACGTCATTAAGAGTAAAGACAGATGTTAATAACTACCAGAAATATAAAAGATGGAAGTTATGAAAGAAATAAAACAGAAGTTGGATGGAGGAATCGATCATCGGAATGAAAACAGTTCGCTTCCGTAACTGGATTGGATGATGATAGTGGTAGTGGTGATGATGATAGTGGTGGTGATGATGACCATCTCAAGTATAGATAACACGAAATGTTTTTTGCCATAGAGAATAAATTTTCAATATGGCACGATGCCGGCTGCGATATTGGAGAAAAATTATGGATGAGGAGGACAGGAAATGTGGCGATGGTCCTGATTGTGATTATTTCAGTAGTAGTGGTGGTACTGGTGATGATGATGATGATGATGATGATGATGATGATGATGATGGTGGTGGTGGTGGTGGTGGTGGTGGTGGTGGTGGTGGTGGTGGTGGTGGTGGTGGTGGTGGTGGTGGTGGTGGTGGTGGTGGTGGTGGTGATGATGATGATGATGATGATGATGATGATGATGATGATGATGATGATGATACTGTCGGGCGGTGCTGATGATGATGTTCGTGGATTGGTAGAAAGTCATTTATTGTGGCTAGCTGTTTGTTCAGGAATTTAGAAAGGTCACATGATAGCGATTATTTAAGTTCGTCATTAATGATGACAATGATCATAGGTGTAGGAGGCGGGGGCAGGGGGGAGGCATTAGCCCTCCTCCCCCCAATTTGAGTGCGTTATTGATTTTTCGAGTAAGCGGAGGAACAATTAAAAAATGTTTTCGAAAAATATTTGGAGAAGAAATATCCTGGAATACACTTCCGACTACCCTCATCCCCGGTCATCAGTTTTTTAAGAAAATATGAAAAGAAGAGTTTTAAACATTAGATTTGTAATATAATTTCGGTCAGACAAGATTTGCCCCCCTTCGCATAAAGTTCCCCTACGCCTATGGCAATGATGACGACGACGATGATGATGAGGAGGAGTGAAATGACGAGAGTGATGATAGTGATAGTAAAATTGTCGTGACGTCATAAAAATAAAGAGAAGTGAGTGGAAGTTGTAGAATGAATGATGTAAGTCTGTGGACGTTGAGGAATGTTGGTCTTCCTTTATACACGCGCCTTCAAATGACGGGGCAGTTGTAAGCGATGTGTGGTCGTTGTTACTTATTGGGTGGTAGGTAGGCAGTAAGTGGTGTTTAATGATGAGTGTGTGTGGTTCGTGGTTAGTGCTTGCTTGGTAGTACTTTGGTGAGTGGTGTGTTGTAATTATAATGCTATACATGGCATATTGTTAATATGGTAGTATGCATGGTATGTTATTAATATTATAGTATGCACGGTATATTGTTAATATTATAGTATGCATGGTATATTGTTCATATTATAGTATGCATGGTATATTGTTAATATCATAGCATGCATGGTATATTGTTAATATTATAGTATGCATGGTATGTTGTTAATACTATGGGATGGATGGTATGTTTTAATGTATTGTGTGCGGTAGATGGTACGTTGTAAGAATTATGTGATTTCGTGGTATGTTGTAAGTGGCATGTGTT
>OZ022243.1:31121450-31246450 GCA_963978895.1 Erpobdella octoculata | reverse complement strand
ACCATGGCGTTAGTAGATTTCGAGGTTTTCTTTTAATTAACGTAAACGGAGCGTGATTATCGAGAAGCTTTGATAGAGTAGATGAATAGCACTGGAAAAGTTCATCAAAAGTTCATATATATATATATATATATATATATATATATATATATATATATATATATATATATATATATATATATATATATATATATATATATATATATATATATATATATATATGTATATATATATATATGTATATATATATATGTATATATATATATATATATATATGTATATATATATATATGTATATATATATGTATGTATATATATATGTATATATATATATATACATATATATATATGTATGTATATATATATTTTGTTATATATATATACATATATATATATACATATATATATATATATATATATATATATATATATATATATATATATATAACTATTTCTCATTCAAGAACTTCAAGAAGATAATTTGGCGTAAGTTATATTATTTTATACAATAATTAGGTTTTCTCTCAATACTGAGTTATCACATACGTTATTTGACTGCTATCATGAACATCAACATCAACATTAACAACAACAACAATAACATGTTTTTTAACACCAGGGCTCTGAGCAACACTTGCACAGAGTTTTGTATCGACAATTTTAAAACTCTTTTTTTAGAAAACGACAGCGACGTCAGCGATCAAATAGGAAAATTAAAATACAGACTCAATCAGAAGGTTCCTATAAGCTATACTGGTTTGAAAAATATGCTCACCTTCGATGCTCACCTGCCACTTCAGTTTCAAGCGGCTATCATGCTCCATCCAGACAGTCGGGATATAATTTTAAGAATTGGCAATGACGATTGCATTTATGAAGAGCAGGCTCAACAACTGGTTGCTGAAAAAAAGAAACTTGTAACCTTTTCCTCAACGTTTTCGAACATTGATGGTGATTTTGGAGATTACAAAAATTTTATGCGGATAACTCATAGTTTAGTCAAAGAGATAACACAAGTCTCAGAAAATCTTGAACGTTTGGAACTAGATTTGTTTCTTGATTCTGATAGTGCCACTGATTACTTTAAAGACTTGTGTGTACTTTGTCATAAAAAAGAAGGTAACTCGTGGTATTGTCCAAATCTAAAAGAACTGGTTCTAAACAACTTAGGAGTTTGTACCCGAGATGTTATTGAAGAAGTGAATCTTAAATTTTTACCAGAAAAGCTAAAGAATCTTGTTCTGTGCGGGTGGAGTTTATCTGAGTCTCTTCTCAGTAAAATAAAGTCTTTCACTTGCCTCAAACAACTCACTTTAAGCAATGTGAAACACGGTTGTTTTGAAGAGTTAATGGATTCAATATCTGGCTTAAAACTCATAGAATCACTAGATTTATGCAACAACAAAATGTGTCCATGCTACAGTTCGATTCATACAGACCGATTCACAAAATTAATAGAAGAATTACCTCGCTTAACCAACGTTGAAGTTAGTGGAACGACTTTGATGGGTGAATCGGGCAGGCCAACAGCATCATGGATTCAAACAAGACGACTAAAGTATATTGGAATTTGTTCCGAAGCCTACACAATGCAAAGTGATTTAAGTTATACTCCAGATCAAAGAGAAACGTTTGCTCAAGTAGCCACGTTTGCAACTTGTGAAGGGTTACTGATTGCACTAAGTACTTTAATGAAAAACGGTAATATGTACGCAGCTGCTTTGGAATGCTTGATAAAGGCAACTAATTTCCAGAATATTCAGATAAATATTTTAAATAGATCTGAGTATATTTTAGAGCTACTTTGCAAAGGCCTCTACTGCCATCCTAACGATATTTTTATTGCAACTAAAACTCTAAAAGTGTTTTTAAACTTGGCTGAGCTTCACATTTCCACATCGGGGATACGCAAATTTGTCAAAACATTTATCAATGGAAAACTTAGCTTGGAAACCCTCATTAAACGGTTAAGTAAGTTTAACGAGTGCTATATACCTGAAAAAGTGTGGCGTGAGGCCACGCTTTACGACGACTGGATTCAGACTCTACTCTTTCAATGTGTTCCTTATGCTGTACTTGAACATTTGGTCAATTGGTTTGAGTTTTCAAGTATGATTACCGGCAGCCTTCACTCAAAGGCCTTCGAAGCAGCTGAAATAATCATGCAATCTTGGAGTAATATTGGACGGTTCGGGTTTGGGAAGGTCTCTGAATTTTTTCAGAAACTGGTTACAGAAAACGATCAGTGCAAGTTATCCTACGATGAGTTTAAAAAAACATGCCCTGTTGATTATTATGATCATTAACTGCTAACTTGTAATGATGCTTACAAAGTGTTATTCAAGTTTAGCTAGCCTCTTGCTGCCGTTCAGAGTTGGCTATCTAGCTCTAACTTCACCTATATTTTTAGAAGTGGAACAGATAACAAACTTACATAAGTTTATGTAAGATTTATAAAATTTGCCAAAATAATTAATTAAAATAATTGATAGAGTTTATAAATAAAATATTTAAAAAAAATCTTAAAATACCTTTTTTTGTGAACTGAAAAAAAGAAAATAATTTTTCTCTGGTCTGTGTGAGAAATGTCTTGATGGAGGCATGCATTAATTGTGGACATTCGTATAACGAACAAGCCGTAAAATTTTAAAACTTAAAACGTGGGGCGCCATTTATATTCAAAAAAGCGTTCTATCCTGTTTGAAAAATAGCAGATGGTTAGTTTGAGTAAAAAGCGCACCACGTATTAAGTTTTTAAAAATTATGTCTTATTCGTTATAATGTCTACAATTAATGCATGTCTCCATCAATACACAGCTCAGAGAAAAATTATTTTAAAATACTCGGCTGGTTTAGTCGGAGTTTTAATTTTAAACCATCATCAACCTGAATCAACCCAATCCTTTATTAAGGAGGGGGAATACAATTTTGATCTGCAGCACGAATAATTTTAGTTAATAGATAGATTAATTCTTCTGCGGCCAAATGTTGGTCCACCCAAAACAGCCTATAAAAATAACTTCTGCGCCCAATTTTGGGCCACCCAAAACAAACCAAAAAATTACTTCTGCGGCCCAATTTTAAAATCTAAAATTTTATCAGTTTAATTTTTATTGCATATACTAGCGGGGGTACCCGGCGTTGCCCGGGGTTTTTAGAGGTGTACCTAATGCGTTTCTTTTTCGCTCCCTTTCCTTCCCGCTTGCGCTACCGCTCCCGGTCGTTATCCGTTCCCTGTCGCTTTCCCGCTCATTTTTTCGCTCTCAGTTTCCCCCCCCCTAGATCCGATTCAACATATATACATACATACATTCATACATACATACATACATACATACATACATACATACATACATACATACATACATACATACATACATACATACATACATACATACTTTGAATGAGCATTTAGTGCCGAAATATTGTAAAAAACAAATACATACATACATACATACATACATACATACATACATACATACATACATACATACATACATACATACATACATACATATATACATACATACATACACACATACATACATACATACATACATACATACATACATACATACATACATACATACATACATACATACATACATACATACATACATACATACATACATACATACATACATACATACATACATACATACATACATACATACATACATACATACATACATACATACATACATACATACATACATACATACATACATACATACATACATACATAAACACACACACAGACACACATACATGCACATACACATACATACATACATACACACATACATACGCACATATATATATATATATATATACTAGCTGGGTTACCCGGCGTTGCCCGGGGATTTTAAAGGCTTTTTATCGTTTTCTCTCTGGCTCCCGTTTCCTTAACCGCTTGCTTTCCTGTTCCATGTCGCTTTCTCACTCCTGGTCGCATTTCTGCTCACGGTCGCTTTTCCGGCCCCGGTCTCTTTTACTTTTCCCGATTGCTTTTACGCTTTACCGCTCCAGCTTGCTCTTCTTTTCGCTCTTCTGTTCCTCCATTAAATTTTAGAGCCTTCCCAATGTGGCTTAGATGGGCTGTAGCGGAATGCTGTGCACAGTCATCAAAATTGATCTGTTCTCTCGTTAACACTTTGTTGTTTGGTTTGCTCGTTTAGTTACGTCGGAACTTCCTCAATTTTAATTAGTGTTCTTTAATGTATTGGTTCCACTCTGCAAGTGTGATCTTCTGCAAAGGCTTATTATGATTGACTGAAGCTGAAAAAAAAAGAATTTATTAGTTAATGGCTGCAATAATGTTAAAATCCGCTCATATATCTCAACAGGTTATATTTATTTTAAATACTTGTAAGATTATAAATGCTTACAATAAATTTATCACACACTGTTCAACAGCTGCTTTTCGTAAAATCGCTAGTCTTAGTTTTTGAGTTGTTCTTAGTTTTTAAGTGTCATGTCTACAGAAAGCATATAACGCTACATGTGGCATGTTAATAAATGTTGACCCGTGGCTTTGAAAAATGTGATATAAAACACAGATTGAAATAAAACATGAAGTAATAATAATATTAAAAACCTTCAAAGCATTAACTTAATGAATTTTCCGAGAGTTTTCTGAGATCATCAATTTGGAACAATCGAAGAGTACCACTTTTATTTAGCAAATGATGCAATTATAAATTGAACAAAACAGCAGCAGATTGATAGGCTGGCTTGAGAACTTTGTTCATGATTTTGTTGAAACACAAAAATACTGCACTTGCTTTCATTTCTTTCAAATTTCATGCACCTCATATATCAGTGAAACTTTTACAATAAATTGGTGTTGCATGTAAGATTTTCTTTAAAATGTAATTTTCTAATTTCCTCTGAAAAGTAAAAAATAAAATAAGACCGATAAATTAATTCATAATCTTATAGTCATAACTACTCGTGAATAATAATGGTTGTAATGCCATCACATAAAAAAAAACTTACCTGCCCAAAAAAATTTCTCATTTACCGATAGGCTGATAGCAAGCTCGTCGCTCAACAATATTAGATGAGGAACAATTGAAGTCAGAAGCCTTGAACGATAAATATGAACAATGAATTTAAATTTATTTTTCCAATCTGCAACTCCTTTTTGTAAAACACAAAATGTTAGAGCATAATGATAATCTTATAATAATTAATAATAATATAACATAATTAAACACGTGCAATGCAACAAACGAAACAAATTGAAAGATACACAGGAAATCATGATTTTAAAAACTAAAAACAAATTACCAAAGCTTTGCCACTTACTTTTGAATGGGAGATATGAACAATGAATTTCTAATTTGATTTAATTTTGATTTGTTAAGTCTGGAACTCTTTTTGTGAAGCACAAAATATCTCTAAATAGAAGAAATTCCACCTGCAATTTATTGATTAGTCCTGAAATCCAAAGTTATCTAGATTTAAAAAATAAGTTGCTAAAATCAAATATAAAGTTTACCGATAGCAGAGCTGTCGTATCGGAGGTTCGGAAGAGAATGAGCCTCAATACAATGAGCTCTATGAAATCAAAACAAAGGTATCCGGCAGCACCATAGATATCTATGGGCGGCACTAAACAACACACATATTTATTTAATTTAATATTTATATTTAAAACCTTTAAAACTTAAGAAAAAAAATTAAAATTATTTTGTATAATTCAACTATAAATTAATTTTATTTTATTTTGTAGAAAAAAAATTTACTCCAACTTACTACCGCTGACCAAAACGTTTTTTGTCCATAAAACATCAACGGAGAAACCCATTTATTTAAAATTTTACAAGAACCACCGCTTGAATAAGATACATAAGTGTGCCAAATTTCAATTAAATCTGTTCGGCCGTTTACATTTTATGTCCGAACAAACAAACAAACATTTCATTTTTATATATAAGATATATATATATATATATATATATATATATATATATATATATATATATATATATATATATATATATATATATATATATATATATATATATATATATATATATATATATATATATATATATATATATATATATATATATATATATATATATATATATATATATATATATATATATATATATATATATATATATATATATATCTAAGAAACACAACTCGCCATTTGGCAGAAACAACTTTTCGAGCCAAATTCTCGACCTTTCGGCACAAAACTCTCTGTTCGAGACTACAATTAGCCAAAACCTTTTCCATTAAACTTTTATTGTCAGACCGACGGACCGTTTCAGCTATGTCAGCCATCCTCAGGGTCAAAAGTAAAACGAGAAAAGTAAACAAACAGAAAGAACCGAAATTGTCAAAGAATTAGCACACTAACAAAAGAAAAAAACGAAAAAACACTCTACCTATCAAATCAAAAGAATATAAAATTTATACTATTGGAAATCAATTTTTGCGTTTTCGCTGTGTTATATTAGAAGAGACAAGAATTTCCTCAGATACATTACAATGAGATTCGTCAGGAGCAGCCTCAACAGCCAAAGTATTTGTGTCAGAGGACGAGTCAGAAGTATCATCATTTATGTTATCCTCGTCGTTAGAAGGAATACAGGGTAACCGATGCATATTGCTTTCTTTGACACCGAATAAGTGGAGAATCTGTGGAAATTTATCAAATTGTTTATTAATTGCGGGTCTCATTAATAAGATATAGAGAGCCTCTTTAATTTTCAGCCGGAAAGAGTCGGATTCACTTGTTAAAATCGAAACACCTTCTTCAAGTTCTTTTCGTGTTAGCTTTTTCAAATGAATACATTCATAATGATTAAGAATACTCCCAAACTGGAGATGCATCGTGAGTCTCCTTGACAACGTAGTGTTAGTGTGACCAATGTATGTATCCACCTTACAATGTGGAATAGAACATTTGAAATGGTACACCACGTGACTTTGTTGCAACGGGTCAGTGATACTTGTTCTATCATTCTTGATGACCAAATTGAAAAGTTTCAAGTTTTTGTAATAAATATATAAACCCAGTTTATTCCTGACGGGGTCTATAACAGAAACTTCCTTTTTTATTATCTTCTTTATAATACTTTCATCAATTCTGTAATTGAGATTCATTTGATTTTTGTAGAACACGGGGAACTCCTGGCGTACATCACGACCCTTGTCAGCATCAGACCCAGCCGAACTCACAGATGTTTTCATTTTGGTTACAAAATTGTTAATAAAACCGTCGACAAAGCTATTAGAATATTCGGTGTCAAAGAAAGCAATATGCATCGGTTACCCTGTATTCCTTCTAACGACGAGGATAACATAAATGATGATACTTCTGACTCGAAAATGAGGAGATTTTGAAATTTGGTATATAGATTCTTTTTGAAAAATAAAAAGATAAGTGTTTCACCATTTTTTGAAAATTCGGTTTCCCGGACCTCAAATGTGGGTTGGAAAATTGGTTTATTTGGTTTTTAAAGTAGCTGCTACTCAAAAACTGTGAATGCTACAGGAGTAAAAATTAGTATTTAGTTTCTACTCCAAAAATAATGAAATACGTGTTTTAGCATTTTTTGAATATTTGGTTTCCAGGACTTCAAAGATCGGGTGGAAAATAGGGTTACTTGGTTTTTAAAGTAACTGCAACTCAAAAACTGTAAATGCTACAAAAGTAAAATTAGTATTTAGTTTCTACTCTAAAAATAATGAAATACGTGTTTCACCATTTTTTGAAAATTTGGTTTCCAGGACCTCAAATGTGAAGGGGAAAAAGGGTTATTTAATTTTAAAATAACTGCTATTCAAAAACTGTAAGTGCTACAGATGTGAAAATTAGTATTTTGAGGTTTTGTGCCGGTTAAAAGTAGATGAGTTCAGTTTATCACCGGAAGGACGGGCCAAGCCGTTATTTCAGGGTCTTCATACGGCCCTGCCCAAACCTTTAATCAAGGTGGGACGGGCCGAGATTTTTAACCAAGTATATAGACATTTTAGTGATTTTAGGGTGTTCAGACGGGCCGGGCTAAACCTGAAGTCAAGGTGGGACAGGCCGAAGTTTTTCATCAAGTATATAGAACTTCTAGGCCTGTAAAAACGGGCCGGGTCCATATTAGACGGGCCGTCCGGGCCAGGAGTTTCGTTTTTTGAAAAAAACTGGGCCAAGTTGTCGACGGGCCGAACCTAGACCTAAAAAATTGATCCGTGCAGTACTCTACTATGTATGCACGGTTCAAATTTTCTAATTTCATGCGAGCGAAGCCGTCCGGGCCAGGAATTTCGTTTTTTGAAAAAAACTGGGCCAAGTTGTCGACGGGCCGAGCTTAAACCTAAAAAATTTATCCGTGCAGTACTCTACTATGTATGCAGGGTTCAAATTCTCTAATTTCATGCGAGCGAAGCCGCTACGGGGACTGCTAGTACATACATATATACAAACATTCATTTTTACCAATGCTTTTATTAACTCGTCGTCTCTGTTTGTTTCTCTGTCTGTCTGTTTGTTTCTCTGTCTGTCTGTTTGTTTCTCTGTCTGTTTCAAATCTTGCAATCAATTTTTGAGTCACTTCCTGATGAAAGATTTTTTTCAAATTTTGCATACATGCTCAAAATAGAAGACAATGCAATATTCAATTATTAGTTTTACAATGAGTCAATTAATTTAGTTAATTTCAATTAATTTCGATATTTCGATATAATTAAGATATTTCGACTTTAATATAAAATAAAAGAGTAATATAAGAAAAAATTGATTGCAAAATTTGTGTTTTAATTACATATAAAAGCATTGAGTTTTAAAAATTCGTTTTTAATTTACTTGTTATATATATAGATTAGTTCGATGTAAATTTATATCTTGTGATATTAAACACAGCCTTCTAAAAACTTAATATGTGAAGTATGTGAGGATTGAAAGTTTAAGAAACTTTCGAATCAATATGGAATAAACAAATTTTTTATTTAAAATTTGAAAATTAATGTCGCTTTTATAAATTTAAAGTTAATGAACTTTACTTTATAAAATTCTTAATTTAAAAAAATTAAAGGTTTAATTGATTTTATTCTATAATATAATTGATCTGTTAAATCGGTCCACAGCGACAAATAAACCAACTCACTAATTTCAACTCGATTGTGAGGATTCAGGATTGAAAATAAAAGCTATTATCTATTTAATATGGAATAAATAAATATTTTTTAATAAATTTTTGAAATTAAATTAATTATCGCTTTCTTTAAAGAAAGCAAAAATTGATGGTTTTTTTTCTACATAGAAGTTTTAATTTTTTAAAACATTTTATAGGTTTTATTGATTATTTTATAATTCCCTTATATTTCGTCTAATTAAACTTAAAATTTAATAGAATGTAAAGACCGTAGGGACAATTAAGCCACCCAAAACAGCCTATAAAAATTAGATAATACTTTTCTTTTAATTTTAGAACACCACATGGTGTGAAAAATTAACAAACTAAATAACAACTCAGTTTTCAACTTTTGGGTAGAAGAAAATGAAATAAAAAAATCGAATTGAATTCCGAAAAAAAGTTCCATTTACATATATTTTGGACTTAATTACATGCGATGTACTGCAGAAGAGACAAAAGATTTTGAAATATGTATCAACATGGAATTAGAAAAAGGTTTAAAGATAAAAATAGAATGCGCATAATAGTTTACAAAATTGTTTGAGTCATTCTTGGGTTTTAAAAGTTGCCTATCTACGACACCCATCCATTTGCGTATCTTTCGGGATGAATATGTATTAATGTTTTTGTATGAACTCGTAATAATAATAATAATAATAATAATAATAATAATAATAATAATAATAATAATAATAATAATAATAATAATAATAATAATAATAATAATAATAATAATAATAATAATAATAATAATAATAATAATAATAATAATAATAATAATAATAATAATAATAATAATAATAACACTAATATTATTATTTAACATCAATTATCTGCTGTTGGAAATATTCTGACGCAGTCGAAAATACGACCCCAGAATTATTCCAAAGTCGATTACTACTAGGAAGATACTGTGCTGGGAAAACATACATTTTTTGTAATTGTGTGTGTGTGTGTCGTTTCGTGCGTGTGTTTGTAATGTTGTTTGAGTGTGTGTGTGTGTGTGTGTGTGTGTGTGTGAGTGTGTGTCTGTGTGTGTGTGTGCTGGTTGTTGATGAGAAGTGACGACGATCGTTGATGGATGTGCTGCTTTTCAGTTATAATGGCAGATTGCATGTCGTTAGCATATCGTTAGCATATCATTAGCATATCATTAGCATATCTCATGAGATTATCAAATAAGCAGCGCTATCTCGATGGTAACAGGTTCCAAATAATGGACCACCGAAGATGCTCAAAAATATTTCAGAGCGTCGCCGAGTCACGAAAGTAATTTAGTTAATGTTGAATAAATTATTCCCCCATCATCGTCATTATCATCACCAACATTATTTTTATTACCAGTTTAGCCTCAACATCATTATCAGCTATATTCTAATTCCTGGTACCCCAAAATCATCGTTAATTTGGAAACCCAAATTTGAGATCTTGGGGGATTAAGGTTATTGTCGGTGGCTTATAAACATCAAACATCTTGTAAACATTTGGAACCTCATCACGGTACTGCTGGACTGTTTGTGTTGCATCCTCCAGATCTTACAACGAAAAAATAGAGTTTTCTATGGCACAGCTTCAACCGACATATAAGCAGGAGCTTTTTCCGAACTGGCCACAACTTCCAGGATCTGCAAGATTTCATCTTTATTGTTCTTAACCACCGTTGCAGACTGGTAGTGGCCCGGTGGCCAGTTCACCTTTGTGGGCAGTTAAATTTTGGTTGCCCTCCAAATGTTTTTTTTCACAAAACTCCTGCTGAGATACACACACACATCACACATACAACTATTCTCATAAAACTAACAAGTGCTTTTGAGACAGTTATTACATTTCATAGCGACATTGTATTATACAAATATTACTCCGCGAATAGTAAACAAAAAATGTTTATAATTATTATGATATTTTTTTATTTATTATTGTCGTAATCAAAATGTTTTTTTAATTTATATTCTTAATCATTTTTTTCTAAATTTTATTTTTGTTTAATTGAACTATAAATTCTTTTGATGTGGGAACATTTTATAATGATCTTCTGAACTTCAAAACGTCCGCAGACATCCCATGGACATATACACATAAACATAAAGGAAATGATGGGCGCAAACTATAAGTCTCTATACCCATATCTAGAATTATATATAAATATTGTTCATATATATGTTTTATAAATAAATAAATGTATGTATATATTAATAAAAATCCTTTTTATAGTTGTACATAATATCGCTTATTTCGAAATGACAGTCAATTAGTCTTTTAAATTCATTAACGTGTTCGGCTTCTATTATTTTCGAAGGGAGGTTGTTCCAAATTGCAGTAGATCTGGTCAGGAAGAAATATTTTCTGCAGTTGCCGTTGAATCTTTGTGTTTCCAGTTTGAATTTGTGACCTCTTGTTCTTCTTTCTTCTGATATCTTTATATTAGGAAAACACAAACGTCCTTCTTTGTCTTGAATAAAGTTGTAGAGCATGATCAGGTTCCCCCTCAGTCTTCTGTACTTTAAACAAGGAAGCTTCAAAATTCTCAACCTGTCTTCATATTTCAATCTCTTGCATGTCTTGACCATTTTTGTTGTACTCTTCTGGACTCTTTCAATAGCTTCTATGTTTTTTTCTTCCATGGTGACCACACACTGACTGCATACTCCAATCTGGATCTAACCAAAGCTTTATAAATGAATATAAAAGAATCTTTTGTCATATGGACAAGTGAAAGTTAATAAATTCTTGTACGCATATCTTCACGTTAACCTTTAATTGCATAGCGTGAGCAATTGCGCAACCAACCATAAGATAGGCCTGGTGATTGTAACAGTCAAGACTTTAGAGCCTATTGCAACATTTTCTAGACGTCTCCATTTTTAGACGCTTTTCTTTAGCTTCACATTTCCGTTGAATTCCGCAACAAAGTTTGTAATAACATTTTAACACGTTTACCGGTATATTTGCAATTTGTTATTTGAAATATATTCGTATTCTGGATACCTTAACATCATTAATTTTTAAAATTAATAATTAAAATTAAATTAGTATACGCGATAAACTTCGCTTGCAAAGATTTTTCCTAAAATTGATCGAGGACAAAGCAACCTCGTGATAAACAATCAGCAATAGTAAGTTTTTAAATTGATTATTAATTTAATATTAATAACAATACTAATATATTAATATACTAAAATATAAAAAATTAAAAATTCATAACTTTAAAATAACTAAAAAGTTGAAAATAAATAAAAATCCAACATAATTAAAAATACGCTTTAATAAAAGGGTTTAAAAAGTACAAAATAAATTACAAGCATAAAGGCGTGGGACGCTTTCTTCTGCACTCCTACGAAAGCTACGATTGCGGACATATCTCTATTTTAGCAAGGAGCTATTTATTCAGTTTCACCTTCATCATAACCGTCATTTGTCAACTTTATTTTCTTCTCTTGCTGCTGGAGTTTGATCCCATCAAACTATCTTACCGCCACCACATAATGGATTCCATGAAACCGCACAAATCTTTCATTATCTTTCGATCTATAAAACGATTCCATCTTTAAAAAAAACAAGATTATCTTCTTTATGAACCATTTATAAAAATATTATAAATTGTAATAGTTGTTGATAGAATAATAATAATCATAATCATAACCACAAACATTGTCCTAATACCAAGAAGCAGTAAAAAATACTTGGAACTTTTTGACAGTTGATAAGAAAGACATGAAATTGTGCGACGCGACATCTTGATGTTCCCAATAGCCATTTAATTATATGAAATCGAACCTAATAAAAATAATAAATATCTCCTAATGGAAAAATAAAAATTGTTTATCAATAAATAGATAATTATACAAATCTTTTATAATATTTGGCATCAGTAATGATTCATGCAGTTATTAATAAGCATCTCGTTCTCCACTGATAACAACATCGCTGGTGTCAAACGACAACATTCTTCAAACTTCCGATTATATACCTAACTGCTTCAGCAAATGGAATTCCCTAAATAGCTTCTATCAATTATATCTTTTCAATCGAGATGGAGTGGTTTACTACTTTAGAAATGTGTTTTCCCGCTCGTTCCCGCTCATTCCCGCTCACTCCTTCCCTCCTTCACCCACTCTACTGCATCTGATCGTTGCCCGATACTGGGGGATGTAGGCGAACTGTCAACAATTTGGGAGTGCAAGAAACTAAGTGGTTTTAAACATGCATTATGTTTAGGTGTTTGTTAATTTAATTTCTAAGTGTAGAAGTTGTTTGGGTGGGAAAAAATAAATTACAAATATTTACATGTTGAGCACAAACCGAAATTTTAAATTTGGATGTTTTTAAGCCTTAAAAAACAAATTCTAAAAAAGGTTTTTCATCAAATTAAAGCTCTTAAATAATTTAAAATGCTCTGCTAAAAGGTCGTCTCGTCTCAGTTGGTTAGTTGTCAAATGTTGGCAATAATAATGGAGTACTTTTGATGGATGGTTTGCTAACCTTCTTACTTGAGTGGAAACTAGTTTGTGGATGTGTGGAGATGTGCTTCGTTGTTGTTAGAGGGGGGGGTTGCGTGGATATATATGTGTATTTATGGGATATTTGTGTGGATTTTGGAAGAAATCCTTGTGGAGAGGTTTGTATGTGTGTGTAGTTATGTGTAGTTGTACAGAAATGAGTGTATTTGTGCGGATGAAAATATGATTGCGTGGAAAAGTTCATAATTTTACAAGAATGTTCCGTTTTGTGTTGAAAAAGATTTGCATTTATATGAGAAAAAAATAAAACGATGCTCATTTAGATCAAAATGTTTTCGTACTTTAATAGGCTTAGCCTGAGTATTGCCTTTGTGGCTTTGTGGCTATAATGTATTTCACAATCGAATATAATGAAATAATCATCATCGTTGTCGTCGTCGCCGCCACCGCCGCCACCACCACCACCACCACAACCACCACCACCATCATCCTCATCATCATCACCATCACCATCACCACCATCATCATCATCATCATCATCATCACCATCATCACCATCACCACCACCACCACCACCACCACCACCACCACCACCACCATCATCATCATCATCATCATCATCATCATCATCATCATCATCATCATCATCATCATCATCATCATCATCATCATCATCATCATCATCATCATCACTGTACAATGCCAGCAACTACCCCCAAGTGACGTCTAAAAAGTCTAAAGGAGTGCAGTTGATAGATTAACGTAAGTGCATAAAAAACAGAAAATCTTTGCATTGAAGACATTGTCAGATTAAGATCATTATCATGACTTTATTTTCTCACTGTCGACTTTTATTTTATATTTCTCTTCTCCGTTCTCTTCGTTTCTTTTCAAATTTTATATTTACAATCGATTCGTCATGGAAAACTATCCGACATCATAAAATCGCCATCGACTGGCTCCCTCTTCTTCATCATTGAAAAAAGCACCATCGTCATCGTCATCATCATGATCATCATCATGATTATTGTCATCGTCATCGTCATCGTCATCGTCATCATCATCATCAGTATCTTCTTCCTGACCTGCCATCTCATTATTTATGTTGCTCCCGTCATAATTGATGACGTCATTATCGAGGGAAAGAAATTATTTCATTTGTTCTCATTATTGAACCATTGATGATGATGATGACGATGACGACGATGACGATGATGATGATGATGACGATGATGATACATATCAGGGGTATATGTTGTTGTAGTTTTTCTAACTTGTTTATTTATTTTTTTGCTGCCCTTCTTGAAGACCAATAAAAGCATTTCAATACTGCAGCAATTATTTGCCGAGGTAGTATTAGAGCTGGATAGGATTGTTCGGGTCCAAAATTTTTGACTTTGTAGCGGTTCGAGTTGGCTCAGGAGATAGAGAAATTTCTTTCCTCACAAAAAAGACACGGATCAAATGGGTCGGGATAGGTTGAATTATGTCTATATCGACTCCATATGTGTCCACTGGTTCATTTCAGTTACCCAACCCACCAACTGATATATCCAGCCCATCCCGCAGAACCGCAAGATGAAAATTCCTCATCCAATTCAATCCAACTTAATTCGCTATTACTAATAACAACAAAGATTTTAGAGTACATGTCCATTGCCAAATTAAAGTCATCTTAAAACTGTAGCTTACATTAAGAGTGGCTAGAATTGGCTGTACGCAACTCCGTGTAATGAGTTCAATTAATTGATTCAACTTTATATGCAGATGCTGGATCTTATGTCAGTTATTATGTGTCCCACAGAAGAAAGGTTATGCTCAGATTGAACTGAACTCACCACATTGAACACAACTGGAAATTTTTCGCCACACTGCCTCCAGAATTGAAGTGTTCATTACATGCCTTTGCCACTCGCATGGCCTAGCACGATGCTAATTGATTTCTGCCTGCAAAAGCAGCAACAACAGCAGAACTGGTTTTTTTAATCCAGACCTTTACACACCTCTTGTAGGCTGGCAAACGGATCCCTGCGAATTCTTCGTTTTTGTCCCAAAACGTAGGAATTGTAGTTAAAACATTCAAACGAAAATAACTCCTAAGTTAATAATCGATAATACAGAGTGTCCAAAAAGTTTCGCCCGATTTTATAAGAATAACAAAGGAAGATTTTCAATTAATTTTATTATATGATGAAGGAGGACTACCAGCACTATGATATCTATGAATGAACTAAAGATGCAACATGAATCAATACGAAAGAAACAATGATAAATATTAACGGAATGTTTAAAAATGTTCTAAAATCTACATTCATTATTAATATAAAATCGGGCGAAATTTTTTGGACACCCTCTATAATAAAACCACGAAATGAAATGTTTTGGACAATTATTAAAAAAATTAAAAAAATATTTCTTCAATAATTGTGTTTTTCTTTACCCATCCCAATCCAACCCGTGCACAGCTCTGGTTGCGTCTGACAGTTCTAAACAGAACAAGAGAACGCAGGTATAAGAAGATATGAGACTGTAAAACGACTTTCGATTAGCAACGCGTGGCTGTACTTGAGTACTTGCTTCATATTTTGAAGAAAAAAATTAGAAACGCTTGTAGAAACGTTTTCAAGTTTTCTACTAAAATCACATCTCAATTCATATTAATTATAAATTCATATTAATTATAAATTGACATTAATTATAAATTCATATTAATTATAAATTCACATTAATTATAAATTCAAATTAATTATAAATTCATATTAATTATAAATTCACATTAATTATAAATTCATATTATTATAAATTCATATTAATTATAAATTCAAATTAATTATAAATTTATATTTATTTTAAATTCACAGTCGTTTGTGATTTTCTCTAAATTTTGTATTTTTTTATACAATTATGAAAGCGAAATAGTCACGTGATGACAAGCCTGTCTATATTAGAGGGTTCAGTGAGTCAGGAATTTAGGACATTTTCTTATTTATAACCGGATATGAGTTTCTTTAGAAATAAATACACAAAGTGAAACCATTTCAATGTTTATTTGTTATTCTTTTTTAATTGAATTTAATGTTTATTTTGTATTCTTTTTTAATTGAATTTAATGTTTTTTTAGATAATTCAAACATGTAATGACTAACATGAAGAGTCAGATAATTAGTTTGCTGTTATTGAATTACATTTAATTTAAAAACAAATTATTGCAATGCTTGACTTACGGACAAAAGTTTCTTGAGAAATAAAATAATTAAAAAAATAATATATTTATTATTTTTTATTTGTGTTGCTATGTTTATTATTATTATTATTATTTGTGTTATTATGTTTTTATTACTATTTTTTGTGTTATGTTTATTATTATTATTTGTGTTGTTATGTTTTTATTAACGTCTCGAAGTCTCGAGATTTTCTTTCTTGTGACAAATTACAACTTTTATTGCTTGCGTTCTACCAAACTTTCTTCCGCACCTCCACACACACACACACACACACACACACACACACACTCACACATTTTTAAAAACGCACACGCATATTCATTTATTCATCCATACTTCCAAACATCCACATGCCTATCTAAACATATATATACAGTACACATACAGGCATATCCACACATATACAAACAATCTCATACATTTACATACATACCATCTTGAGATCCACAAACACTCTTACACAATTCTTGAATTTACAGATATTTTCATAATTCACATAAATATTTATGAAATAACAGACATTCTCATAATTCACATACATATCCATGAATTGATGACATGAACAAACAAATGACAATCTACCTCAGGAAGGAAAAGATGATTTCTGTGTGACTTGATTGCTGGCATGCGGTGTGATTGTGGTGGTGAAGAAAGTAGTAGTGGTGGGGATACGATGATGAAGATGTACGGTACCATGATTGTGGTGGTGATGATGATGATGATTGTAGTGATGATGATTGTAATGATGATGATGATGTCGGTTAAAACTCAGAGAGAGAAAGGAGGGTTACAATTATGTTTGGGAGGATTATAAAGGGTGAAAACATCCATGCGATGTGTCGTGGTGGATGATGCTGGTCAATTGAAACGGACCAAAGGGCTACAATCGACGATTGGAGGAAATTTAAAAAGCATTCAAAATTATTTGCAAGAAAGCAATAACAAATCATGGAAACAAAATTCTTGAAGTGATGTGAAATAAATAATAACTATAATAAATTGAATTACAAGAAAAATTATTGCTTGCAAGCGAAACGGTTTCGCGCGTGCATTCGCGATTATTTAAGATGATGTCTACACTTACACGCTTTTAATTGTACGGCGCTGTAAGATATAGGAGAGTTTCAAATTGCTTACTGGCAAGAACATCTATCCACGAATGTCTGGGTTGCACAAACTCCTATCCAAAACGTTTCACCTACCAACTATTACCCAGGAACATGAACCCGGGAAGTTCTATTACCAACTATTACCCAGGAACATGAACCCGGGAAGTTCTATTACCAACAAACCTCTATCTACCAACTTTTACTAAACAAACAACTTTTACCCACAAACCACTATACACCAACTTCTACACACATGCCTCTATGCACCTTGTTCTACCCATAACAATCTCTACACGCCAACTTCAACCTACATGGTCTTTACTTCTTTACACCAATTTCTACCACCAACTTCCTACCAGTAAACTTCTTCCTTGCCATCGCCAAAATAGAGAGGTTTGTGAGAAGAAATGATCTAATAGACTAATCGATCTCAATCGCATTAAAACAACATTTACTGATGTTCAGCCAGAGTTTCAACATCCAATAAACAAACAACTGTTTAGAAGGTTTTTGTTGACATTTTCCGCTAAGCCGTGATCGGTAATGGTGGAAACCGTGATCACGAGGATAATAGTGGTTATGACGATGGTGATGATGCTGATGACGAGGATGATGATGATGATGATGATGATGATGATGATGATGATGATGATGATGATGATGATGATGATGATGATGATGACGATGACGGTGACGGTGACGGTGACGGCGACGATGACGATGACGATGATGATCATAATTTTGATGATGATGATGTTGTTAATGATTATGATGATGATTATGATTATGTTGATGGTTATGGTTATGGCGTCAAGAATTGTGAAAAAAGAAAGTTAAAAAAGCAGATGAAAGGTGTTTAAATGATATTATGATAACATTAGGATAACATTAGGATAACATTAGGATAACAGAAGATGATTTATATTTTGCATTTATGCTTTTTCATAGCAAAAAAGACTCCTGCTACAAAACAATATAATAAAAAATTATATCTTTGTGGTTGAAATAAAAGTTATTTTTTTATTGAATGAAAAAAAATAATGACGTGACGACGACTACTACAATAACAATGATTTGGATGATGACAATAAATAAGATGATGACGAAAACGACGATGATGACAAAACGAAGGTGATGATGATGATTACGACGATGATGATAATGATGACGATGATGATGATATCTGCTGTTGGATGAAAAAACTACAAAACGCATGCTGTGTTTTAAACAGCCTATATAACAAACTACACCAGGTGTTTCATGACTGAATCAGCAATTGTTCATAATTTGATATAATTTCCTGTCCTTACATTTCCTTCATCATATGGGCTTGCAACTGGTTAGCCATGAAGGAAATCAAAGTTGATTAACAAAATTCACAATAATAGTTTGCTCTTTTTTGACAGACGTTAAATTACAGCAAGTTTTATTTGTTCCATTAGTTTGAAATTTCAAAAACGGCTATTTACACAATACGCGTTTTAGTTTTCAATATCAGTTTTCAGACTCTAATGAAAACACTGGCAGAATTTCTTCGTTATTGAAGAATAGTAACAAATAAGATCTACCTGGCCTACCTGGGAATTATTTCTATACCTGTAAGGTACTGCTGATCAATAGTGTAATTAATTTGAATGCCATATCAATACTATTAATAAAATAATCTGAAATTTAATATGACGATAACTATAAAGAAATGTTGAGTCGCGAAATGAGAAACTAAAGACGCAGAACTAATTAAGCAAGAAAAATAAAATAAAACGATAATACAAGCGCTTTATTATTAATTTATTAAATACTTCCCCTACACACACTTTCTCTCCTTCCCTTCCTTCCTCTCTCTCTCTCTCTCTCTCTCTCTCTCTCTCTCTCTCTCTCTCTTCTCTCTCTCTCTCTCTCTCTCTCTCTCTCTCTCTCTCTCTCTCTCTCTCTCTCTACCTCTCCCTTTCTATAATGGGCTTTATACTAGCGGTTAATAATTTAGTAACTACCGGACAAATTGATCTTTTAAACATGAGATGATGCAGCTGATGCAACAATTAGGCTGCTTGAGATCTCCATCATGAAGCAGTTAGATGTTTAAATATTCAACTGGAAAATATAATAATTAATTGATATTTTTAAGGTTGATAAGTTTAATTTGAAATTGCTTCGTCTGGCGAGTTTGACGTCACGAAGATTTGATTCAAGCAGAAATGTTACCGAGAGGGCATTCATTAGAAAATTTTCTGACCGAAAAAAAATCTTTATAAAAATTTCATCTTTTTATGAAAAAATCACCTGTTTTAATTTAATTAGATGTTATATTTTTTAATAAATATTCCTCATTATTTCTTATTGTGGCGAGTTGTGTCGGGTCGGAAAAAGTGAACCTTCACACCATACTGGTAACAAAGCCTCATGAAAAGTTCTTAAAAAAAATTAATTTCAAAAGAGCAGCATTTAAAAATAACAATATTTCAAAAAAGCAGCATATGAACCTAATATAGCAATTTGAAGTGTTCCATAGAAAACTTCTACCAAGCACAACAAAGATCGATTAGATTTGAAATCTTTTAAAAAGGAATAAAATCAACCAGAACCACACTCAACCAACAAACTAAGTGACGTTGTTTAAAAAGACCATCTTGATATGTTCACGCCAAAACTATACTACAATACTACGGGATCGATAGATATCAGCGTCAACAAAATTCCTTTTATCTCAACAGCAGAATAACAACGAGCCAGTTATATAATCCATCGAGGGAATAATAGATCTGACCGTCAGCACTGAATATCCAGGCCACGAACACAATTATTAAAGTGTTTGGTTGACGCTAGACGGAGGTGTTTCGTACTCTAGTGAATTCAGTATTCAGAAATTATAAAAGAAACATTTGAATGTTAGCTTTTTGATATTTTATTACTTTCTAGTCGGTTTTTTGCAAAGCACAATTAATTTGGAAATGCTTTTATTTTTAAACCATTAAAGAAATCATCGAAATACTTGTCTGCTGCGTTGTCGCAATAATTGTTTTTATAATAATTTTATATTTTTTCACGCCAGGTGTTTTAAGATTTAAATAACTGTATGTCAAAATTTAATCGTTTTAACTCTCCCTGCTCCTTTATCCGGCTTTGTACTGACTCGCAATTAACGAGGGGGAGTTTTGTCGCAATTGTATTTTGAAATACTTAATTAAAAGATTTTATTTAGGTTACAATTTCTGGTGGTGTGTGTGTTTGTGGCTTTCTCTGTACACAAATCTTGCAAATAAAATTTAACCAGCGTTTTGACTAGCTAGGTAGCTGAAACTTTCAGCATAGCTTTATATTGGATGACAATACAAGATTCAATTAAAAAAAAACTTAATTTTTTCTAAATCGAGTGTATTTGAAATAAAAGTTTGTGTTAAAAAACTTGTTTTTTTCTTAACTTATATTCACTTAATTGACGGCGTTGTTTGTTTGTTTGCTTGAATGTTTGCAAACTTTAAAAGTGACGCAATAGTCACTAATTTCCCGTCATCCAATTGCGCTGAAATTTGAAATATAAGCTCACTCCTCATGACAATGCAATCCAATAATTTTTTTAAATTTTATAAAAACATTTTCCTATTTACAATATTAATTATCTATGTTTTAAAATAACAACAAATTAAACATAATTATATAAATATTTACGTTTATGAATTTAAAAAAAAATTGTTTAAAAAATTTGCATTTAATTAAAAACCGGCGAATCCTGAAATATAAATGATTTGTGAAAAAATCTTATTTTTACGGTTTGATTATTTTTCCATTTAAAAAGGGAATGAATTTAGAAGCAATTTCAGCTTCAAACACGCGATCTAGCTGGTTTTGCTCATCTTATAGCAGCTATAAACCAACAAACTAAAACTTTTCATCGTGTTTTAGACACATTTTCTCATGCCAACCCACGTCTTTCTGATGGACTTAAATTTAAACAGAGTGTTGTCATTACTACACGCTACCACAGGCTTGCATTCGTCACCTGCAGACTTCTGAATAAGTAAAACAACCCTTGCAGTCATGGGACTTGTCTCTAAAGAGGAGTCAATACATCAAGGTGTAAATTGAAAATATCTATTCTATGATAAATGGTAATTATCAGTTAATTGTGTTTGACTATATAATTAATTTTTTTATTTTAAATTTTTATTACTTATTTTTGAGTTTGTAAAATTGTACAAATTTGCTAAAAATAATTATGAATATTAAAAACGATATTACAAATAAAAAAAATTACTAAATAAAAAGGCATTTATTTCTAGAACATAATTTGTTATTAAAGAAAAACAAAAGTGGAAGATAAAAAAGTATTAAATGAAACAATAAATCACTTCTATAGAAACGAAATTTGGTCATTCTTTATAAGTTTGTCCTTTTTCTCTTCCACCCACGCAATCTTCCCATCCAAAATTTTTTATTTCGCTTTCACTTGAACTTTGACCAGAGCTTATCAATCTGCTCCTTATGCGATCTCGAGTCCTTCCAGATGCAGAAATGTTTATCACTCCTCACTCTTCCTCGCTCTTTCTTTTCACTCTTTTCTTCACGCTTTATTTTTTTATCACTCTTCATCATCATTTAATTCCTCACTTTCCATGTTCACTTTTTCTCACTTTTTTCCTTTACCAATCCTCTTCGTTTTTTCTCACTTTTCTTCTCAAGGCGTCCTCTTCACTCTCCTTCACTCTTCTTCACTCTCACTCCTCACGTTTCATTTTCATTTTGTTTTCACTTTCCTCACTTTCCTCACTTTTCTCACTTTCCTCACTTTCCTCACTTTTCTCACTTTCCTCACTTTCCTCGCTCTTTTTCACTCTTCTTCTTCACTTTTCTCCACTTTTTTTCGCTTTTCTTCACTCTTCACTCTTCCCTTTCACTTTCCCTCTTCTTTCTCCCTCTTGACTTTTGTCTTCGCTTTTTTCTGTTTTCTAATTTCAGAAAATATTTTGTTTTTTGCCTACTTTGTGTTTGGTTATTTTTTCTTTTTTTAATTTCGCTTTTATTTTATTTTTCGTCTCTGTTTTTTATTTTTGTTTTGTCATAATTGTTTATTTATGCATTTTCCACGTTTTATCATATTGCTATTCTGCCTTCTAGTTTTCTTGTGTTTTGTTAGTTTCATAAAAATAAACAATTTTTTTGTTTTTCAATTTTATAAAAAAAAATTAGTTGTTTTTATAATTTATTTTACGAGATGGTCACGTTGTAGCAAACCGCCTACGTACTTTTCGAGGGTTTCATTCAACGATTTGAGTTATTAAATTCTTTTAAGATTTGTAAACAAATTCATCAAGTGTGGGTGTCCAAATAAATAGTGCTGTTGCCGTTCATTGGTCAAGTGAAGATCATATGAATTCTCATGGAGGAAGTAGATATGCCGGAAGTAGTCAGGGTTGACAAAGATGACTGTACTTGGCAATTAATTTTTATAAGGTTTTGATTATTATAACAATATAATAGAGATAGTTACGCTGAACTAATATGGAGGAATTGATCATGATGATGATCAAGTTTCGCGGTAAGTATTTCCCTGTTAGGGATGAGGTTATCCCAGCATTTCATTTATTTGCCCCAATGGTAGTCAAACGAATACCAGTGGCTCCGTTGGAAATAGAGCTAGCAAGATTTTGATTACGGTTGTCTATGTCGTAGTAATCTGCGTAAGTACGTTTAATATAACAGTTATCAGGAACAGAGTTAAGTAGACTAGACATGAACGTTATTTCCATAGCTGTTCAAGTGATTGAACAAAGAAAAATGTTTGGTGGAAGTAAAATCAGCCCTGCGTAGAATAGTCGCTGAACAAGAAGTGAATCACAGAGATTTTGATTTTACTGAAAAAAAGTTCAAAGAAATAAATGCTGAGTTACGTCGGATTATGTCAGAGCTCGATGAAAGTCAGGAAAGGTCCGGAGAGGTCAGAATAGGTCAGAAGAGGTTGAAAAAAATCAAAAACAAAAGCAACAAAAAGTTGTGGGATTTAATGTTATAAAAATGTTTTTATAGCATTATGTGATGGTTGTATGCATTTTAATTGTTTATGTTAGAGACATAAATTCCTACTCAGCTTGACTATATGATCCGGAGATAACTCACTAAATGTCACGAATTAATTTAAGGTAAACACTTTTCCAGGTATGCTATATAACAGACCGCGTTCAACATGTTACCTATCGCTAACACGCAGCATAGAGCTTTCATACAAGGTGGCTTATTTCAGCTGCGTAAACGTCGTAAATGTTAAAATACATTTTTCTCAGAACCAATTGGACGCCATGTTGGTTAATAACATTCAAATAAAAATAAAAATAATAAACAGTAAATAATATTTAAAATAAAAATAAATAAACAATAAATAATATTAAAATAAAAATAATAAACAATAAATAATATTAAAATAAAAATAATAAACAATAAATAATATTTAAAATAAAAATAATAAACAATAAATAATATTAAAATAAAAATAATAAACAATAAATAATATTAAAATAAAAATAATAAACAATAAATAATATTAAAATAAAAATAATAAACAATAAATAATATTTAAAACAATGATGACAAACAATAAATAATATTTAAAACAATGATGACAAACAATAAATAATATTTAAAACAATGATGACAAACAATAAATAATATTTAAAAACAAAAATAATAATATTCTTCATGAGAGTCGAAGGAAATAAGTTGGTGGCGAACGCCGAAAATGGCGACTGCTGAAGTGAAATCTACGAGGCTTAAGTAAGACCTACGAGGGAAAAGCAAATGCAAGAAAGTCATTAAGTTAATCACAAAGAAATGAAATGAATGAAATAAATCAATCCAATATAACCCAAGCCTTGGCAGAAAAAATGGTTGTTTATATTAATAGTTTATAGTCTCTCACAGCGAGTGTATTAAAACTAAATGAACGTCAAAGTAAGATTTACTAGAATATTTCTTGTCACAAATCACAATTCCCTCTTACTTATTTTCGCTCTCGTATATCTTGCAGACTGGAACATGGCTTGCATTGCGCCAGGATGAGTTAGAATAAGAATTATTTATAGCCACATGTATAATGGATTTACTAACATAATAGCGGTGTTTTTAAATAAAATGTCCTGGATATTTATTACATTTTTTTATTAAATTGGTGACTATTTAACGTGGTGATGAATTTCTGGTTAAAATTAAATTAACTTTTATGATATAAAAACTAGTAAAAAAATGAAATAGTCTGGCAAATAAAAAAAACATTACCCAAATTTGAAAAAAATAAGTTTTTTTTAATATCTTTTTAAAAACTTTTCAATTAAAGTTGAAATAAAAGAAAGAACACCAAGAAACGTAAATCATTATTTCGTTCATATTTGTGCCTCTCACTTTTTCTTTCTCAGCATCATTTTCATCAATATTTCACTTGTGTATGTACTGTGTATATGCAATATTGTGTATGTGTGTGGGAGCAGTGTAAACAAACTGAAATAAAGTCAAGTTGATGTCACAGAATAAGTTTAAAAAAATAACTAGCAGGGTCACCCGGTGTTGTCCGGGGATTTTCATTAGCTGTTTCAGGGCGGCAAGCCACCCAGTGATCTAAAAGTCAACCCGTGAGAAACAGAAACGTTATCGAGTCGATTTTTTATGTTCTTCTGGGGTTTCGGGGTTCATTTTTAGTAACTGTCATACAATATTTATGAAAATGATAAAATTAGGCTTTTGATATTTGAAATTATTTTACTGATGTGCACCGATAAGAAAAATCCGCCATTAGTAGTAAACGTAAATACACTCCATCACTGCGAAATGCGAAAGAATGCGAAATGGCGAAACTTGCACTAAAATAAGCATAAAATTCAACCCAAACGTTTATTTCCATGGTTATCTAAGAAAGAATAAAAAAATTGTTATTGTTTTACCTCTTGAAATAATTATAAATGCAAAACGGTCCGCATTAATTTTGACGCGCATCTTACACAACAAATTTTGTCACGTGAAGTTAACGCAACACATACCACTGTTTAGGAGTAGCAACTTATATGGCGCCGATACTTCAACAGCAAACAATCGATAAGTAAGTACGCTTAAATATTATTTTTAAGTTTTATATATAAAAGCTGTTTAAAAAAAAAAATTTAACTTTCTTTTCTTATTTTAGTGAAATCGATTAACTTAGACATCAATTTATTCTCTCATCAAGTTTATTTATTTAAATGTTTTTTTTTTAAATTAAAAATTAATTTATTTGTAGCTTCAAATTCTGCATGGGAAAACGTTCCACTCCTAACCACACGTGTAAGCTTCTCCTACTGTGTTTTTTTATGTTTAAATCTTTTTTTTTTCAAATCTGAAAACGGATTAAAGTATTGTCACCGGATATACATGCTAAAAATGAACTTCTTACAACCATTAGAAGTGCTTCAGGAAAGCTTTAAAAAATTCTATGATATAACAGTGCAAGCTAATATAAGCGTTGTAAAAACTAACCAAGTTTTTAAACGATAACTTGGTCAAAACTTATCTGACGAAAGTGATGGTAACTACAGTGGTGGGCTGCATTCACAATGATGATAATAGAGATAATGAAGCTTATTATGACAGTGATGATGATAATGATGATAATGACGATACTTGCGATAATTATATTGGTGAAGAGAGTGGTGATGCTGCTGCTGCTGATGATGATGATGATGATGATGATGATGATGATGACGATGATGATGATGATGATGATGATGATGATGATGATGATGGTGGTGATGGTGATGATGATGATGATAATGATAATGATTAGCTAATTAATTATAGTGACGCTGACGAATTTAAACAAATAATGTTTATGGTGATGATAACGATGAGGTTAGTGATGATGATGATGATGCTATAACGATTGGGAAGAACGATTAATGCCGGTAAGAAGATGAATGAGATTCCTCGAAGGAAGAGAAACGATTGTGATGACACCGATGACACCCCTTCCATCAATTTCTCATTTTTAATGTTCACATATTTCACATTCCTACGTCGCTATAATATTTTTATTGACACTTGCCGTTTATTCTCTTGTGGTGGAGAGGAAGGGATGGAGTCAATGAAGGGAAAAATAAAAGAAATAGTGGTGAAAATAAGCAAGGTAAAAAGGGAACCTGGATGGTAATATACGGGGAATGTGTTATGGTGAAGTGTGTTATGGGGAAGTGTGGTATGGAGAAATGTGTTATGGGGAAGTGTGTTATGGGAGAGTGTATAATGGGGAAATGTGTTATTGGGAAGTGTGTTAGGGGAAAGTGTGTTGCGATGTGTTATGGGAGAGTGTGTTATGGGGAAGTGTGTTATTGGAACGTGTGTTATGGGGAAATGTGTCATGGGAGAGTGCTTTATGGGGAAGTGTGATATGGGAGAGTGTGTTATGGGGCAGTGTGTAATGGGAGAGTGTGTTATGGAGGAATTTGTAATATGAGAGTGTGTTATGGGGGAGTTTGTTATGGGAAATTGTGTTATGGGGAAGTGGGTTATGGGGAATGTGTATAATGGGGAATTGTGATATGAGGAAGTGCGTTATGGTGGATGTGTGTTTTGGGAGATTTGTGTTTTGGGGAGTTGTGTAATAGGGGAGTTGTGCTATAGGGGAGGTGTGTTATAGGGGAGGTGTGTTATAGGGGAGGTGTGTTATAGGGGAGTTGTGTTATAGGGGAGGTGTGTTATAGGGGAGGTATGTTATAGGGGAGTTGTGTTATAGGGGAGGTGTGTTATAGGGGAGGTGTGTTATAGGGGAGTTGTGTTATAGGGGATTTGTGTTATAGGGGAGGTGTGTTATAGGGGAGGTGTGTTATAGGGGAGGTGTGTTATAGGGGAGGTGTGTTATAGGGGAGGTGTGTTATGGAGAGGTGTTTCATGGGGGAGCTGTGTTGTGGGGTAGATGTTTTATGGTGGAACAATATAAGTTCTTGATTTCGGCCTTTTAAAAATTGCATTGACACAAAATTTATTTATGTACCCCCCCCCCATATTGGATTATTTTGTGTAACATGGAAGATACGCCAACTAACCTCCCCACAGAAAGCAATCAAAGCAGTGCGTAAAATTCGGGCATACAAAGAAAACCTTTGATTTACCACAGCCTCATTTAGTAAAAGATAGTTTTAATTTAGGAAAATTCAATTTACGCATTCTCTCATGCAAGTATCGCGTTCCTGGGTTCTATCTAGAAAACCCTAGCGTTAATAAAAAAAACTTTTTTATGGGTTTTCTAAAATTAAAAAAAGAAAACAAAAGGATTCACGTTTGAAATAAAACATTTGGACGTTCACAAAGATTTTTTAATAAATGCAGACGTCCAGTGATGACACATTCATTCGATCAAAACAAATAATAAAGAAAAAAAGAAGAAAAAAAGTAAGATTTAATATCGTCCATCCAAACTTTGACACTTCCTGCGCCAGATTCAATTTGTACTTCCGTCCGATTTTTTTTATTTTTTTCTCTCTGGAGACAGAAAAATAACGTTTTGATGCTTTTTTTCTTCGCACTCAAGATTTTTTTTACGCGGCATAAATAATTAAACTGAACTTTAAAAATTGCTTGACGACTGAAGAATACGGGGGCGTCATTTTAAAATGCCAAGTTTAAAAATAATTTGAAAACATGACATCAGACTAACAAAACTTTAAAAACCAAAATATTATTATATTAAACAGGTGTTTTTGTTTTGCAGGTTTTATTTGCTCGTATTTTTTTTAAATAAAATAATTTTTTACTTTTTTCTCATTTTTAGTAGTTTTTAACCTCGAGAAGGTGAATTCCAAGAAACTCAGCCAAGCAGGAAGCGAATGGGACAGTGAGCAATCGAGCTAATGATGCGTGAAAAGTCATTTGGCCAGAAGCTGTGCTGTCACGTGGTTTGTTTTTGTTCTTCTTATTTTTAAAAAAAAGTTCTTCTACTCTTGCTTTTTCGGGTTTTTATATTCGTTATGAAAAATGGTTCAATCAACGTTTTAGGTTTGTTTGAGCGGTTCACGTTACAGATAAACATTAATAATAATGGACGTTGTTTGCTTATAACAAGATGAAACTGTGCAAAATAGATAAAAAAAAACTATAAAAAAAACAATTTCTTCACACATAAATATCAGAATATCAACAATGCAAGTTGGCAACTTCTAGTAAAGTTATTAATTATGCTGAAACATGTTAAAAATAAATGATAACTTTATTTATTTATTTAGCCATTTATTTTTTTATTTGTTTAATTTTGATTAAATCGAATTAAAAGTTCATCTATATATATATATAAAGCTCGTGAAGGTGTTTGTGTCCACACTCTTTCGAAACGGCCAAACCGATTTTTATTAAATTTGTTGTGTACGTTTGGTAAGTCTGAGGATAGGTACACGTGAAATTTCATAAAAATTGGTTCAGCCGTTTCGAATGAGTTTATATATAATATATAGGCCAAAATATAGGCTATTCGACTGAAGCTGGCAGTCCCACCACCTGCAGCAAAAAACATCCCAATTGAAATCAAAAGAAAAAGAAGTCGCCCAGCCAAAGCAACAAAAGCTCTATTGGTGCAATAGATTTTGAGGTTTTTTAAGCATTTCAATCTCATACAACAACATACCATGAAATCATTTGCTACAATCTTTAATTTCTTTAAAAAATAAATTTTCTATTTGAAATGCATACCATAAAACATGTTTTCCAATTACATTGCTTTCAAAGAGTTATTTTATAGTGAGCAAAATACAGTATGCAAAAATTAAAGTTATAGTGTGTAAAAAAAATTTATAGTCTGCAAAATATGGTGTGGAAAAACTAAAAATATAGTGTGCAAAATATAGTGCGGAAAAACTAAAATTATAGTGTGCAAAAACTTTTTTTATAGTGTTCAAAAAATAGTGTGCAAAAATTATTTTTATAGTATGCAAAAATTAATTTTGTAGTGTGCAAAAATTAATTTTGTAGTGTGCAAAAATTATTTTTATAGTGTGCATCTAATATTTGTATAGTGTGCAAAATTGAATTTTATAGTTTGCAAAATTGGATTATTTAGTTTGCATTTAATTGTGACCCATATATATATATATATATATATATATATATATATATATATATATATATATATATATATATATATATATATATATATATATATATATATATATATATATATATATATATATATATATATATATATATATATATATATATATATATATATATATATATATATATATATATATATATATATATATATATATATATATATATATATATATATATATATATATATATATTGCTATATCTACGTTTATAATTTTATTATCAAAACTAATCCACCTCAGAAAGACATTATTATTATTATTATTATTATATTAAAAGGTATTGGACCCGGAATACGATTTGACGTAATTACAACAATATATATATAGATATATATATATATTTATATATATATTTATATATATATATATATATATATATATATATATATATGAGTCTCTGTCTGTTTGATTTTGGCCTATATATTATATATAAAGTCATTCGAAACGGCTGAACCGATTTGGTAGGTCTGGGGATAGGTTGTAGGCTATTTAGAATATATTTTTAAAATTATTTTAAAAATTTATAATGTAAAAAATAAAGAAGTGCAATTATGTCGTTTTTATAGGAAAATGCAACAGATAGAAATGCATATATATATATATATATATATATATATATATATATATATATATATATATATATATATATATATATATATATATATATATATATATATATATATATATATATATATATATATATATATATATTGACAGTATTTGGGTATCAAATTCTCGCATAAACACGCTCTATTAAATGTTACGGCCTATTTTCTACAACACCATTTCTTTACTACTGCTTCAAACCGTCTAAATTTTCTTTCTGAGTTAACTACACAGTCAACAGTGCACAAAACTTTATTGTCACAAGGGGTTGACCGGCCGGTTTCGGCTTTATCCATCATCAGAACCCCTATAATAAAGTAAGGAAAATCAATGTATAGAATATTAGACAAAAGCCAAATATATAAAGATAGAGAAACACTAATAAAACCATTCAAATATAAAACTAAAAACATAGAATTCATATATATATATATATATATATATATATATGAATTTAAATTGAATTGAATATATATACGCATGTATATTTCAGGTAAGCTTTATTCTGGATGACAATACATGAATTTAATGTTTCGGACATGAATTAGGCCTTAAATCAATTAAAATTAATCAAATCAAACTAATCAGACAGCTCAAGAAACTCATATACATATACATATACATATTCATATATATATATATATATATATATATATATATATATATATATATATATATATATATATATATATATATATATATATATATATATATATATATATATATATATATATATATAAAAGAACATGTCCTGACTGACTGACTGACTGACTGACTGACAGATGACTGACTGATAATCAACGCCGAGCTCAAACGCCTCATCCTAGGAATGTGAAATTTGGAACTTATATTACTTTTATAGCGTAAACATTCGCTAAGAAAGGATTTTTGAAAATTTTGCTCCTGAGGGGAAAAAACTGGAAAAAAAACTTTTTTCTAAAACAATGTATATCTCGAAAACCAAAAATGAAGAGATTTTGAAATTTGGTATGTAGATTCTTTTTGAAAAATAAAAAGATACGTGTTTTACCATTCTTTGAAAATTCGGTTTCCCGGACCTCAAATGTGGGTTGGAAAATTGGGTTATTTGGTTTTTAAAGTAGCTTCTACTCAAAAACTGTTAATGCTACAGGAGTAAAAATTAGTATTTAGTTTCTACTCCAAAAATAATGAAATACGTGTTTTAGCATTTTTTGAAAATTTGATTTCCAGGACTTCAAATGGGGGGTGGAAAATAGGGTTATTTGTTTTTTAAAGTAACTGCTACTCAAAAACGGTAAATACCACAGATTTAAAAATTAGTATTTAGTTTCTATTCTAAAAATAAAGATATACGTGTTTCACCATTTTTTTATAAATTTGGTTTCCAGGACCTTAAATTTGGACTGGACAATAGGATTACTTGGTTTTTAAAGTAACTGATACTCAAAAACTGTAAATGCTACAAAAGTAAAAATTAGTATTTAGTTTCTACTCTAAAAATAATGATATACGTGTTTCACTATTTTTTGAAAATTTGGTTTTCAGGACCTCAAATGTGGGGTGGAAAATTGGGTTACTTGGTGTTTAAAGTAACTGCTACTCAAAAACTGTAAATGCTACAAAAGTAAAAATTAGTATTTAGTTTCTACTCTAAAAATAAGGATATATGAAATTTAGGTTTTCATGATCTCAAATGTGGGGTGGAAAAAGGTTTCTTTGGTTTTTAAAGTAACTGCTACTCAAAAACTGTGAATGCTACAGATGTCAAAATTAGTGTTTAGTATTTACTCAAAAAATAATGATATAAGTGTTTCAACATTTTTTAAAAATTTGGTTTCCAGGACCTCAAATGTGGGGTGGAAATAAGGGTTATTTGATTTCAAAATAACTGCTACTCAAAAACTGTAAGTGCTACAAATGTAAAAATTAGTATTTTGAAGTTTTGTGCCGGTTAAAAGTAGCTAAGTCCAGTTTATCACCGGTTGGGCCAAGCCGTTGTTTTAGAGTCTTCACACGGGCCAGGCCAAACCTTAAATCAAAGTGGGACGGGCCGAGGTTTTTCACCAAGTATATAGATATTTTAGTGATTTTAGGGTCTTCAGTTGGGCCGGGCCAAACCTGAAGTCAAGGTGGGACGGGCCGAAGTTTTTCATCAAGTATATAGAACTTCTAGGCCTGTAAGAATGGGCCGGGCCTAATTCAAACTGGCTGTTCCGGGCCAGGAGTTTAGGTTTTTAAAACGGGCTGGGCTAAGTTGTCGACGGGCCGAGCCGAGACCTAAAAAATTGA
The DNA here is from genome assembly GCA_963978895.1 of Erpobdella octoculata. Taxonomy (NCBI): domain Eukaryota; kingdom Metazoa; phylum Annelida; class Clitellata; order Hirudinida; family Erpobdellidae; genus Erpobdella; species Erpobdella octoculata. Next base: position 31,213,527 of record OZ022243.1, on the reverse strand, counting down.
TCTCTACTATGGATGCACGGTTCAAACTCTCTAATTTCATGCGAGCGAAGCCGCTACGGGCACTGCTAGTATATATATATATGAAATTCTGTTAATGAGGCACAACGATTGTATAGTAGAGAATTTGAAATTTACTATCGATACGCTTAACTCACTGAGTTTAATGCCGATGGAGATGCGCGATATAAGGTTCATGACCCATAATGCTGGCGGTTGCCGAGCTGTGGTGTTTTTTGATAATACCAAAATTAGGAAGCATTCGATGTAAATAAATTTATTAAATGTAAAGCTTAATTTATAAATTGGAACCATTATATTATTAAAAGCTACCTGTAATAGAAATTACAAGCTCTAGTTTTTTTCGCAAAAATGTATTAAATACAAGTACTGTTTATACGCCTATTGACGAGAATAATGTAAATCTAAACGGAAGCAATACCAATAAAATGTTTCATATTATATTTTTTAGTTATAATTTTTTATTATAATTAAACATGGTATAAAAATTAAAAATATAAGATTTAAATAGAATCTTGAATTAAAAAATGTTCCTTACAGAAAATCTCTTGAAACTAATTATAATTGTTGGATTTTCTCAATCTCATCAATATCTTCTGCATCAAGTTTATGGATAGGACGCCCGAAATGTGCCTCAATGGCTTTCAACATCTTCATAGAAGTTTGACTGTCAACCATATTAATGGCCAGTCCATCTTTGCCAAATCTTCCCGTCCGTCCAATCCTGTGCAAGTACGTCTCAAAGTCAACATTGCGCTTCTGGTCAACAGGTAGGTCAAAGTTTATAACGACCGTAACTTGATCTATATCTAACCCTCTGGCAGAAACGTTAGTCGATATAAGCAGCCTAACATTTCCTTCCCTGAATTTTGAAATGACATCTGCACGCTCTTCAACAGTCAGATCACCTGAGAGGAGTCCAACCTTTTGCCCAATTTTCGTCATTTTCTCTGCTAGCCAGCTAGCGCATTTTTTTGTGTGGCAGAAAATCATAGCTTGTCCAATGGTAATGGCTGCATAGATGTTGCAGAGATACCTGTACTTATCCTCATTAGATTCACATTGTATGTAATACTGAGATATATTTTCTAAACTTTCATCTTCTTTCTTCAAGCGAACTACCATGGGATTCGGGACGGCATGACTGGCAAACTTCATAACATCTTCAGTGTAAGTTGCAGAGAAGAACAGAATTTGACAATCACTTCTCAGTGATTTTGCAATCCTCATCGTTTGTTCTTGGTGGCCTTGAATGTCAATCATGACGTCGGCTTCGTCAAGTACAAAAACATTGACCTTAGACATGTCAACGACTTTCCACTTGCAGCACCAATCAAGTGTGGTGCCTGGAGTTCCAACGATGATGTGATACGGCACAATTTCTTTTCTTAATACTCTTGCACCTTTAACGGCAAGCCCAATGTTAAGTCCCGTAACAAAGTGTCCCATCTCTTTAATGACGTTTCCAATCTGCAAAGCCAACTCGTACGTTGGGGCCAAACAGATGCATTGTGTGTAATTCTTAGAGACGTCTGTTTTACTTAGCATCGTTAGAGCAAAGGCAGCTGTTTTACCAGTACCGCTCTGTGATTGGGCAATTAGGTTTGTTCCTTGTTTGCCGAGCAAAGCAGGCAGTACTGTCTCCTGTATTTTAGATGGTTTCATAAAGTTCATCCTATATATGCCTCTCAGCAGTTCACTGCTCAAATTTAACTGCTCAAATGATTGCACTGAAAATAGTGGAGATTTTGGATCGCATCTCAAAATTTCTATGTTACTCTTACTATTAATCAGATGGTTTCTTTTGTTAAGTAAAGAAAGAATGGCTTTACTTGTCGGCGTTTCTTCTGTCTGTTCTGATGACGACATATTGTCATTAAACAACATTTTTATCAAATACTTTTTTTCTAAATAGAAAATAGTACAAAAGACAATAATCGTAATTATACATTTTTTGGTCATTTTGTACCTTGAGCTCCCCAAACCGGAAAAAGATATATATATATATATATATATATATATATATATATATATATATATATATATATATATATATATATATATATATATATATATATATATGTATATATATATATATACATATATATATATATATACATACATATATACGTATATATATATATATACGTATATATACGTATATATATAAATATATATATATATACGTATATATATACGTATATATATATACGTATATATACGTATATATATACGTATATATATATACGTATATATACGTATATATATATATATATATATATATATATATATATATATATATATATATATATATATTGCGAATAAACTGTGGAATCAATTTATCTTTGAGACACGCTCCAAGAAACACAACTCGACATTTGGCAGAAACAACTTTTCGAGCCAAATTCTCGACCTTTCGGCACAAAACTCTCTGTTCGAAACTCCACTTGTAGTGTATATATATATATATATATATATATATATATATATATATATATATATATATATATATATATATATATATATATATATATATATATATATATATATATATATATATATATATATATACCAGTGTTGTTTCAGTTAGGGTTTTTCAGTTAGAGTATCAGTTAAAGTTAGCCAATTTAATATTTCCGTAAATAGGGCTATTTTATGTGGACCGTCTGGTTGTGCCATCCACTCCAAGCCGCATTTTATAGCTGTTAGCTCAGCCGTATAAATACTAACGTCATTCGTGACTCTCTTAGCTATTTTCATATCTTTTTCCGGGATATAAATTCCCACAGCTGCTACATTGTCTATCTTAGATGCATCTGTGTAGATATGTGTCGAATCTGTATATGTAGCAATCAGTTCCTTAGCTTTTGAACGAATGGCAGACCAGATGGGACTCTGCTCAAGAAAGTCGACACTACTGGTCTCTCGAAAAAAAGTCTCTAATAAAATTAAATTCAAGACAACAAACAGAAAAAAGGAAGTCATCATTTCCCGACTCCGACTTGGAAAGTGTCGGCTGAAACAAAATTTGAAGGGAATGAACTTCATGAGACAGGTTTGTGCGAAACCTGCGGAACAGAGGAAACAATCGAGCACTTGTTGCTACACTGCAAAGAAACGACACAACTAGGAATGGAACTTGGGAACTTTTGTAAAAGGATCCAAAAACCAACTACACTCCAAACCATACTGAACTCGGAAATATGCCACGACATCATCTATAAATGGATACAAAATAATCCTAAAGAACTGTAAATATAGAGAAAAATTATTTAGTGTAAATAAGTATTTTTTTCATTTTGATTTTGTTTTCGCGTCTTAAAACACATGGTGTAAAAGACTATAAACTATAATAAAAAAAAAAAAATAAAAAAAAAAAAAATTTAATATTTTTTTAGTTAGTATTACAGTTAAAGTTAATTTTTTTTCATTTTTTCCAGTTAATATTAAAGTTAATAATTTTTTCAGTTACTATTACAGTTGTAAAACAGTTATTAATATAACCCAGTACTGATATTACTAAGCAAACGCTGTCTCAGTTTCACTTCTTGTGCATCTGAATTCCATTTTTTTTTAATAAAAGCAGGCGAAGTAGTCTGTGCGCTATTCTGGTTTCCTGTATCATTTTCGATTAGTTTGCGCTTGGTATTTAGCTTTTTGCGATTTCTCTCCAAAACCTCAAGTTCTTTTGCCACTTCCTTATGTCTATGACTTAGATGATTTACTTTTCAACAGAGATACGCAAGTTTCGACCACGTGAGCTTCCGAATCTTTTTCTCCCACACGTTGCATCGGCTTTTATCAGTAGAGGGTTCGTAACTTAAATAACGCCAAACTCCATTTTCTTGTTTTTGGCCAGAATTTATTTTTAACATTGTTCATACGTCGTTAAATGCAAATAAAGCGATGAAAAAGCAAATCATAGACAATAGTAGAGATAAAAGACACGAGTGGGTCCGGTTACCAAATATAAACAAAGAAATAAAATTTTGGCGCATTTCTGTATTGGATTTTCCGAAAACATTTTTTTTTTCAGTTTGTATTACAGTTACTACTTTTTTTTACTATTAGTATTACAATTAAAGTTAACATTATTTTTCAGTTAAAGTTTCAGTTAGTACTTAACTTAAATCTCTTTTTTCAGTTATTAGACCAAATTCAGTTAAAGTTACGCTTAACTGAAACAACACTGATATATACGTATATATACGTATATATATATATATATACGTATATATACGTATATATATATACATATATACGTATATATATATATATACGTATATATATATACGTATATATACGTATATTATATATATATATATACGTATATATACGTATATATATATATATATATACGTATATATAAATAAATAAATGAATATATATATATAAGTATATTTACATATATATATAGTAAACAAAACGAAAACATGGCGATAGTGGCCGCAGCGCAGGTATTTACGCAACTATGCGCTAGGTAATTGTTGTCAGGTGCACGCAATCAGGCTAGGTACGTCTACCGCGTCGTAATGTTGACAAGTCGAGCGAATAGCTGGAAAGAAGACACGGACTCCACCGGAAGACGGTCATCGGACAAGTCACCAACGCCGCGGCCACTCACACTTTCCGGACTGGAGTTATCACGTGATGGGGATCCATGAACGGGACACAGGCCCTGGCCATCATTGCCGACGACGTCAGCGATCGGAAGGTGAGCAGGAGTAAGAGGGCCGACTCCTTGGTTGCCACGAGAAATAAAGTTGTCCTCGCCGCTCGCCGATGAAACCAGATGAACATTGTTAAGAACATCGGTTGTCGGAGTCAGAGAACAAATGGCGATTAGAGTGTCTTCTTCTGGGTCGCCAAAAGAAACGGAATTGTTTTCGCCGGTGGCCATCTGAACTTCTTTAACTTCATTAAGAACATCTGTAGTTTGATGGCTAACGGTAATTGGAGTATCAACTTCTTGGTCGCTACAAGAAGCGGAATTGTCTTCGCTGCATACGGCTAGATCTTGGTCGATGTTGCCAAGAACGTCGGCAGACGGAAGGCAAGTGGTGATTACAGGGTCGACTGGTCTGTCGCCACAGGAAGTAGAAACCACCTCACCACCGACTTTTGAAACATAGGAGTGAGCGCACACATTCGAAGTATGGCGTGGCTCGTGCGCGCGCGAAGTCGTTTCACTTGCGGAGTTATGAGTGACGGGATAGACGTTAGCACAGCCGCCGTCTGCACCACAATGTAGCAGCAAGGTACGTCCGAACTTGTCGTCGTGGATATTTATGCTAGGTCGTTGCTGAGAGATCATCAACGCCTCTTTAATTTTGAGACGATTAGGATCAGGGTCGTAAGAGACAACCTCGGTGTTGTCGCGAAGCATTTTTTGGTTTGGCTTAGAGCCGTGGAATTTGATAAAATGCGCGTGTAGACTCCCACCCTGTGTGTGCATCGTCAGACGGCGAGAGAGTGTTGTCCGAGTGTGGCCGATGTAGGTTTCAAGATTATTGTGAGCGTATGGGCAAGTAAACTTGTAGACGACGTTTTTTCTCTGCAAAACGCCGCCGTTAATAGGGCTATTTCTCAGAACCAGGTTATGGGTTTTCAAGTTTTTGTAGTAGATGTGCAGTTTTAACTCCTCAGATGAAGGATTGGAAACTTTAACGTTGTCATAGATTATATTTCTTAATACTTTTTCATCCTGTTTGTAGTTGTCGTGCATTTGAGCACGATAGAAGATGGGAATGAATGACCTCTTAGATTGCTCTGTGGTTGCTGAGTTATTAACTTTTCCAGCGACGAACTTTTTTATAGTTTCATCGACCATTGTATTTGAGAAATTGTTGTTAATAAGGAGAGCTTTTATTCTTTTGAGTTCAGCATCAAAGTCGTTCCAATTGTCAGAGTAGTTGTAGGCACGATTTAGATAACCGGTAATTACACTGGTTTTGTACCTTTCAGGGCAGTAACTATCGCCGCTTAGACAATCGCCACCACTTGTTGGTTTTGTGTATACAGTTGATCTAAAACCGTGTTCGGTTTGCGTGAGCAGAAGATCAAGGTACGCCAACTGCTTGTTAAAATTGCTGACCTCCGTTGTGAACTTTAGAACGGAGTTTAGTTGTAGTTGTTGTTGTAGTTTTTCGAGATATGATACGTCCTGACATAGAACGATAATATCATCGACGTAACGAGCGTATAACAAAGGTTTTGTAAACGTACTGAAAACCTTGTTTTCAAGGTGACTCATATAAAATTCAGCGAACGTGGGTCCGAGAGGTGAGCCCATTGCGACGCCGTCTAATTGAACGTAAAGTTCACCGTTAGGATGACGAAAAGGAGTATCAAGGGTGCATAAGGACAAAATCTTCTTCAACGTTTGTTTATTGATAGAAGGTGCCTTTAGCGATGGGTTTTCGTAAACACAATCTATGATGATATCGATTGTTTTTCTGACTGGAACGTTAGTGAACAGACTTTCAACGTCGAGAGAAGCCAAAAGCCCATCACAGTTTTTAACAGTTCTAAGCAATCCAATAAAGTCATTCGTTGATTTCAAAGAGTAGCGACTAGGAAGATAAGGAGTTATTATTTTGTTGATCGTTTTGGCTAATTGGTAAGTTGGTGTAGGACATTGGGATATGATTGGCCTCAATGGATGGTCGGGTTTATGGAGTTTGACGTTACCATAGAGATAAGCTGGAGAATAATCGCCAATAATCTGAGAAATCTTTTTATCCTGTAAGTCAGAATTAGCAAGTCCAATGAGCCTGTTGGCTTCTTTTTTAATTAAAGAAGTTGGATCGCGTTTGATTTTTCGAAACTTAGTGTCGTCGGATAGAATAGAATTGAGTTTATTAAAATAATCAACTTTATTCAAGACAACGTAAGTAGATGACTTGTCAGATTTTCTTAAAACGATGTCGGGATTACTTTTAATAGATTTATGAGCTTCTATGAGACGTTTTGGAAGAGTTGAAAGTTTTCTATTTCTATGCAAGTGGCTTTCAGCACGAAGAAATGCCTCGAAACCAGGATTTACGATTACACGGCGGCTAACAGCCAAATGTAAAATCTGCTCGTATACAATTTCAAGTTCGGTTTGTTTAATGAGAGGATTGTAACGGCTACCAATGTGGCAGTTGAAACCCAGCTGTAGAAAGTCAGTTTCGTCTTTATTTAAGGAGTAATCAGACAGATTAACATAGTGTAGAACGTTGTTTTTCAAGAGATAGTGGTCGCCATAAAGTCTAGACAATTTATCGGTTATGGCGTTTCTTTTTTTAGCGTCGTAGTTATCAGAAAATAATTTTATTTGCTGTTGCAGGCTGTTATTTTCCTCGGAAAGTGTTGTCAAACATTGGTCATATCTTTGATCTAATATAGAAAACTTCTCTTCAGCAGCCTCCAACTCGTCGGCAATGAATTGACTGCCTGAGATTGGAGATTTCTTGTTAAATGCCTTTTTAGAGCGTAGATAATTTTGAACGTATTTCGGCGTAATGTTTTCTTTTTGGCATGCTCTGTTAAAAATGATAGACCACTTTGCGTTGATACGTTTTTTCACCAAGCTTTCAAAATCTCTTGAATTCATGATAACTCCGCTTTTTAAATAGATTTATTAAAAACGAGGGCTGACCGATCGGTTTCGCAGAAAAGCATCTTCGGAGCTCTTTAAATTAAGAAGTTAAAATGTATTTACTATAATGCGAAAATAGAATGAAACTATAAAACGACAAGAATAAACGTTAATGAAGACTGAAATAGAAAAACAACGTATGGAAAGTGGAAAGCAAGATATAAAAGGTAGGTAACTAACGTACAAGATTAGTAAAAACCGAAGCGGAAAATAATTGTAAACAAAACGAAAACATGGCGATAGTGGCCGCAGCGCAGGTATTTACGCAACTATGCGCTAGGTAATTGTTGTCAGGTGCACGCAATCAGGCTAGGTACGTCTACCGCGTCGTGGCAATGAATTGACTGCCTGAGATTGGAGATTTCTTGTTAAATGCCTTTTTAGAGCGTAGATAATTTTGAACGTATTTCGGCGTAATGTTTTCTTTTTGGCATGCTCTGTTAAAAATGATAGACCACTTTGCGTTGATACGTTTTTTCACCAAGCTTTCAAAATCTCTTGAATTCATGATAACTCCGCTTTTTAAATAGATTTATTAAAAACGATTATATATATATATATATATATAGATATATATATCTATATATATATATATATATATAGATATATATATATATCTATATATATATATATATCTATATATATATATAGATATATATATATATATATATCTATATATATATATATATATAGATATATATATATATATATATATATATACGTATATATATATATATATATATATATATATATATAAATAGAGCTAGCGGGGAAAAAAAGGGAGCAAGATAGAAGAACGATAGAAAAACTTTCAAAACCCCCGGGCATTGTACACTCGATTGCTTTTCGAGATTTATTTTTTCAATTGTTATAATTTTGTACATTAGTAAAAATCCAAAAAAATTCAAAAAGCAAAACAACGTTTTCTGGGTCAACAAGTTTGTATATATATATATATCTATATATATCAAAATGAATGTTTGTATGTATGTATGTATGTATGTATATATGTATGTTCTTTATGCATTGCTACACCATAGTCTTAAAACACATGGTGTAAAAGACTATAAACTATAATAAAAAAAAAAAAAAAATGCTACACCATTCATCCGATCGTAATGAAATTTTCACACAACCTTGAGAGTCAAGGGGAATCAAATATAGAGAAAAAAATCCGTCACAAAATGAGCGGAGCGGAGCGGGTGAGCGAGCGGGAACTATATATATATATATATATATATATATATATATATATATATATATATATATATATATATATATATATATATATATATATATATATATATATATATATATATATATATATATATATATATATATTTACATATATTTACATATATACATATATATGCATACTAGCGGGAGTACCCGGCATTGCCCGGGGTTTTTAAAGGTTTTTCTAATGTTTGTCTCTCTCGCTCCCGTTTCTTTCTCCGTTTTCCCGTTCCCAGTCTCCCGTTCTCGGTCGCTTTCCCTTTCCCGCTCGATCGTTCGGTCTCAGTTGGCTTTTCTTTCCCGTTACCGCTCATTTACGTATGAATATGTATGTGTATATGTATGTAGTACGTATATATATATATATATATATATATATATATATATATATATATATATATATATATATATATATATATATATATATATATATATATATATATATATATATATATATATATAAATGAATGTTTGTATGTATGTATGTATGTCCTTTATGTATTGCTACACCATTCAGCCGAACGTAATGAAATTTTTACACAACCTTGAGAGTCAAGGGGAATCAAATATAGGGAAAAAATTTGAAATCTGTCACAAAATGAGCGGAGCGGGTGAGTGAGCGGGAACTATATAAATATATATATACACATACATATACATACATAAATGAGCGAAAACGGGAACGGGAAGCCAACTGAGAGCGAAAAGTAGAGCGGGAAAGGGAAAGCGACCGAGAACGGGAAAGCACCCGGGAGCGGGAAAGCGACCGGGAGCTGGAAAAACGACCGAGAGCGGGAAAGCGACGGAAACGGGAAAGCGGAGAAGGAAATAAAAAATTTTAATTTGAAACTAATATTCTATACAATTTTAATTTTTGCGGAGAATAATTGGAAAATGTTAAAAATCTTCTAATTTTGGCAATGCTTGTGATTTCAACTTCACCGAGTTTGCTTGCTTGAGCCATAAGTTGGATATTTAGACCACTAAAACACTCACTTCCCGTTATCCAATAAAGTTGAAACTTGGTGGGTTTATTTGTTGCTGTGGATTTTACATTCTATTGAATTGAATTTCTGGTGGGGGATGCAATTCCAAAATTGGAAAGTCGTATTTTTCAAAAAAAATTTGAAAGACTTTTATTTTTTGCTTCCAGAAAAGCTGATGACCGGGGACAGTCGTAGATTTTTTTAGTAATGTTATTTTCAACAACAGTCATTTTCCAAAAACAGAGGTATTCCACCCAAAAATATTTTAATTAATACTCTAGTAGGAATGCCTCTTGGATTTTTCCCTGGTTATCATTTAAAATGGCATTTCAAAACTGAAAGGTGCTAAAAAACGGAACTATTCAGTATGGTTCCACTTTTATCACTGACAAAGACGACACACAACGAACGGCTGAATTGTTTTTAATGTGACAAAGTCCTGTGCTATGACAATTTAAAAACCGAACAAGCTAAAAAAGCATTTCCAGTGCAGTGCATTCCAACAATTCCGAATCGATTTGCTTTCTTAAACAGAAAGGAGCTCGGTGTGACGCCGCAACAAGTTTACCTCAACTAAGAATTTGGACAATTATTGACAAACTACTCCTGATTGCTTCTCACCTAGTTTTTTTATCGAATTGTTAAAAGTGCAAAGCCTCACACTCATTTTTAGATAGCTCTCCAGTTCCTTGACATTCATAACTCTTTTTGGAAATGCCTACTTGTGTGAGATTAGCTTTTCTGATTTGGTAAATGTGGAAACCAAGCAAAGAATTTGATTGGAGGCCGGTGATGATATGCGAATCGCCTTGTTAAAGATTGGTCCTCATTTTTCTGACCTAATCGGAGGGAAGCAACAAAAAATAAATTAAATAAAAACATGATGCAAATCACTTACATTTTACTTATTGGTTTTATTATGCAATAGAAGGGGATGCGGCCAAATAGAGTTTGTCCAAAGGGAGTGCGGGGAAAAATAAAGACTAAAAAACTAAAAATTTAAAAAATAAACCGCTGAAGTTAAGTATGGAACATAACGAGAATAAAACAAAATGCAATTATTTAGGCGTCGAATTGTAATATTTTTAAAATTTTTAGTTTTTCAGTTTTTATACTATTATTTCAAATTTCTTCACTTATAATGTCCGTTGCTTATAATTTATTATTTTAACCCTTCTACTTACTTTAACTATCATTACATTATATTAATAATTACATTTTGTTTTATTACATGAAATGATTACCGGATTTAATTAATAATATTAATAACGATCTTTTATTTTATTTCACGAAAGAACGACCGGAAAAGGAAAAGCAACCGGGAGCTGGAGAGCAAGTGGGAGTGGGAAAGCGACCGGGAGTGGGATAGTAACCGGGATCGTAAAAACAATCAGGAGCGGGTAAGCGACCGGGAGTTGCAAAACGACAGGGAGCGGGAAAGAGACCGGGAGCGGGAAAGCAAACTGAAGCGGGAGACCAAGCGGGGAAGGAAACGAGAACGAGAGAGAAAAACGATAGAAAAACCCCGTGCAACGCCGGATACCCCGCTAGTAACTGAATAATATTTATAAGGTAGTTTCTTTTACCGAACTTTACAAAAAAGTATTAATCAACAAATGTTGATAGATTTTAAAATAGTCTATGAATATCTAATCAAGAAAATAGCGTGGTAATGAATCATCAACGGCTGGGAAAGCAGAACTGCCTCGACCATCATCTCCACCTCATCAACCTCATAATCAACTAATTTCTCCACATGATTTGACTGACAGCACTGCAGAACAAATGAGTTAATCTTAGAATACAAATTATATGACCTGGAGTTCATTTAGGCTCCATGAACGGTAATCCGGCTGATGAGATTTTAAGCGCTATTGATTCTGCGATGTTTCAAACAATTCATTATATTTAAATTTATTATTATTTCATTTTAGACAAAGATATCATAAAGCAGCAAAACTAATTATAACCGATGAAAAAAAAACATAAAAATGTTCTTATTATGAATACTAACATATTTTTGTTTTAATTTTATTTTAATAGCTCTTTTATTTGTCACTACGTTCAAACTCATGTCGTCCGCTCCTAACAGTTTGCTTCTTCATACATTCATTATCCTTTCCATCCATCATTCCGTCATTCCGCGTGTCTACTGTCCTGTTTTTCTATCTATTCAACCGTCCGTGTAGTCATCCATCAACTAATTCTTTCATTCATCCGTCCGCCCAGATAGCATACGTCCGTATCGTCGTGTTGAATCGATCGAGGCAGCGAACAATGGGATTAAGATAAATGGCGCCGGACGGAGACATCCGATTGATGCGACGTGCTTACTGAGGAAAGAAGGATGGAAAGATGGAGAAAGAAGAAAAAACGTCGGAGATGGCGGAGGTGGAGGAGATGGAGAAGACGGGGATGAGTTTGAGGTTGGAAACATTTTTTACAGTGTTATAAAAATTACTCGTGGAAAAAAACTTAAACAATTGTTGGATTTTGTTTGATAATTTTTCAACTCTGCCTTGCTTTTGCACGCCAGTCCATGCCTGGATAAAGGAGGAGGAAAAAGTTAAAAAATCAAATTACGATCCACGACACGAAGTACCTATGTGCTTCTTACATACAGCCATTTCAGTCTTAAAACACCTGATGTAAAGGACTACAAAATAATATAAAACAAATGATAAGTTCTTGTTCTGCTGAATAATAAATTAATTACAAAAGAATTCATTATTATCAGTACCTAACTTCAAGAAATTTCTTCAATCAACTTTTACTCCTTCGATAATTAATATTTTGCTGATAGAGTAATAAAAATTCATTCAAATAAAAAAATTATATGTATTTTTATGAATTAAAAAATATTACTTTTTCATGATGAGCGTGTAACTTGTGTGTGTGTGTGTGTGTGTAAGTCTGTCTGTCATAAATTCTGCGTGTTCCAGCAAATTCATGGCAACACATATACATCCTCGCCACACTCTATTCTATGTGACTAGCATGCTACATTGCTACATTTTCTGTCTTTTACCACATTTGCTTGTGTGAGTTTAAACACATATACTTCGTTTGGACATGTTTATATTGTAGTGTCATTTTAATAAAATAATATTTTAACCTAACTCCATTTTATCTAATGAAATGTTAAAAAAATAATATATTGAAGTGTAAAATTAATTTAATCCAGTATTAATTACTTAGAAAAACAATGTTCTAAATTTAAAAAAATATTTTATGATAACATTACCATACATTAAAAAATATATTAAAAACAAGCGTAATGTAATCAATTTTTGAATAATATGAAGCATTTACTAGGACCGCAGGGATTTAAGAGCCTTAATTTATACTCTCATCATACTCGCGGCTGCCACAAAAAGAATCACCATCATCATCATCGTCGTAGTTACTATCATCATCGTTATCGTCATCGTCGTAGTCACTATCATCATCGTCATCGTCATCGTCATCGTCATCGTCATTGTCATAGTCGTCGTCGTCGTGGTCATGGTCATGGTCATCGTCATCATCATCATCATCATCACCATCATCTTTTCTAGCATCAGCATCAGTGCCAGTGCATTTCTCCCACAGTCCCTTCCTTTCTGTCATGAAAAGAATTGATCCTACGTCCAATGCTGCGTGTCCATTACAATATAAATCTCTTGCAAGTAACAATACCGTTACGAAAGAAACTTGTTTGTGAGAGAAAAGAAGATAAGAAGAAAATAATTGTATTATTAATAATATTTAATAATAATATCAAAAACCATAATAATCATGTAAGAAACGATTAAAACATGTAAATTATGTTTTCTGATGAATTGTTGTCAAGGGATCTCTCTTTTATATGCAGAAACTTAAGTCGTTTAACTGTTCATCACTTTTTTACTCTTTCCATATATTCACAAGTATTCTCGTTCCCAGTAGTTTTTGTTTATCGTTTTTCTCATTCGTGGAATCTTGCTATTATTTCTTTAAATGTGAACTAGATGATTATAATAGAATTAAAATTAAATTAAATCTTGTCCAGAAGATACGCTCGTTGCTTTCAAATTGTCCTTCATTTAAAAGCACTTCCTATTATTCTTCAGTGCGCATCATTTTTAAATTCATCAAAATCTTGTAAAGACGAATTACGGAAATTAATGGTTGTAAAAAAGTTGTTGATTGGTTGGACCAAATCAGTTACTGTTTATCTTCAAGAAATAACGAAAAGTTGTTCAATTAGTTAACAAACTCGATTCACTTGGATCAAGTTGAAAACTCAATCACAACGTCCACAGCGTACGTTCAAACGTTGAATCGGCCTTTCATATCATCACGTATCCATGAAATGAAAATAACAGCTTTGCATTAAAGTAATAAATTTTAACACATTCCGACTGGGGACACGTGTGAGGGATGTCTCTCAGGTTCAACCGTGTGATCGTAAATGTTAAGATAAGAAGCTGTTACCAGAGCTAATGAAGTGGTTTAGAGTGGAACTGAGTTCAAATACTACAGTATTCACGTTGTTGGAAGTTATCCCAAACTAAAATGAAAGCAGAAAACTGAAGACTAAAATAAAAGTGTATAAAAAATTTCTGACCAACAAATTAGCTTTTGGCGTAACAAGAAATATAGTATACCCTAGGAAAACATTTGATTTGCATTTTTGCATTTATCTAGTTAACTGCTGTTCCATTGAATAAACGAGTGAAATTCAACGAAATGTTATCAGCGTTAGATATTTACTGACGAATCATGTGATGCGTGCAGTGAGTGGATCGATCGGCTTAACCTATGACCCACATGTCTTTTCATTCGCTAGCCACTCCAAGTACTGAACCGGCTTGATCCTACTTAGCTCTTTTATTTCGACTAAATTGTGTTTATTCAACTTAGTAGCATGGTATCGGTGATAGACGGTCTTGTGACTCTTGCATTCCTGAGTGCTGAGGTTGACGTTCAATAACTTTAATAACTAAGTTAAGTTGATATACTCAGAAACGTTTCTTAACTTTCACTTAATAAAACTGTTTGTGATAAAAACATATAGGATAGAGCTTATAAAAATTATTATTGATATTATAAACAAAACATGTCAAATAGCATAATTGATATATAAAAAATAATATGATCAAAACACAAAATGATGTGATTAAAATACATAAAACAAGTAATCCGTAAAAATCAGTTTTTTTAGCAAATCCTTTGTATTTCTGAATTTGCCGGCTTTTCATTTATTGAAAAACTAGCAGTGCCCGTAGCGGCTTCGCTCGCATGAAATTAGAGAGTTTGAACAGTGCATCCATAGTAGAGATCAATTGTTTAGGTCTCGGCTAGGCCCGTCGACAACTTAGCCCAGCCCGTTTTAAAAACCCGAACTCCTGGCCCGGCACAGCCCGTCTGAATTAGGCCCGGCCCCTTTTTACAGGCCTAGAAGTTCTATATACTTGATGAAAAACTTCGGCCCGTCCCACCTTGACTTCAGGTTTAGCCCGGCCCAAATAAAACCCTAAAATCACTAAAACATCTATATACTTGGTGAAAAATCTCGGCCCGTCCCACCTTGATTTAAGGTTTGGCCTGGCCCGTGTGAAGACTCTAAAATAAAGCCTTGACCCGGCCGGTGATAAACTGGACTTAGCTACTTTTAACCGGCACAAAACTTCAAAATACTAATTTTTACATTTGTAGCACTTACAGTTTTTGAGTAGCAGTTATTTTGAAATCAAATAACCCTTATTTCCACCCCACATTTGAGGTCCTGGAAACCAAATTTTTAAAAAATGTTGAAACACTTATATCATTATTTTTTGAGTATATACTAAATACTAATTTTGACATCTGTAGCATTCACTGTTTTTGAGTAGCAGTTACTTTAAAAACCAAAGAAACCTTTTTTCCACCCCACATTTGAGGTCCTGAAAACCAAAATTTCAAAAAATGGTGAAACACGTATATCATTATTTTTAGAGTAGAAACTAAATACTAATTTTTACTTTTGTAGCATTCACAGTTTTTGAGTAGCAACAACTTTAAAAACCAAGTAATCCTATTGTCCACCCCACATTTAAGGTCCTATAACCAAATTTGTAAAAAAATGGTGAAACACGTATATCTTTATTTTTAGAATAGAAACTAAATACTAACTTTTACATCTGTGGTATTTACAGTTTTTGAGTAGCAGTTACTTTAAAAAACAAATAACCCTATTTTCCACCCCACATTTGAAGTCCTGGAAACCAAATTTTCAAAAAATGCTAAAACACGTATTTCATTATTTTTGGAGTAGAAACTAAATACTAATTTTTACTCCTGTAGCATTCACAGTTTTTGAGTAGCAGCTACTTTAAAAACCAAATAACCCAATTTTCCAACCCACATTTGAGGTCCGGGAAACCAAATTTGTAAAAAATGGTGAAGCACGTATATCTTTATTTTTAGAAAAGAAACTAAATAATAATTTTTACATCTGTGGTATTTACTGTTTTTGAGTAGCAGTCACTATAAAAAACAAATAGCCCTATTTTCCACCCAACATTTGAAGTCCTGGAAACCAAATTTTAAAAAAATGCTAAAACACGTATTTCATTATTTTTGGAGTAGAAACTAAATACTAATTTTTACTCCTGTAGCATTAACAGTTTTTGAGTAGAAGCTACTTTAAAAACCAAATAACCCAATTTTCCAACACACATTTGAGGTCCGGGAAACCGAATTTTCAAAAAATGGTGAAACATGTATCTTTTTATTTTTCAAAAAGAATCTATATACCAAATTTCAGAAAATTTTTTTAGAAAAAATGTTTAGAAAAAAGTTTGTTTTCCAGTTTTTTCCCCTCAGGAGCAAAATTTTCAAAAATCCTTTCTTAGCGGATGTTTACGCTATAAAAGTAATATAAGTTCCAAATTTCACGTTCCTAGGATGAGGCGTTTGAGCTCGGCGTTGATTATCAGTCAGTCATCTGTCAGTCAGTCAGGACATGTTCTTTTATATATATAGATGTCTTACAAAATGGTATTTTTTGGAATTTATATATGTAAACATTTATTTAATTGTATTGGATTTTTATTTGTTTTATATAACATAGATAATTATTATATTTAATTAAAAACTTTTTTCATTTTTCAAGTCTAGTAGAATAATACATTGTCATGAAGAGTGAGTCTATATTTTAAATTTCTGCTTAATTGGATGACGGTAAATTAGTTAATTTTTACTTTGAAGGTGTACAAACATCCAAACAAGCAATCAAAGAATTAATATAAAAGATTTAAAAATGTAATCGAAGCATATAAAAATGCGATCAGGTTATATAAGTGATGGCAAAGCACAGGGACGTAAATTCAGCATTTTCCAAAGACGGGCGAAATTTTTCCGCAATTATATAGCTTACTGACATGGTTACCCGGTGTTGCCCGGATTGTTTTGCTTAGTTTTCTCTCTTTTTTGCCAATGAAACGTCAAAAAAATTACAGACGTTTTTTTTAATTTTTCAAACTTTTCTCTTTAATGAAGTTTACCTGCATGCCAAGTGTTTAGACTGCTCCTGCGGCTTGGATGTGATAAGCGAATGCTCTCACACACACACCTTACTTACTATATCTATATAAATACGTAGGTACAAACAGGGAGGGGTGAGGAGATGCATCCCCCTACCACAGTAATCAATTCAAAGTTTTTGGATATAATACCTGGTTTTTGAAAAATGATCGTAGCTTTTTTGGAAGGAAAAAGTGGAAGTCTTTAAAAAAAATTGGAAAATAACTAACGGCTACCCTTCAGGGTCATCAGCTTTTTGGAAAAATACGTGAAAAATTTTTGAAGTACATCCCCTCACCAGGAATTTCTGAATCCGCCACTGGGTATAAAGGGGATGAATGATTTAATCATTTTGCAGGGGCAAGTACAGGATTAGTAAAAAAAGGATGTCCAAAATAAGGTGGGTAAAATTTTGTTTCATTTTTGTTTAATAAATAATAATAAATTTGATGTTGACAGCTGTGAGGGAATTAAAATTGTATAAATACCACTAATAGGGTAAAGCTCCAAGAGCTCGTTGATTGTATTTTGGCACAGAAAACAGCTAAACTTTGGACCAACACTGATACACAATTTATTACTCTGCAGTTATTGATAAATCTAGCATCGAGCTTAAATATAAAATTATCTACACAGCAAAAAGAATTCCAATACGCATTGAATCAACACAAGGTTCAGTAAAATTAAAAAGTAATTCCTTTATATTAACACATATCTTCTGTCTGTCTGTCTGAACATAAACCCGTTTCCCGTCATCTAATCGATCTGAAACTTGGCTGATAGACTCGTTAGGACCAAAAATTAATTTTGAGATATTCACGCTCAAACAAATTAATAAAAAAAACTATATAAGATTTTTAATAAACGACGGTTCGCTTGTTTATAATAAACCTTAATTTTTGTTAAACTATCGCTCAAAGCGCCTGCCCAACCCAAACAGCTGGTTATCGTTTAAGTACTTAAGCTAAAAGAAGCATCTTCTTAGAGGTGTTTTTGTCAAAACGGGTTTAGTAAATATAAAACATAAACAACGAACTGGAAATGTTTATAGATAAAATGTTTTTGGATGAAATATTTTTCTAAAATATTATCCTCAAATGATAAGGGTAAAATGTTTAAAATCAACATTTTATTTTTTCGCTGCTTGTTTTAGTATTTTCGTATCTTCTTCTAATTATAGCCTACCGCACACTACAATTTACCTATTTATTTATCAATTATTATTTCAACTCAAATGATTAATTAAATGAATGTTTATATTTTAAACTTGATCACATGACTGTTATGTCTTAGCAGTTACTCTGTTTTTTGCAGATTTAATATTTTTTAGAAATTTCACACGTAAAACGTAATTGTTCAATATAAATTTCAACACTTTTTTATTTTAACACGCCACCAAGTAGATGCTTTGAGAAGACGAACAATTATGCAAACAAAATGATTATCATCAAAAATCAAGAAGATAAAGAGAACAGATTGCAAAAACAAAACAAAAAAAAGTCAACCACTAGATGAGTCGTCGGAAGGACGTAATTCAATATTGGAAAGAAGTCATCGTGAAGTTCTCTGACGGTCAAAGAGCATTGAAGGTTTAATCTCGATACAGTCAAAGAATGCACATCATACTTTATAGAATTTCAACAGGAAAACTGAATTGCTAAAAGCTCACCGGCAAGAAGCTTGTCAATATTGAGGTTTTTGCCAAAGGTACTTAAATAAGCACATGTATAATGTGTAAAAAATATGATGGATTAATAATTGAAAAAAACAAAAACCTTTAAATAAGAATAGATAACAAACTTTTTAAAATTATATTTTCATTTCCAATTGCACTAAAAAAAAAGCAATAACTTATTTTCTGCTATTCGGGAAGACCTTAGTTTTTTTCTTTTTAATATATAAATGCGTTCATTTTATTTTAAAATGTGGGGCGTTTGTTTTATATAAACTCTGTCATTTGTTAAACACAAAATAAACGTCTTACGGTTCTACTCTTTAGTCTTAAAACTTCCAAATAATCTCAGATAACAAAACATTTATTTTCTTTTTAGTGCATTCAAGAAAACGTTTTTAGAAAGCTGTTTTCCACATTTTTTCACATTTGTTCTGCTTTAACAATTACAATTAGTTTCCGTATTTCATGAACAACTCCGTTGTTGCCAGAGTGGAATCCTTCTTGAAATCCTTCTTGGAATCCTTTCTGACAGATTTTAATTTCGTAGAAGCACAGTTCCACATTTTGTCCAAATTGTATCCATGGTCATTTTATCTATACAAAAACGATTATCTGGCATTTAGTTCAGAGACATTTGTTTCAGTACCTTGAATGTCATGCATGACTATCATTTTTATTTTTGAATTTACTTTGAAATTATGACTAAAATTCAAATTAAATTTTAATTACAAATTAAAACGTTAGAAATTAAACTGATTAAGGGTTTAAATATTTTAATTGATTAAATGTTGAATTAAAAACAAATAAAATTTTATTTTTTGTTCTAATTTAACACTTTATAGAAAAACAACAGCAAATAAATATCCGTCACTGATTTTATCACATCAACATATTGTTCTTAATTTATTTTATTACTTGAAGGAAAAACTTAATAAGTTTGTTTCACTGTTCTTTCTATCAGTTTTAATTAATTTAATACGTATAAAATCAATATACAAGTTTTTTTGGTCAATTTAAACTTCTTATACATGCATTAAAACCATATTTATTGAAGAAATACTAGACAAACAAATCTATAATAATTTATTAAATTTAACATCGTTTTTTTCTGTTTAAATTCAAATTTTGTTTTATAACTTCAATGTGAAATTGAAAAAAATGTTCTTAATTAAATGACTCGAGAAACATCTGGAGGTAAGAAAGTATTAAAATGTTGAGAGAAATTTATTTGAACGTAAGTACGTGTCCTTCAGGCTTAGTAGTTGAAATGAAGCCAGATGAAAGTGTTGGTGTAAGTACATGTGCACTTAGTAATGACTCTGTCGCTTCTTTTCAAGTACATTGCCCGAGACATCACTGGACAGGCATTAGGCAAACAAAATGAAAAAGAAAGATAGATAAAAAGAAACAAGAGAGAAAGAACGAGAGAGAGACAGAAAGAGAGAGAGAGAAGAACGGACAGCGCGTGGGAAAGAGAACAGATCGATATGCGTTTATAGTTTGACAAATGAGGGAATTGCAGACGATACACCGAAGCAGGTAAAAAAAAGAAAAAGAAATATTCAAAGATTTCTAGAAACTTTTTCCTCCTCATGATGAAAAAGTCAGATTTAAAGAAAATTAGAAACTGAAGAGGATGAGTAAGATGAGAGAAAAATATGGAGGATGTAAAAAAAGGAAAGAAAAGAGCGACAGACAAAAGAAGAGATGTAAGATAAAATCAAGACGACTGGAGATGAATTTTTAGATACATGTGCCTTGAATGCTCACGAAAGCACAGCAAATTATGATTAAAGGCGAATGTCTGTGAGCAGACAGGCGGGACGTGAGAGAAAGAAAGCTAAGAAAAGAATAGTGTTTGTGTGTGTGTATATATATGTGTGTGTATGTGTATGTATGTCTGAGTGTGTATGTGTGTATGTGAATGTGAGTGTGTGTGTATATATTTGTGTGTATGTGTATGTGTGTGTTAGTGTGTTTCTGTGTATGTGTTTGTGTTTGTGTGTGTATGTGTATGTGTGTGTTTTTTAGTGTGTGTATGTTTGTGTGTGTGCGCGAAAAAAAGAATGAGAGAAAGAGAGAGAAAGAAAAAGACAGAGAAGAAAGAAAAACAGAGAAAAAAATATGAAATATGGACAGGAATTGTTTGCACTAATTCAGCTCATCTGAACACCAAACTTTCAAGCCACATTTGAAAAGTTTATTATTTTGAAATAGTTTGTTGATATTCAAACATTTCTCAAGCACACGTTAACCAACATTTGTTTCATTCAAACGTTTTTTTCTTTTCAAAATTATTTACACTCAAATTTAATATAATCTATAAAAGGCAAAACCTTTCTTAAAGCAATGTAGGTTTATATCACAGTTATTTACATAAAAACAAATACATTCAATATTATCAATCGAGCAGTATTTTTGGATTTTGATAGTAAATGTATCTAAAGATTTCTGCCACGGTTGTATTGAGTTTTCGTATCGACTGCGGCGTGTAGTCAACCTTGTGCTCCCTGTACCAGAGGTGCACCGCGTAGTTCTCGCTCCAGTCCCACAACTTGCCCTCCATGAACAGCCAGTCTCTTTCAAACCAGTTCGGTCTGTTGATTGAAAACCACTCAACGTGTATCAGGTTGCCGTGTTGGCGAGCTAGCTTCATCGGCACTTTGGTAGAGTGATGATTCCAGTTAGAGTCGTCGAAGTTGTTCTTGTAGCTGTTCAGCCAGAGATCTAAAAACGCCGAATTAGCTTTTGATAAAATGAAACCACTGCCCAATATTTCCGGCGTCTCCGCTCCCATGGTGACTTCGTAGGAAAGAAGAGGCGTCAGATCTCTGACAAGAATGACGTCCAAATCGACATAAAGTCCGCCATATTGTTTGAGGAGTTGTATTCTGGCAACGTCCGATTGATGTTCTGGAACGTTCACAGACCAGTTGAAAACCTTCGTAGGTCGTTGAAATGGCACCAACAAGAGATGGGCCACGGACTGTCGGGCAAACAGCCACCAGGTACCTGTCGGTAAGGAATCGTGCCAGAAAAAGATCTTGGTCGGTTTGAAAAACTTCTGAACGCTCAACAAGCTGAGTGCCTGGTGGAAGCGAAAGACTGTGAAGTTGGGATAGAACCAGACGATGTGAACTATTTTTGGTATTTCTTGTTGACGGCGTTGTTGTTGTTGTTGCTGCTGCTGATTGTGCAGTTGCGAGATAGGAGGAGTGGAATGATGACGACGACGACGATGATGATGTCGATGCTGCTGCTCCTGAAGATGTATGGAGATGCGATTTGTAGAGTGGTTTTCATTGATGTGTGATGAATTGTTTGAAACATTTGATTGATGTTGTTTGATTGTAGTCTTAAATTTTTTCACATCCGCTTTAGCAGAATTCAACAGCTTTGATTTCTTGTTTAACGACAACACAGGTTGAGATTTTCGTCGGAAATGGCTGGTTGCATTAAGATAATCGCGTTGTTGATCATGTGTCGTCGTGTGAACACGTGGTAGTTGGTCATTATATTTAGGCGTGGTTGTGTTGATGAAGAGTTTTGTGGCAAAATATTCCATGTTCCTTGGACTGACAAGAAGCATCCAAATGAAAGTAACAAGAGTGCAATAAGCGAGGAGCAACAATGTTGAACGCATGCTCTTCTTGGTCTGTTTGAAACGACGCAACATCTCTCCGTTTCGTACAACCAGAGGATCACGACTGTGCAGTTTCAACAATAAATTAACCACTTATACGGTTTAGCTTTTTGGTCTTCAACAGTTACATTTTTCAAAGTAATTTCTGTGTAAACATTGAACTTTTTTAAATATTATGAATCATTCAAATTAAAAATTTCAAATGAAACTAATTTTGAAATATAATTCCAGTAAGTTACGTGAGGTTTATGGTTGTCTACAACAAACTGCTTATGTGCACGTTTTAGTGAAACAGCTGATTTATTAGAAAAGTATTTTTATTTTTTATTTTTTTTAATATTCAAATGTTCATGAACATTTTTATTTTAATTTTTATGCGAAAAAATGTTTTTTAAATTTTAATAAATAAGTATTTGAATGTTTAACAAAATAAATATCTTAACTACGATTAATTCCTCATTCGAAATAAAAAAAAACTTTCTTATGTATTTGAAATAAAAAGAAAACTTTTAAAAATATTCGAAATAATTGAATGAAACATGTTTATTGCATGAAAAAAGTTCAATTGCAATGAAAAGAAGTTCCACGAACCTTATAATGTTGAGAGAGAAGACACTAATCCCATTAACACCTCCCAACGTCTTCGCTTAATACATTCATTTCATCACTGACATTTTCTCGTTTTTTTTGTTTTTTAATTTGAATTGAAACATTTTTAGTTTTTTTCCATCCTTTAAAACTGAATAATTTTTTTGCTCTCAAGTTTTGTTAAGCTTTATTAACACCTGCTTTTATGTCCCGTGTTTTAAAATAATTATTTCTAGGTGAAAAAGAGATTTTCAAACAAAAGTAATAATTTACTGAGTCGATGCAACACTAATGTCGTCTTACTCAACACAATCTGAAACTGTATTGCTAAACTAGTTTTAAAAAATTTCAAAGTAATGTTTTACAATAACTACATAAATCAGCAATTATTCGTCCCTCCAGCGTTGCTAATGTCAACCACAAGAAACAGGCAACCAACGTCCACACTGCTTCCGTTTATATCTACTTCTCTCACTTTTCCATCTCAGGATCTCTCTCAGTTTCGAGTGTATGCGTGTTTGTATGTGTATGCGTGTATGTATATGTGTGTAGGTGTGTAAGCATGTGCGTGAAAGTGTGTGCGTGTGTGATGTAGCAGACCAGCAAGCATCTGAATGCTTATTTAAAGAGCTTTCTATTGACCAATTACAGACTTTCATATTATCCTCGAATGTTACGTATTACTAAGATTGAATAGCACCAACTTACAATTTTATCACACTACATATCTTCATTTCACATATAATTATGTCTGTAATATTTACATTAACTTTAGAAAATGTATTAAAAGAATAGTATATTATAATATTATTTATATGTTCATTCAAGGTTTTCGTAATTTTGATTTCACGATCTTTTTAAACTAAAACAAATTATTTACTACGTTCTCTTGTTTTAGTCAATTTAAAGATTTAACGAGAAAATGTCAGTGATGAAATGAATGTATTAAGCGAAGACGTTGGGAGGTGTTAATGGGATTAATTAAATTAAATTTATTTATTATTTATTTTTTCGTATTCAATTGAGTTCAATTTGATAATTCGATATTGAATAAAAGATAAGAAAAACAGTGAATGAGATCTGCAACCAGGTGATGTCCCACCAGTGGGAACGATGGAGATGTTAATAATGCACCCCTTACCAACAAAAAAATAAAATCACATCTATTAACAAACAGTCAGTCGCAAACGAGCACTTTAATAGTTAGAAAATATTAGTGAATCTGTTTGCATCGCCAAGCCGCAATTAATATCCCATTACTATTCCTAACGGCCATATTCTGTATCGACCGCTATTCTGCCTGGATATCTAAAATTCCAGTCTTTTAAATATAGTTAGCCTTTTTAAAGTAAATATTGTTTAGTTTTCAGTCATGTTCAAGTTTTCGATTTTGTTGTTTTGAGTTGTTTTTTGCAACAAAGTTGAGTTTGTGCAAGTTTGTAACAATAGTTGTTCCATACGTATTATTTTGTTTTCTGTTTTCCAATTTGTGTGTTGCGCTTCAAATGCATTTCGTTACTTATATTTACTTGAATATGTAAAATACAAAAAAAAAATTTATTTGAACAAATTTTAACACCACGCTTGCAATAAAAACGCGTTAAAATTATTAAAATAATTTTAACTGTAAACAAGAGTGTGAGATGCTTCTTGTAAAGTTAAAGCTCCAGTAAAAGCATCATTATATTATCCGTCTCGTCAGGGCTTCGCCTAACAAGAACTGTTCCTTGGACCCAGTGCCAGCATGGATAATAAAACAATATTCCAATGAACTGGCACAATTCGTGTCATTTCTGGTCAACTCTTCGCTAAGACAAGGTTTTTTTCCCTCGACTCAGAAAAATGCCATCATCACGACAGTCCTCAAGAAACCAAACTTGGATCCGCACAACCCTGCCAACTATCGTCCGATCTCCAATTTGTCGTATTTGTCTAAGCTGTTGGAGCGATGTGTCGGCGACCAGATGAACATTTCTATATATATATATAAAAATGAATGTTTGTTTGTATGTACGTATGTATGTATGTATGTATGTATGTATGTATGTATATATGTATGTTATTTATGCATTGCTACACCATTCATCCGATCGTAATGAAATTTTCACACAACCTTGAGAGTCAAGGGGAATCAAATATAGAGAAAAAAATTGAAATCCGTCACAAAATGAGCTAGTGAGCGAGCGGGAACTATATATATATATATATATATATATATATATATATATATATATATATATATATATATATATATATATATATATATATATATATATATATATATATGTATATATATACATATATATACATATATATACATATATATATACATATACACACACACACATATATCTATATATATAACTAGCGGGAATACCCGTCGTTGCTCGGGGGTTTTTAGGGTTTTTTTTAGCCTGCTCCCGGTCACTTTCCCGATTCCTGTCGCTTTCCCGCCCCATCTATCTCTTAATAATTTCATAATTTGTAATAACGCGCAATCGGTCACATTATGCAAGACTGGGAAGCAAGTCATGGACTTATTAATATTAAGAAGTCCATTAGCAAGTAATGCCTGTTACGCAATTGTAAACAGTGCTTCGAAAACTTATGCAATGATCATGTATAGGCACTTTTGGCCCGGAAGGTTTTTTGGCCCCTGAGCCGGGGGATCGGAGAAGGAGTCCAAACCTTCTTAACTTTTTCCCCTTTTTAACTTTCCAGGCCAAAAGTTCCTATGTACGACCATCGAAGGAAATTGCATAATAAAATTCAAATTTTGTTTACGTTACAACGTATGAAGGCTTCAAGCAACTTTTAGCAAATCTAATTTACGTTTTATGGGCTAAAATAAGTTATGAAAAAGTGGAAAAGAAAAAATGAGCGCGAGTGGGAACGGAAACGGGAGAGCAAGCGGGAACGGAAACGGGAGAACAAGCGGGGACGGAAACGGGAGAGCAAGCGGGGAAGGAAACGGAAGCATGAGAGAAAAATAATAAAAAACCTCTGAAAACCCCGAGCAACGCCGGGTAACCCCGCTAGTACCTCAATGAAAATAACCTCCTGCCACGATGCCAGTCAGCCTATAGAAAGCATCATTCTACTGAGACTGCTGTCTTGAGGGTGCTCTCGGATGTCTACTCAGCAGCCGATCTGGAAAGGATCACACTTTTGGGCCTTCTGGACCTGCGTTTTACACCGTCGATTATCAGATCTTGTGTGATAGGTTTCATAACTCGTTCGGTCTTGGGGATGTGGTCCTGAAATGGTTCGGCTCCTACCTTACGGACCGATCCCACTGCATCCGCTGCAACAATGTCACATCTTAGTCGGTTTCTCTCCTCTACGGTGTACCGCAGGAGTCCGTTCTTGGTCCAGTGTTGTTTCTTCTGTACACTGCTGATGTCATCGATGTCGCCACCAGACATGGGTTCTCGGCTCACTTCTATGCTGACGATCTGGAAATTTACAGTGACTCTCCTCAGATGTTATGCTCTGATCTTGTGCCAAGAATGTCTGCCTGTATTGGCGAAATCAGCTCATGGATGGCCAGTACGCGCTTGAAACTCAATCCATCAAAGACTGAGCTGATATGGCTGGGTTCATCTCGGCGGCTGAGGCATTGTCTAATTGGGGATTTGGACATTTCTGGGGTTTTGGTCAGGCCTTCTGCGTCTGTTCGGAATTTTGGGGTGCTGGTTGACCGTGATCTGTCCATGGAGACACACATTTCCCATCTCACCCTCACCTGTTTCTAACATTTTCGTCAGCTACGTGTCATCCGCAGGAGCCTCACTACCGCTGTTTCAGATCAACAGGCTTCAATCTGTTTTTCGGGCAGCTGCTCGTCTCGTGCTGCGATTGCCTGGCTGGGCCAGCGTTTTGAGTATGATGCGGACACGGCTTCATTGGCTTCCCTTTCCGCAGAGAATCTGTTTCAAACTTTGCTCTATGGTTCATAAATGCCTTCATGGTATGGCTCCTGTCTATCTTCAGGAGTTATGTGTTCCTGTCTCTCAACTCTTTGGTCGGTCTCATCTTTTATCGGTGGCTGCCGGCGATCTACTTGTCCCTGTGACGATTGGCAGGCGTGGATTTTCTGTGGCTGGTCCTGTGGCCTGGAATAGCCTTCCCACCGCTCTGAAGGATCCAACGATGCCTTTTAGTGTTTTTCGTGAACGGCTCAAGACAGATTTGTTCTCTTCCGTTTAATTGCGCAGTGCGCTTTTGCGACTTTTATTTTGTAAAAAAGCGCTATATAAAAAACATGTATAATAATAATAAAATAAATCTTAACTTCCCGTTTATAGCTAACATATTTAGTTTAATTTTAATATTACATAGTTTTAATAAGCTCTTTATAAAGCCACCTCAAATAAAAAATTTTATTAAAGCTATTGCCATTTAAAAAAATATAACGTGAAATTGTTTTTTTATGATTTTTTATAAGTATAAAACTACATTTATATAAAAATGATACATACTCTTAATGTTAATGAATGGAAAAGCTCATTCAACTTTAAATTCGATCAAATATATCAATTTTTCACAGTAATATTGATAATATTCACACTTTCAAAAGGTTTATCGTTATCCTTGTTGGTTTTGACCATTGATATCTTCTGGACAACGTCCATTCCTTCGACGACTCTACCGAACAGAGTGTGTTTGTCGTCCAGCCATGGGCACGGAACCACAGTGATGAAGAACTGAGAACCGTTAGTGTTTGGTCCACCGTTGGCCATGCTGACAACGTAAGGAATGTCGTGTCTTAGTCTCTTGTGGAATTCATCTTCAAACGTTCT
Source organism: Erpobdella octoculata (assembly GCA_963978895.1). Taxonomy (NCBI): domain Eukaryota; kingdom Metazoa; phylum Annelida; class Clitellata; order Hirudinida; family Erpobdellidae; genus Erpobdella; species Erpobdella octoculata. The sequence goes on along the minus strand of OZ022243.1, from coordinate 31,185,410 downwards.
CCCCCATATCGATTCCCCACCGGTTCCATTACCCGTTGGATCACCAGTCTGTATCATGAATTTTTTTATGACTCTGTGGAATATATGTCCGTTATAGTAACCTTGACGACTATGCACGCAAAAGTTTTCGACCGTCTTTGGGCATTCTTTGTGATATAATACCAGGTGGATGTCACCCATTGAAGTGTGAATGATGGCTTTTTCGGACTTGAGGATGATTGGGGCTTTCTGAGTAATTGAAACAATTTCTTCATTAGAAGGTTTTTCATTGAAAATGTCTCTATTCTGTTCTTCCGTATTTTCTATCGGTTCACGATTAGAAAACAGGTAAAATCTATTTTTCTTGTAAGCGGTTGTGAAAAGTATGGGGTCAAGTTGTACTGAATTTAAGACCGGGTTGTTTGAAGCTTCCATTTCAACAGTAATTGCGGCTTTTGGCTTGTTTGTGGTTCCCTGGAACAACGCCAACTGGAGAAATCTGACGTGTTCTGATCTTCCGATGAATCTGACGCATTGATTAGAATAGAGGTTGACAACTTTGATTCCATGCATGGTGGAATAAAACAGAAAGTAGCCAGACTGATCGTAAATTATGTTGCAAAAATTAAAGAACTCCGACTTTTCAAGATCTTTTTCGGTTGACATCTTCTTTCCAAACTCCATTTCGGATATTTGCTTCAAGTTTTGCTGGGCTTCTGCAAACCTCTCGAGCGATTCGTCTATAATTTTTACTAACTTGCCAGTCACAAAATTGAAAATACGAATTTTTCTATCTTTACACAATGTCGCAAATGTTCGTCCATCGGGAGAGACGGCCAAATCCAAAGGAATAGTTTGCGATTTAAAAAATTCGAAAAGATCAGTATCTGTTTTGTACTCCCATTTAACTCCACTGGGAAATTTATAGTCTTGCTTTGGTCCCGTCCAATACTCCAACATGCCTGAACTATCTACTGATATTGCAGCACCGAAGACTGGATTGTACTTCATGAGAATAACCGGCTTGAAATGCAATGAGTTAATTGTGTGAAGTATGTTACCAGACTGCTTGCAGTCATAAATGTGAATGTTTGGACTATCTTTTTCAGCCACAGCAACGACAGGGATCGGGTCCCCTGGCGAAAATACCCAGCACGTGCACTGCGGTACGTAAGTCAGTCTCAGCATATTTATCATGTCGAAGTTAACAACGTCGAAAACTTTTATCGTTTTGTCTTTTGAAGATGTGCAACAAAATTCTCCGTTTGAACTAACAGAAAGATCAGTAACTGGACCACTGTGGCATTTGAAATGTTTCACAAAATCAATGCCTTCGTCAGGCTTTTTACTCCAAAATTTCAAACAGCCATCCAAACTAGTCGTGATTATGAAGTTTGTTTTGGTGACTACAATGAAGTTGACAACATCTCTATGCATGTAGCTTTTTTCATAATAATCAGAAGAAGGGATGTTGCTCAGATACGTTTTTTCAAACTGCAAAACTTTTCTCTTTTTGTTTCGGATAACTGCATCCGATAAAGATGGACCAATCAAATCATTGTCATCATTTTCAAATGATTCTTCCGTTCGTTGCCTTTTAAGATAGTTTTTATTCTCAGACATTTTTTATCTAATCAAGCTGAGATCGACTAAGTTGAAGGTTTAATTTTGTTTTTAGGCTGAGCTGCTGAGACCCATTGAAAGGAAATAGAATATATATATATATATATATATATATATATATATATATATATATATATATATATATATAATATTCAAAATCATTCAAAAATATATTTATTTATATATATATATACATATATGTATATAATTAAAAAAATAATATATATATATATATATATATATATATATATATATATATATATTATTTTTTTAATTATATACATATATGTATATATATATATATAAATAAATATATTTTTGAATGATTTTGAATATTTTTAATCTATATCTATATATATAAAAGAACATGTCCTGACTGACTGACTGACTGACTGACTGACTGACTGACTGACTGACTGACTGACTGACTGACTGACTGACTGACTGACTGACTGACTGACTGACTGACTGACTGACTGACTGATGACTGACTGATAATCAACGCCGAGCTCAAACGCCTCATCCTAGGAACGTGAAATTTGGAACTTATATTACTTTTATAGCGTAAACATCCGCTAAGAAAGGATTTTTGAAAATTTTGCCCCTGAGGGAAAAAAACTGGAAAACAAACTTTTTCCTAAAACAATGTATATCTCGAAAACCAAAAATGAGGAGATTTTGAAATTTGGTATATAGATTCTTTTTGAAAAATAAAAAGATACGTGTTTCACCATTTTTTGAAAATTCGGTTTCCCGGACCTCAAATGTGGGTTGGAAAATTGGGTTATTTGGTTTTTAAAGTAGCTTCTACTCAAACACTGTTACTGCTACAGGAGTAAAAATTAGTATTTAGTTTCTACTCCAAAAATAATGAAACACGTGTTTTAGCATTTTTTGAAAATTTGGTTTCCAGGACTTCAAATGTGGGGTGGAAAATAGGGCTAATTGTCTTTTATAGTAACTGCTACTCAAAAACAGTAAATACCACAGATGTAAAAATTATTATTTAGTTTCTTTTTTAAAAATAAAGATATACGTGCTTCACCATTTTTTACAAATTTGGTTTCCCGGACCTCAAATGTGGGTTGGAAAATTGGGTTATTTGGTTTTTAAAGTAGCTTTTACTCAAAAACTGTTAATGTTACAAAAGTAAAAATTAGTATTTAGTTTCTACTCTAAAAATAATGATATACGGGTTTCACAATTTATTGAAAATTTGGTTTCCAGGACTTCAAATGTGGGGTGGAAAATAGGGTTATTTGGTTTTTAAAGTAACTGCTACTCAACAACTGTAATTGCCACAGATGTAAAAATTAATACTTAGTATCTACTCAAAAAAAAAGATATACGTGTTTCATCATTTTTTGGGTTATTTGGTTTTTAAAGTAGCTGCTACTCAAAAACTGTTAATGCTACAGAAGTAAAAATTAGTATTTAGTTTCTACTCCAAAAATAATGAAATACGTGTTTTAGCATTTTTTGAAAATTTGGTTTCCAGGACCTCAAATGTGTGGTGGAAATAAGGGTTATTTGAGTTCAAAATAACTGCTACTCACAAACTGTAAGTGCTACAAATGTAAAAATTAGTATTTTGAAGTTTTGTGCCGGTTAAAAGTAGCTAAGTCCAGTTTATCATCGGCCGGGCCAAGCCGTTATTTTAGAGTCTTCACACGGGCCAGGCCAAACCTTAAATCAAAGTGGGACGGGCCAAGGTTTTTAACCAAGTATATAAATATTTTAGTGATTTTAGGGTCTTCAGTTTGGCCGGACCAAACCGGAGGTCAAGGTGGGACGGGCCGAAGTTTTTCATCAAGTATATAGAACTTCTAGGCCTGTAAAAATGGGCCGGGCCTAATTCAGACGGGCTGTGCCGGGCCAGGAGTTTGGGTTTTTAAAACGGGCTGGGCTAATTTGTCGACGGGCCGAGCCGAGACCTAAAAAAATGATCTCTACTATGGATGCACGGTTCAAACTCTCTAATTTCATGCGAGCGAAGCCGCTACGGGCACTGCTAGTATATATATAAATTAGATTATGTGTGTAAGTCCTTTATGCGTTGCAACACCATTCATCCGATCGTAATGGAATTTTCACACAAGCTTGAGAGTCAATGGAGGAAGGCTTTAGTGAAAAAAAATGAAATTGGTCACAAAATGAGCGGAGCGGGAGAGCGAGCGTAAACGGGAATTAGTAAATTAACGGGAACGGGAAAGAAGGGGAACGAAAAAACAACTGAGAGCGGAAAAGCGAGCGGGAAAAGTAAAGCGACCAAGAGTGGGAAAGCGTTTGAGATCGGAAAAGCGACCGGGAGCGGGAAAGCAAACGAGAGCGAGAAAACGGCCGGGAGCGGGAAAGCGACCGGGATCAGGAAAGCAGCCGGGAACGGGAAAGTGACCGAGAACGGGAGAGCAAGCGGGTAAGGAAATGGGAGCGAGAGAGACAAACATTAGAAAAACCTCTAAAAATCCCGGGCAACGCCGGGTACCCCGCTAGTTTTCTTATATTAACTTTGCCGACGGTCTTCCTTGCCTGCATGCTTATGCCGCTTTGCTTTTGCAAGCCAGTCTCAAGTCTGGAGAAAGGAGGAGGAAAAAGTTAAAAAGATCAAATTATAATCCGTTCCAGGAAGTACTGCTTCAACAGTTATAAAACGCCTAATATAAACTACTATAAAAATTGCTTGCTTGCTTGTTTGATTGTTTGAATGTTTGCAAACCTTGAAAGCGAAAATTAACTAACTTTTGTCATCCAGTCAAGATCAAAATTTAAATATAGGCATACCCCTTATGACAATGCAGTCTATTAAAGTTTGAAAAATGTATCAGAAAAGTAATTTGTTATTAAAAGTAATAATTATCTTTGTTTTTAAACAAAAACATTTTAAATACAAGTATTTAGATCAGTATTTCTTAAACTATGGGTCGCGACGTGTTTTCTGGGTGGTCGCCAACTTATACAGTCAAAAAATTATTATAAGGCATTTTTAATTGGTTTTTTGAAGTTATTGACCAAATTATGGACATAGTATTGTAGGAACATGTATATATATATATATATATATATATATATATATATATATATATATATATATATATATATATATATATATATATATATTTGAAGTTTTTGATCTTTTGGACTACTTGCTTCATTTGCCATATTCTTGATTCTTAACTCTGGTTCGGTTGTCGCTTGAGGTTGTTGTCTCGTGTCCACGGTTTGTTTTTGATATATTAATAAAATTGCACATTAATCCGCTTGTAGACTAAACAAACGATGGTGATTATTTTTTTTCACATTAATTTGTTATATTTTTTTATATTATAATTTCAATGGCATAAAATAATTCAGAAATTTTGTTTATTCGTTACCCAGAAATAGAAAAAAAGAAATATTTAGAAGAACATCTTAAATTCGGCTTTACTACATTGATTAGCAATGGAATAGAGTAGCCACATTCGTATTGTGCAAAGTTGTTCTCAGTCATGAGTTTATGAAACCTTCAAAACTCAAACGTCATTTAGAGACAAGGCAGTCAGAAAACACTTAAAAAGATTTAGTGTTTTCCCGTCGGCACGAAACTAGCTGAAAACGTCAAAGACTTGAGCGAACAGGAAATTTTCAGCAAGCAAGCACAGCATTAGTGCAAGCATCATATGAAATTGTATTGGAAATAGCCAAGAAAAACATTCTCACTCAATTGGAGAAAAGCTCGTCGAACCCTGCATATTGAAGATGGTGAAATTAGTTTTTGGGGATTCCAGTGAATTAAAAATGCAAGGAACATCTCTGTCTAATAATTCTATCCGACGGCTAATATCAGACATGTTTGCAGACGTTAAAAAACAGATTTTATTTTTTTTTTTATTATAGTTTATAGTCTTTTACACCATGTGTTTTAAGACGCAACAGATTTTAAATGAGATCAAGGTTTCACCATTGTTTCCTTTTCAGGTTGATGAATCAACAGATATAAGTTCGTGCTCTCAGTTTCTTGTTTTTTACGTTTATTAATTTAACAAGGTTGATGAAAGGAGTTACCTCGTAAAATTTATTCATTCAGATAATATCAAAAAATAGTTTCTATTTTGTAGAAGACTTGAAACTACCAAAAAAAAAATTGAAGATATTAGGGTTTTTTGAGACTGGAAGATTAAAGTGTAAAAACGTCTGTGGGGTTTGTACGGATAGTGCAGCATCTATGTTTGGTTCAAAATATATTGCATGAATCACCGGTATGCCTCTGTCAATAAGACCGTTCCAGCTCCTCTACAAGAGGTACTTCATTGGCCGATAAAAATTGCAAATTGTATCAAATCAGGTGCGCTTAACAACCGTCTGTTTAAAGAACTGTGCAAAGACATGGATTTTTATTATAACGAGGTTCTTCTTTCCTATACTGCCGTACGCTGATTGTCTAGAAGTGCAAGGGAAACATGATCTTTTGGTATACGTCATGTTGTTTGTGTCTTATATTTAACAAAAAAAAAGGTTTTGACAAAAACACCCCTGAGAAGATGTTTCTTTTAAGTTAAATACTTAAACAATACCAAGCACGTGCACTGCGGTACGTAGGTCAGTCTCAGCATATTTATCATGTCAAAGTTAACAACGTCGAAAACTTTTATCGTTTTGTCTTTTGAAGATGTGCAACAAAATTCTCCGTTTGAACTAACAGAAAGATCAGTAACTGGACCACTGTTGCATTTGAAATGCTTCACAAAGTCAATGCCTACGTCAGGCTTTTTACTCCAAAATTTCAAACAGCCATCCAAACTAGTCGTGATTATGAAGTTTGTTTTGGTGACTGCAATGAAGTTGACAACATCTCTATGCATGTAGCTTTTTTTCTTAATAATCGAAAGAAGGGATGTTGCTCAGATACGTTTTTTTCAAATTTAATTACACTATTTATTTGTAACATATAAAAAAATAGATTTTTTAACGTTTATTAATTCAACAAGGTTGATGAAAGGAGTTAGCTCTGCGAGACAATCAACCTTTAAATGTTGTAATCACTCAAAAGAAATAAAGTCAATACAAAGTCAAAAAAGAAAAATCATAAGTCATTAAATAAACGGCATGAAAACTGAAAATGTCATAACAATATTGAAAAATTGAGGTAAAATTATAATAAGATATTCGTATAGCAATCTAAATCTTTATTTACACTGAAAACTTTTGCTGACTTTTTGAAGGTTTGTAAAGAAAACATATTTTGATTTGCAAACGCATTATTCCAGATCTAATTTTGTCAAAACCGATGTAATAATACGGAAACATTCAGTAACTTCGGACTGTGGAAATTGATCAAAGTTTTATTGACTGTTGTGTCGTGAAAAGTAAAAAACAAATAAAAATAAATAACAAACTGAAATAACAAATAATCCATGCAAATAGATTGTAGTTAGTATTGAGCGTTTCTAAAAAAAAGTCTGAAAACACCCCCGACTAATAAAATAAGATTACGTAAGTGCGTTACAAGCTAGAGTGCTCTCACAACTCCGCCAGTCCCAGGCCTGGAGAAAGGAGGAGGGAAAAAGTAAAAAGGTTCAAATTCTGATCCACGACAGGAAGTACTTAAGTGCTTCCTACATACAGCCATTAGAGTCTTAAAACACCTGGTGTAAAGGACTATAAACTATTATAAAAAAAGAAGCTAAAACCGAGGGCGCGTTTTAAAAAAAAGAAATATATATTTCAACTAATTAAATTTTGTTTCTTTAATTTCTTAAAGTTCAATTTTGTTAAATTAAACTTTGAATTTTAAAGTGAATAAATTTTACAATTGTCTACCGCGTACATTTCATCTACATTCCATGTAAATTTCATCTACATTCCATGTAAATTTCATCTACATTCCATGTAAATTTCATCTACATTCCATGTATATTTCATCTACATTCCATGTACATTTCATCTACATTCCATGTACATTTCATCTACATTCCATGTACATTTAATCTACATTCCATGTACATTTCATCTACATTCCATGTACATTTCATCTACATTCCATGTACATTTCATCTACATTCCATGTACATTTCATCTACATTCCATGTACATTTCATCTACATTCCATGTACATTTCATCTACATTACATGTACAACTCATGTACCTACATCCCGTGTACATCTCCGAAGCTCGCTCGATTGTGGGGCCACTTCAAAATATCCTTTCATACCTTTTCAGGCATCCCATGTATATCTAATGTACATTCTTTGTACATCTCATGAACACCTGCCGACATCCACACAAGTGAAAGTTAATCGAACCATGTAAAAAGATTGACGTTCAAAGTGGAATTTATGAAGTCCTGCATACCTTTTCCTTTCTGCAGGTGCAAAATTTGCGCATTTCATGTTGTAAGAAAAGATAAAAACTGATTTTGGTCAATCTTGCCTTTTAACTATCGGTTTGAATTTTTCACATAATGGAATAATGTCATTTTATTAACTGACATCATAACGAATTATCTACAACTTGGTTAAAAGAAATAATAAGCCAAGAAATCTATTTAGCTTTCTTTAAAGCGATATTTACGACCCAGTGCATAATCTTTTTTATCGCTTGGAATTTTTTTTCTTGGAGTTTTCTACTTAAAATGTAAATAGAAAACTTTATAAAGTTTGAACTGTAAATTAAAGCAATGAAAACAAACTACATTTTTTTAATGTTCAAGATTATTTTAATAGTTATTTTTGTTAAACAACTTTAAATTTGTACTAACTTATTAAAGTCTCACGTATAAACATCTCCAAAACAACATTTAAAACGTAAACAATAAAAAAAATTTAATATTCAAAAACAAACTTGTTCATGTAACTGAAACATAAGCATCATTTAACTACTAATAAAATAATTAAACACCAATAAAACAACACGTCAATGTTTTCGTATTTACAGCAAACTGATGTGGATGAGCTGCATAGCTGACATGAAAACGAGAGTATCATATTCATTTGATTTTCTAAGTTCTATTTTCAATCAGATTATAATAAACTTTCTTCGGGCAAAAGTCAATCTACCATAGCCAGTGGCTTTTCTAAAAATAATTAAATTAATTCATAAAAATATAAACTCAAGTTGTTTACCATTACAATTATGGTTTTGCTTTATTTTAGTTGTTAAATTTTTGTAGACAAATAAAAAAAAATGAAATTAAAACAATATAATTGAATAAATAATGAAAATGTAGATAGAGCGAAAACGAACCTGAAACCTCTTGACTCTGCCATCAGTCTTGATGGACTCATGCTCCCAATAGGGAGATATATTCAATGCCAGTCTCTGTGCAGTATATACAAATATATACACATATATATATATATATATATATATATATATATATATATATATGTGTGTGTGTGTGTGTGTGTGTGTGTGTGTGTGTGTGTGTATGTATGTATATATAAATATATATTAATATATACTAGCTGACCCAGCAAACGTTGTTTTGCCTTTTAAATTATTTTGGTTTTTACTAAGAATTTAATGTACAAAATTATGACAATTTAAAAAATCAATCTCCAAAAGCAATCGACTGTACAATGCCCGGGGTTTTGAAAGTTTTTCTATCGTTCTTCTCTCTTGCTTCCGTTTCCTTCCCCGCTTGCTCTACCGTTCCCGTTTGCTTTCCCGTTCCCGTTTAATATCTCGTTTCTGCTTGTTTTCACGTTCCGCTTGCTCTCCCGTCAATTTATCCTTAATATAAAGTTCTATTTTGGCAAGTGGCATTTAAGTTGATATTTGATTAAAGTAATTCAGGTTATGACATTTGATTAAGTTACTTTTAACGGAAACGATACATTTGTAACAAAGATAAAAATAACATATATATATATATATATATATATATATATATATATATATATTGCATTTTCCTATAAAAAAACATAATTGCACCTTATTGTTTCTCCAAAATAACTTTTTTAAATAATTTAAAAAAATATTCTAAATAGCCTAGGACCTATCCTCAGACAAACCAAATGTTCACAAAAATTTCATGAAATTAGAGAGTTTGAACCGTGCATCCATAGTAGAGATCATTTTTTTAAGTCTCGGCTCGGCCCGTCGACAAATTAGCCCAGCCCGTTTTAAAAACCCAAACTCCTGGCCCGGCACAGCCCGTCTGAATTAGGCCCGGCCTATTTTTACAGGCCTAGAAGTTCTATAAACATATACTTGATGAAAAACTTCAGCCCGTCCACCTTGACCTCAGGTTTGGCCCGGCCAAACTGAAGACCCTAAAATCACTAGAATATCTATATACTTGGTGAAAAACCTCGGCCCGTCCCACTTTGATTTAAGGTTTGGCCTGGCCCGTGTGAAGACTCTAAAATAACGGCTTGGCCCGGCCGATGATAAACTGGACTTAGCTACTTTTAACCGGCACAAAACTTCAAAATACTAATTTTTACATTTGTAGCACTTACAGTTTGTGAGTAGCAGTTATTTTGAAGTCAAATAACCCTTATTTCCACCCCACATTTGAGGTCCTGGAAACCAAATTTTCAAAAAATGCTAAAACACGTATTTCATTATTTTTGGAGTAGAAACTAAATACTAATTTTTACTTCTGTAGCATTAACAGTTTTTGAGTAGCAGCTACTTTAAAAACCAAATAACCCAAAAAATGATGAAACACGTATATCTTTTTTTTTTGAGTAGATACTAAGTATTAATTTTTACATCTGTGGCAATTACAGTTGTTGAGTAGCAGTTACTTTAAAAACCAAATAACCCTAGTTTCCACCCCACATTTGAAGTCCTGGAAACCAAATTTTCAAAAAATTGTGAAACCCGTATATCATTATTTTTAGAGTAGAAACTAAATACTAATTTTTACTTTTGTAGCATTAACAGTTTTTGAGTAGAAGCTACTTTAAAAACCAAATAACCCAATTTTCCAACCCACATTTGAGGTCCGGGAAACCAAATTTGTAAAAAAATGGTGAAAAGAAACTAAATAATAATTTTTACATCTGTGGTATTTACTGTTTTTGAGTAGCAGTTACTATAAAAGACAATTAGCCCTATTTTCCACCCCACATTTGAAGTCCTGGAAACCAAATTTTCAAAAAATGCTAAAACACGTGTTTCATTATTTTTGGAGTAGAAACTAAATACTAATTTTTACTCCTGTAGCATTAACAGTTTTTGAGTAGAAGCTACTTTAAAAACCAAATAACCCAATTTTCCAACCCACATTTGAGGTCCGGGAAACCGAATTTTCAAAAAATGGTGAAACACGTATCTTTTTATTTTTCAAAAAGAATCTATATACCAAATTTCAAAATCTCCTAATTTTTGGTTTTCGAGATATACATTGTTTTAGAAAAAAGTTTGTTTTCCAGTTTTTTCCCCTCAGGAGCAAAATTTTCAAAAATCCTTTCTTAGCGGATGTTTACGCTATAAAAGTAATATAAGTTCCAAATTTCACGTTCCTAGGATGAGGCGTTTGAGCTCGGCGTTGATTATCAGTCAGTCAGTCAGTCAGTCAGTCAGGACATGTTCTTTTATATATATACTAGCGGGGTTACCCGGCGTTGCCCGGGGTTTTTAGAGGTTTTTCTAATGTTTGTCCCTCTCGCTCCCGTTTCCATCTCCACTTTCCCGTTTTCGTCGCGTTCCCGGTCGCTTTTCCGCTCTCGGTCGTTTTCCAGCTCCCGGTCGCTTTCCCGCTCAGAAGTTTTGTTATCGATTTTCTCTCTTGCTCGCGTTTCCTTCCAAGCTTGCTCTCCCGATTCCAGTCGCTTTCCGCGTTCCCGGTCGCTTTCCGCGTTCCCGGTCGCTTTCCCGTTCCCGGTCGCTTTCCCGTTCCCGGTCGCTTTCCCGTTCCCGGTGGCTTTTCCGTTCCCGGTCGCTTTCCCGTTCCCGGTCGCTTTCCCGTTCCCGGTCGCTTTCCCGTTCCCGGTCGCTTTCCCGTTCCCGCTCACGCTTGCTCTCCCGTTCCCGGTCATGCTTGCTCTCCCATTCCCGGTCACGGTTGCTCTCCCGTTCACGCTCATTTTTTCTTTTCCATTCTTTCATAACTTCTGTTAGCCTATAAAACGTAAAATAGATTTGCTAAGACTATATATATATATATATGAATGTTTGTGGGTTAGTTTGTCTATTATAGAAACGGGAAAGCGACCCGGAACGGATAGCGAGCGGGAACGGAAAAGCAAGCGTGAGCGGGAATGGGAGAGCAAACGTGAGCGGGAAAGCGACCGGGAGTGGTAAAGCGACCGGGAGCGGGAAAACGACCGAAAACGGGAAAGCGAACGGGAGTGGGAAAGCAGGTGGGAAAGGAAACGGGAGAGAAAGAGACAAACATTAGAAAAACCTCTAAAAAACCCGGGCAACGCCGGGTATCTCCGCTAGTATATATATATATATGTATACATAAACACAGACACAGACACACATACATGCACATACACATACATACATACACACATACATACGCACATACATATATATATAGTTCCCGCTCGCTCACCCGCTCCGCTCCGCTCATTTTGTGACGGATTTCAAATTTTTTTTTTTATTTGACTTTCCCCTTGACTCTCAAGGTTGTGTGAAAATTTCATTACGATCGGATGAATGGTGTAGCAATGCCTAAAGGACATTAATATATATACAAACATTCATTTTTATATATATAGACTAGCAGTGCCCGTAGCGGCTTCGCTCGCATGAAATTAGAGAGTTTGAACCGTGCATCCATAGTAGAGATCATTTTTTTAGGTCTCGGCTCGGCCCGTCGACAAATTAGCCCAGCCCGTTTTAAAAACCCAAACTCCTGGCCCGGCACAGCCCGTCTGAATTAGGCCCGGCCCATTTTTACAGGCCTAGAAGTTCTATATACTTGATGAAAAACTTCGGCCCGTCCCACCTTGACCTCCGGTTTGGTCCGGCCAAACTGAAGACCCTAAAATCACTAAAATATTTATATACTTGGTTAAAAACCTTGGCCCGTCCCACTTTGATTTAAGGTTTGGCCTGGCCCGTGTGAAGACTCTAAAATAACGGCTTGGCCCGGCCGATGATAAACTGGACTTAGCTACTTTTAACCGGCACAAAACTTCAAAATACTAATTTTTACATTTGTAGCACTTACAGTTTGTGAGTAGCAGTTATTTTGAACTCAAATAACCCTTATTTCCACCACACATTTGAGGTCCTGGAAACCAAATTTTCAAAAAATGCTAAAACACGTATTTCATTATTTTTGGAGTAGAAACTAAATACTAATTTTTACTTCTGTAGCATTAACAGTTTTTGAGTAGCAGCTACTTTAAAAACCAAATAACCCAAAAAATGATGAAACACGTATATCTTTTTTTTTGAGTAGATACTAAGTATTAATTTTTACATCTGTGGCAATTACAGTTGTTGAGTAGCAGTTACTTTAAAAACCAAATAACCCTATTTTCCACCCCACATTTGAAGTCCTGGAAACCAAATTTTCAATAAATTGTGAAACCCGTATATCATTATTTTTAGAGTAGAAACTAAATACTAATTTTTACTTTTGTAACATTAACAGTTTTTGAGTAAAAGCTACTTTAAAAACCAAATAACCCAATTTTCCAACCCACATTTGAGGTCCGGGAAACCAAATTTGTAAAAAATGGTGAAGCACGTATATCTTTATTTTTAAAAAAGAAACTAAATAATAATTTTTACATCTGTGGTATTTACTGTTTTTGAGTAGCAGTTACTATAAAAGACAATTAGCCCTATTTTCCACCCCACATTTGAAGTCCTGGAAACCAAATTTTCAAAAAATGCTAAAACACGTGTTTCATTATTTTTGGAGTAGAAACTAAATACTAATTTTTACTCCTGTAGCAGTAACAGTGTTTGAGTAGAAGCTACTTTAAAAACCAAATAACCCAATTTTCCAACCCACATTTGAGGTCCGGGAAACCGAATTTTCAAAAAATGGTGAAACACCTATCTTTTTATTTTTCAAAAAGAATCTATATACCAAATTTCAAAATCTCCTCATTTTTGGTTTTCGAGATATACATTGTTTTAGGAAAAAGTTTGTTTTCCAGTTTTTTTCCCTCAGGGGCAAAATTTTCAAAAATCCTTTCTTAGCGGATGTTTACGCTATAAAAGTAATATAAGTTCCAAATTTCACGTTCCTAGGATGAGGCGTTTGAGCTCGGCGTTGATTATCAGTCAGTCATCAGTCAGTCAGTCAGTCAGTCAGTCAGTCAGTCAGTCAGTCAGTCAGTCAGTCAGTCAGTCAGTCAGTCAGTCAGTCAGTCAGGACATGTTCTTTTATATATATAGATATATATATATATATATATATATATATATATATATATATATATAATATATATATACATATATATAATAATATATATATATATACATATATATATATATGTGTGTGTGTGTGTTTGTGTGTGTGTGTGTGTTTGTGTGTGTGTGTGTGTTTGTGTGTGTGTGTGTGTCTGTGTGTATGTAATAGCGTTGTTGAAATTGATGCAGAATCATAATTGTAATAAAAAATAAAAAATTACTTGAATAACATAAATTTGTATTAGACGACTGGGTCATTAAATCGAAACCTTGCCCTAACCTATCCCCTTCTTGACCCGGTTCGTTCGACCCCAGAACAGCTTTTAGGTAAAAATGTCATAAAATATTTTCAGCATGACTTTTAAATTTTGGTTTTGTAATGCAACTTTACTTTATTAAATGTTTCCAAACAGTAAAAAAATTATTTTAAGATTCACACCAAAGTGTTACAGCGTAACTCAACGTCCATCGCAAACAAATACTCCTCCCTCTCCACAACGATTCCATTTCCATGTTTCTCATTAAAAGATGGCCTTAATGGGACCATTTCCTCAGAATCGTAAAAATGTTTCTTCGAGAAGGGAGAAAGAACGCTTTACGAGAGGCGATTTCATTGGCCTTTTATTCGCCTCTATCTCTGTCGTTATCGTCGCATTATCATCGGCATTATTCGGCCACTGCAGGACCATCAGTTCCACCGGCTTTATAGTGATTGTGCTACAAGTTTCATTGCCTCCATCTCATCGTCTGATACGAACACTGATTAAACGTATGATTTATTTTTGCGATATTTATTGTGGGAGGAGGGTAATACAGAATGACCTCGCCAGAGAAATATTGCTGGGCGTCGCTGTTTCAATCACATATATGATACCCTGCTAGAATAAAGACGTTTCATTTAGATGGTTAATAGGATCTGCCGGTATTGTAATTGCTTTTATATTACCTATACAAATATTTTCCATTTTTTGTCCGGTCTATAGACTAACCTAACAAAATAATAAATGAATTTAAAAATACTTCAATGCAAACTAAAAAGAATTACTATTCACTAAAATCATTGATTCTTGTTTACCTGTTTGAAAGTGCCCTTGGTTGACAGGAGCTGGTAAATGGCTACCAGAGGAATGCAGGAAATGCTGGATGCCGCTATCAACCAGCCCATAATATTGGCCCAGGCTGGGTAGGTGTACGTCTCCTGTGTGTACGAGGAATATTCCAGCGGTTTGAATGAAGCGATGCTTGATACTATCATTACCTGGTTGATAATAGAAGTTGTAAAAAAAGTACAAAAAGTATGTAAAGATTGGATTTTACATAACTTACAAGTTTTATTTTTTTTTTTGAAGAATAACGCGGATTAAACTAAATAATGGAAAATAAATAGTGTGAAAGTTTAGAGGTTTTAAATTTAAATCACTATGATAATGGAAATGCAGCGAAAGTGACAGTGATTTATAACCATAACACTTTTACATGTAACGTTTTATGTTACATTGCCATTTCAATTTAATAACTATACAAAATTAGACTACATAAAATGACACTGCACGAAAGTAATTGTCCCGACCCTACGTGTAACAGTAATTATTACAGGACGTCATAAAAAGTAAATATTTTTTTTACTAGAAGCAGAGCAGGTGAAACAATCTTCCAGCAAAACCTCCAGTAGATGTTTGGCTTGAAATTCAATATGTAGTTTATATCCTGGCAGAACTGTTCCATGCCTTGCAGTGGAGATTAATGTTTATAATTAGAAGCCAAACACTGAGAAAAATTATTTTTTTCAATAATGAAATAATTAATAATAATAATATTAATAAGAATAAAGTAATAATAATAGTAATTAATATTAATATTGTATTTATTATTAGCAGTATGTATACTAAAAAGATAATAATTTTAATTTAAAAAAACGTTATAAAAACTGTTGCTTTTTATATCTGCACATATTAAAACACATGCCACCATGGCCATAACAAACAGTCCACACATGCCACCATGGCCATAACAAACAGTCCACACATGCCACCATGGCCATAACAAACAGTCCACACATGCCACCATGGCCATAACAAACAGTCCACACATGCCACCATGACCATAACAAACAGTCCACACATGCCGCAGTGCAGAATGAGCACTGACCATAAATCCAAGCAACGGCAATAACTTCGGCAAAGACGCCTGTGAGAATGGACGTTCCAGCAGCAAAGGTGTCCCACATGGTCACCAGGTACATTCCTCCCTTAAGTGATGATTGAAAAAATGGTTATAGTTGTTGTGACGGAACGATAAAGGAGCTAATCATTACTTAATAAAAATATCAATCCAAGCTAATTCAATACATAAAATCACAATTCGATTTATCTGTAGTTTAAGGGTTTTAATTATTTATTTCAATAATTGCAGCTTTAAAATATTTATATATTTAATTTTTTATAACGATGGCCAACCACCGCAATTTAACAAGAAAATATTATACAGAAAATAATATTTAAACAAGTAAATTAAAAACGAATTTTTAAAACCAATGCTCTTAATTAAAACACAAATTTTGCAATCAATTTTTTCTTATATTACTCTTTTATTTTATATTAAAGTCGAAATATCTTAATTATATCGAAATATTGAAATTAATTAAAATTAACTAAATAAATTGACTTATTGTAAAACTAATAATTGAATATTGCATTGTCTTCTATTTTGAGCATGTATGCAAAATTTGAAAAAAATCTATCATCAGGAAGTGACTCAAAAATTGATTGCAAGATTTGAAACAGACAGAGAAACAGAGACGACGAGTTAATAAAAGCATTGGTAAAAACACATGTGTTGAGATAGAACCTACGTTTGTTACGTTTGGAAGCGAGAAGATAAAAGCAGCAAGAACGACGAACAACGTCAGCAACTCCCTGGAGTATTTGAATTTGGTCATTACCTGTCGGAACTCATCACTTATTCCGGTCAGCAGTGCTTCCAATCCTCCCATCTGTTGTGTTATTAAATTCACGAAATTAAACATTCGTCTGCTTGACATATTCTGATGGTGTCCGTTATAGAGTGCGAATAAAGCTTCTCATTTATTCGGACGAAATGCGAAGTAAAACCAAAATGGGTGCAGCGAAACTGCAGTTTAATTACATTTCATGGCTCGTCTCAGCCAATTCAGTACAACAAAAACCTTTTCGTTATGGCAAAAAAAACACTTCTGCTATTTTAATAAATGTTTACAAAGGTTTGTTAATGATGTTTTTAAAATAAATGACTTTTCTTAATAATTTCGAAATAATTTTTAAACGTTACTAAAACCTAATGAGCCTCATTTGTCAACATCAATTAGAATTTGAATAATTTTTTTATCATCATAATCATCACCAACGCTTTCGCCACCACATATCACTTAGCCATCATTATCATTACCAACATGATGTACCTGATGTAGATGATGTACAATACAGCTGACCAGTCCCATTCCAATCTTTTTGAAGTAACGTTGTAAATTTCTTGCACACTCACAAACGCACAAAAACACATACATACATACATACATACATACATACATACATACATACATACATACATACATACATACATACATACATACATACATACATACTTACATACATACATACATACATACATACATACATACATACATACATACCTACATACATACATACATACATACATACATACATACATACATACATACACACACACACAAATACACACACACACATACATACATACATACATACATACATACATACATACATACATACATACATACATACATACATACATACATACATACATACATACATACATACATACATACATACATACATACATACATACATACATACATACATACATACATACATACATACATACATACATACATACATACATACATACATACATACATACATACATTGGTACGTACGTATAGCGGATCATATTACTATGTTTGTCGATATTTATTCCAGCTATCAAGCGCCACCTATTGAGCCATAACGACAGCGGGCGAAAAACAACCCACCGAAATAACTTGCAGCCATTTTTAAGTAGTTTTCAGAAAAGGGATAGGGTTAAAGGTCCTCAGGGGTTTCTGGATGTCCTTCGTTGATGAGAGGTAGTAGGGAAACGGGTGCGGTTTTATTAACTTTTTATTGGAAAATGTCTTGGTTTGTGTGTATGTGCGTGTGTGCGTGTCCATGAACGAGT
This sequence comes from Erpobdella octoculata, assembly GCA_963978895.1. Taxonomy (NCBI): domain Eukaryota; kingdom Metazoa; phylum Annelida; class Clitellata; order Hirudinida; family Erpobdellidae; genus Erpobdella; species Erpobdella octoculata. Next base: position 31,167,268 of record OZ022243.1, on the reverse strand, counting down.
GTCATTCAGGTCTCCCGCTATAACTCAAAATCATTCAATGGAAGATTAAATGATTCTCGCGAAAGTGCGATTGTGCGTTATTTATTGCCCCATCGATCCATCATCGCCCAATGAAGCAGCCCATAAAACACGCAAAAATCTAATAAGCGAGAAATGCCAGGCTTTGGCTAAGTACATTTTCTTTTCTCTTATATTCTTTTATTTTTTTTCTCTTTCTCTTTCTCTTTCCACTTCTCTCTCTCTCTCTCTCTCCCTCTCTCTCTTTCTTTCTTTCTCTCTCTCTTCTTTTAACATAAATATAACATCAGCCAGCCGGGCCGTAATTCATTTTCATTTCCGTCGAACAAGGCACAAAAACCACTCAAATATCACCCATAATGCAATCCTCCAGATCCATAATGGCCTCCTAAATTCGACGAACCCCTGCCACCAGACTCTCCTGCGTAATTGAAAGTAGACAAGCGTACAGCAGCCGCCAGAAAAAACTATCCGCGTAGGTAACGAAGACTTATGCAGCCCGCGGCCGCGTGGAGAGCAGGCTTGAATGAAGCTCAATAGTCAGAATGAATGAGTGAATATATCAATTGATAAATGAAAGAATCGCTGCATCGGCAGAGCAAAAATGGTGTTTCAATGCATTACCCTCAGGCATGTTAGTGGTGGATAGATAGATGGATGGAAAGACAGACGGACGGATGGACGGACGTCTTTCCATGGATGGATGGATGGATGGATGGACGGATGGACGGATGGACGGATGGACGGATGGACGGATGGACGGATGGACGGATGGACGGATGGACGGATGGACGGATGGACGGATGGACGGATGGACGGATGGACGGATGGACGGATGGACGGATGGACGGATGGACGGGTGGACGGGTGGACGGGTGGACGGACGGACGGACGGACGGACGGACGGATGGACGGATGGACGGATGGACGGATGGACGGATGGACGGATGGACGGATGGACGGATGGACGGATGGACGGATGGACGAATGGACGGATGGACGGATGGACGGATGGACGGATGGATGGATGGATGGATGGATGGATGGATGGATTCGTGGATTTCTACATTGAATAAATGAATGGTTGAAAAGCTGTTCAGATTGATGACGGTTTGTTAGCTGGATGAGTGGATGAATGGATGGGTGGACAGACTAATCCGACAGGTATAAAAGATTACGTGGGTTGCATGAATTGAGTATTGTATAGATAAATTAATTGTGTAGATGAATAGAAAAACATGGGTGGGTAGAAAAAAATTAAGCAGTCGAAAGATGCATGGACTGAGCTAACAGGTGAATGAATCAACAGTGAGTGTGTAGGCGTTCATTCAATTGGACAGGTGAAACGAGCGTTAGGGATTTGATTAAATTAATTTGTTGGCATGAATGATTGATGAGTTTCAGTTTCATTTAATGAATATGAATGAAGTTTATGGAAGAAGTGTTGTGATTGAGTAGTTGTTGTGAAAGCTTGCAAAGCACGATATTTGGGATTTCAAAAGTACAACTAATACATTTATAATAACGTTTCAAATGCATTTCATCGAACATAAATAATTGAATTCAAACCCATTTATAATTAAAACTTGTGGTTCATTCATTCACAATCGATCAATCAATCATCCTCCCACGCACCTGACTCTCCAAACACACCCACTCGGACCGTACAAGGAAAGTAAAAAAAAACAAACTACTTACAGCACTGTCGATGCCCAGTGTGATGAGCATGACGAAGAAAAGTATTGACCAAAATATGGACCCAGGCAGCGTTGCTATGGCTTCCGGGTAAACAACGAACACTAATCCGGGACCTGGAATGAGATAAGATTTCTGCTTTTATTGCTCAATTCTCTGTCTACATTCCAGATGTTGACAAACTAATTTTACTTTTACGGCACTCAAACTCATTTTACGACTATCTCTTTTTAATTCCAGAGAGGAAGAGCGTGCCAAGTTTGAATTAATTGCTGTGTAAGCGAGCCAGCTGATAATGCTTGGGCAGCGGAGAACAAAAACTTTTAAACACTCTTACGAACTAACATATTATGATTAAATCTCAAACGCTATAGTAATACATCGTACTACCAAGGTCATCATCACCACCATCGGCGACACCACCACCACCTCCTACCTTCGGCCGCCACTGAGGCGATGTCTTTCGATTGTGATGCTGCCATGTAACCGAGATAAGCAAAGATGACGAATCCGGAGTACAGACTGGTGAAGGAATTGACAAAAACTGTGATCAAACAATCCCTGAAAATCAATCAGAAAAAACAATCAATCATCTTTTTCGCAAATCAATCAGGCCGCCTACGACAGACAATCACATCAGTCATCAGATTTTTTTTTCGCTCGACATCCACGTCCACATATGTCATTTTTTGTAATATTTTTGTTTATGCTGTATTTTAAACCCGGTGTGTACGGTACACTATATTTGAATTCCAGTTTGTCCAGTACGCCATATCTGAAATCCGGTGCGTCAATGGTCAAGGGCATGCGACCGAGAACGGGAAAGCAACCGGGAGCGGGAATGCGACCGGGAGCGGGAAAGCGACCGGGAGCGGGAAAGCGACCGGGAGCGGAAAAGCGACCGGGAACGCGACGGGAACGGGAAAGAGGAGAAAGAAACGGGAGCGAGAGAGACAAACATTAGAAAAACCTCTAAAAAACCCCGGGCAACGCCGGGTGCCCCCGCTAGTTTGTATATAAATACATGTAAGTAACGAGAAAAAAGAATTTGAACTGCAATTCGGTGAGTTCAGTGTCTGTGTGGGGCAGAAGAAAATAATTTAGAATTATAATCTGGGTGTGGAAATGAATAGCATTCACATGGGTCGAAGGTCAGAAATAAACGACCCGTATTTGTCCGTTTGCGGGTGTGCTGTTTTGAGATAAAAGTAAAAAATAAATTTTTATTAATTTGTTTTACAAAATTATTTAATTTGTTTTTGGATCAGTTATTGAAAATCATTATTTGTACTTTTTAAATTCAACTTGAGTTTTATTAAGCCATATATAACAATTTATATTATATCATCCTGAAAGCGGAAAACAAAAATCTCATGCGACATCTACCGAATAAAAAAGTGTAATTAATAATGATTAACAGATCTTATTTATTTTAATTTTTAACTATCTGAATTGTAAAACTTCTTTTATTAAATTATTAATTTTACTTTGATGAGATATAAACAATTCAAAATAGTATAATGAAAGGAATAAATACCTGTAGCAGTTGTGCCGAAGTTTATTGTAGCTCGCGAAAGCTATGTGGACACCGAAGCCCGCACCAGATGAGTAAAAGATTTGCACAGCTGCGTCGATCCACACCTGTTTGAGTTAATCAAAAAATAATTTTACAATTAAAATCTTTAATATGTTAAAATAGTAATCGTTTTTCTGACACATGGATTTATTGTACTTTTCTATTTCATATTTGTTATTTTATTTAACCTTTTACTGATTGATGGTCGGGTCAAGCTTCAGCATTTATAATGTTGCTTAAATTATATTTCCCATCCATAACCACCACCAACATCATTATTAGCATCATCATCATCACCACCATCATCATTACCACTACCATCATCATCATCATCACCATCAGCTCTTTCGTGACAACTCCACCAAACAAGCTCACGTGAGGATCGCCTAGCCTTTCAAGTCTCGGTGTGATGTAATACATAATGCCCTGCCCGGATCCTGGTAGCATGAGCCCCCTGATGAATAGGACCGTCAATACTACGTAGGGCATCGTGGCTGTCACCCACACGACCTTATTGGAAATAGTTTTTAAAACCATAAATGTCGAATTAGATTAAATTATGCCACAAAAAAGAATGGCAACAAAACTGATTATACTAATATTTTTCTATACAACCAGCATATTGAATAAACGTTTAATGGTTCCTATAAATTAAACAGATTTAATAACCGAATATATACATACATTTTTTAAACGAGTTACTGATAATTTTGTTTAGCGATTGTAAAAAAATAAAATAAAAATTATATAAAATTATTTCTCACAGAACAAAAAATAAAATAAAAATTATATAAAATCATTTCTTACGGAACAGTAAGTTAATAAATCTCGAACGATGCAAACCTTTCCAGAAGTTTTAACTCCTTTCCAAACTGAGAAATAAATGATGAAAAAGACCGCAAGCAGACATAATACGAGTTCAACTCTTGGTGATCCAATGTCTTCCAGTCCTGAGCTCAATTGAAGACCGAGGACTTTACGTCTTGAACAAACAAAACCAGTTCTAACTGTTAACTACTTGAAACAACATGGTTTTGTGTAACCAAAATAAAAAAATAGTTTAGAATTTGATTGCAAAATTTCGCGGACAGACAAACAAATCAAACAAGAAAGTGACTTGAGAAAAATGTTGTAAAAAGTCGATCAGAATGACTTAATTATTTTTGCTTTTACAAACTCGTATTAATTGATACATTGAAGATAATGGTCCTATGTGGTTTTTCAAAACCTGCCTTGCTAGCAGTGGCAAGCCACCTTTCTCCAGGTTTTTTTCATTACATTTGTTTCTAATATTTTTTAACTTTTATACCTTTTACGTTATTTAACGAAACAATCATATTTGAACACTAAATAACTTTTTTACAACAATCTAATTGTGTTGTTCAAATAAAAAAAAATATAGTTGGCAAAAGTTACTCAAAGAATTCTTCGGTAGGTGTCATGTAGCTCTTGGCAAGCTTCTCCGGCATTGTAAGGTCTACACTGATGTTGACCATTTGTGATGGACCGAAGGTGTCACTCTGGTTGTAACCAATGTGACTTACATTGGAAACAGAAACTCCTGTTAATGTTTTTAAAGTACTACGTATGTTCTTATGTCAGAAATTCACATACTAGGTAAGATAGAAAGATAGGAGAAAAAATGGTTTTTAATTTTTAATTCTTTTTCAATTTCTTATTAATCAATCAATCTTATACAAGCTGCTATAAATGGCGTTCATTAAAAAACCAAATTATGCAATAAAATATCCAGCCTGCAGTTGTTGAGCATCGTTCAGTGTTCCAGTAGTTGTCGCAAGTCGTCCATGGAAGAGCTGTGGTCAGGGAAGAAATCAAGTAGTACAGCGACCATGCTATGATGACGTTGTAATAGAAAGCGACAAAGATCGCTATCATGCACTGGCAAATCCCGATGCCTGGAGTGGAAAATGTTGAATATAATTAAAAATGATAAGTTTGTATATATCGGAATAATCGTCTTGTTTGGCGTTTTATATAAGTGCGAAAGCGAAGAGAATATGAACAACGACTCGAAAACTTAACAATATTTCAAAAAATCTCAGATGAGCATTCTCATATTAACTCTGAATTTCTGATATTTCAGGGTGTGGAAATTTGAATTATTAAAAATCAAGTTTTATGCTGTATAATGGCCTGTTTGGTCGTAGACATAATTAAATATATATTAAATAACAGTCACGTGCAAACCAACTTCTGACTCTCCTCAACCCACTTTGCCCAACAATAACCAACTCTAACAACACACTCCGTATTTCTTTATTTAACTCTTTTGGCCACAGGTCAACAGTGCGGTCTTGAAGTTCTTTAAAACATGCGCCACTTAAACCATATTTGGTTTCATCATCATCACTACTCCCTAACACCACCCTTTCTAACATCATCCTCCCTAACATCACCCTTCCTAACACCATCCTCTCTAATACCAACTACCTTAATACCACATACCCTATTATCATTCTCTTTAGCATCACCCATCCTAGCACCATCCTCCCTATCATCACCCACCTTAACATTACCCTTGCTAAAACCACCAAACCTAATACCATCTTTTTTAACACCAAATTGACTCTGTTCTTTTTCTTTAACTTTTTTGACAGTAATCATGATTTAAGGCAAATTGTATGTAAATCTCATTTCAATTGTTTTTGTCAAAATCTAGTAAATGCTTTTCCACTGTTAATATTAAAGTTAATAATATTAAGATAAAAAATTACAAATATAATTATTTTTTTTAATTTGTTTTTGCTTGGACCTGTTATAACCTTGAGTTGAATTTGAATGAATTTAACAGAAACTCCCAGATCACGTTTATTTGAGCCTAACGCGACTGGCCCCTTGAGGTCAATCTTGAAAAGAGTAATACGTCCCGGTGTATATATTAAAAAATCCATGATTTTTGCTATGCTAGTTTTTAATACATAAATTGTATATTCTTCTTCTGCAATGATTTGTTTTTAATTTTAAAATTTTTCCTTTACCAGCTGGACTGAACAACATTGAAATATGCTGTGTAGACATTAAAATAGGTAGCGGGTCTCAAAGAAGTATAGCCTATTACAGACCAGGTGGAGACAATGACGAAGCATTCCAGTATGCCAAAAATAGCATTCGATATCTTCAGCAATTATACAACACTAAAAATTTAATATGCCTGATAGGAGACTTCAACCTCCAGGAAATTGATAGCACCTTTATACGGCACCGAACAACAACATTTACAATGCCTTCATGACCTTCTTTAATGATTTAGGACTCATACAATTTTTTACCTCTAACACAAGAATCAATAACATATTGGACTTAATGCTGTCACGAGACCCACAATTTATAAAGCAGATTGATATGATGAGTCCAATCGGAGGAAGTGATAACAAGAGCATCATTTTTACTCCAAATATGGCTCGGACTATAATTCATGTGAGCACAAAGAAAGAATACAATTTTGTTCGTGCTGATTATCATGCTCTCAATGCTTATTTTATGAAATTCAAATGGGACACTCTCTTCCAGTATTGTTTTTCTATAGATGACTGTTGGAACTTGTTCTGTTTAGTTATGGAAAATGCAATTTAATGCATGATTCCCCTGAAAAAACAGAAGCTGGACAGACATCATTACCCCAGGTACATTCGAGAAACTAAGAAGGTCAAGCTTTGTTACTGGCGGAGATGGGAGATGTCGAGTGAACAGGCCGTCAACAACAGACTCACTACATCCCACAGAATTATCCAAATAGAGAAATCAAACGGTGGTGAAACAGAGGATCCTTATGAGATGGGAAATATTTTAATAGAGATTTTTCAAGTGTATTTACAATTGACGACGGTCGTATGCCAACTCTCGAGCGAAAGACATCGAAGCAACTAGCAAAAATTGACTTCATCCCGGACATTGTGTTTAAGACATTGTATAGACTTACTTCTTCTACATCCTCAGGACCCGATGGTATTCCAAATATTTTTTTGAAACGATGTGCATCTAGCTTCACTCTACCCCTCTGCCACATCTTTGACTTTTCATTCAAAACTGGGCATCTGCCTAAAGATTGGAAAAAAACTTTTGTTATCCCAATCCATAAAAAAGGTACAACTTCTTGTCCTGGAAACTACAGACCTATCTTTTTAACGTCCTCGTGCTGTCGAGCGATGGAAAGAATTATTAACAAAGCAATACACAACTACATGGATATCAATAAACTAATCTCGCCTAATCAACATGGCTTCCGAGGAGCTAAATCAACGTGCACCAACTTACTCGAATGTACTTATGATTGGTCGAACTCAATCCAGGCACGAACAGACTCAGATGTGATTTACTTTGACTTCATAAAAGCCTTTGACTCAGTATCACGTCCAAAACTATTAACCAAACTAGAGTTCTACGGAGTGAGCGGGAGTTTATTAACGTGGCTAAAAAAACTTCTTGAGCGGCAGAATACAGATTGTAAGGATCGAAGAACAACTATCTGATATAAAACATGTTACTAGTGGAGTACCACAGGGGAGCGTACTAGGACCCGCCCTTTTTCTATTATACATTAATGATATTACCGATAGATTTAACAACCTTCCAATCTCTCACAAACTATTTTCGGATGACATTAAGCTCTACTCCAAAGGTAACAACAGACGGGAACTTCAGGAATCTGTCAATCGACTAGTTGCCTGGGCCGAGGAATGGCAGTTGCAATTGGCCAAGGAAAAGTGCTTTGTATGCACAATCAGGAGTTCTTCTGATAATGGTCCATCGACATCCTCTTCTCCTAAATCACATCAGTTAAAATCAACTATTTCTGGCATTACAAGTAAGATATTTGAACCACCCAACTATACCATCGGTTCTCACAAACTGAAAAACACTGACAGCGCCAGGGACTTGGGAGTAGTCATCGACACCAACCTCAAATTCAGACATCATATTGCCAATATTATTCGTGTTGCGTCACTGAGATCGCGACTTCATTTTCATCTAAAGATCCTGCTCTGTTCAAACAGGCTTTCTGTACATACATCCGACCCCTTCTGGAATACTGCTCTCAAGTATGGAGCCCCATCATTGACAACATCGAAATGGTTCAAAAAAAGTTCATCAAGGCAGTTTCAACTCTCAGGAATCTTCCGTACATGGCAAGACTAAAAGCTCTTGGTCTCCAATCACTCGAGCATAGACGAATCATCATTGACCTTTGTTTTTGCATGGCTTTACCGATTCTGATTTAAGGCATCAGCTCAAATTTTTTGCATACTCCTCCACTAGATGCCACCAGCTTAAGTTAAGTTCTGTTTTGAATAGAGTCGATATTACGAAGTTTTTCTACTCTAATCGTATTATTGTTATGTGGAACCTCCTGCCAAATGATATTGTTAGCTCAACTACGTACAGTAGGTTCAAGAGCTTAATTGTGACGGTTGACCTCACGAAATTTCTCGTTTATAAATAGTCATACTGTTTGCCGCATTATTCATACCAGCACCTCTAGATGCTAATCGGGTGACATACATAATACATAATACATCATTGCGCTTTTATGTTGGGATCTGAAATTTGAATGATGTTTGCTTTTTGTGACTATCCTGGATTATAGTAAATTTAGTGCTAATATCAGGTTTTCTTCTGAGATTTTTCTTTATGACACGTTGTCCCGCCGAACTGGTTATTTTGTTTCAACTGTATGACTTGACGATTTTCTTTTTACATTTTTTCTGATTACGTTTCACTTAACTGTATTCTGTCCGAATATTTTCAGTGGCCCGTTGGGTTCCTCTGTTCGAGTTGTAATAAAATAAATAAATCTGTTGCATATTCTACTTTTGCTATGTTTTCCTTCATATACATATTTTACTTTTTCTATGATTTTTTTTGTTTTCCGGACAATGGGAGACAAAAATAAAAAAACTCATTAAAAATTGTAAAAAATTGTACAGGCAGTTTAATAGTTTTATGATTCATTGCGTGCACGCACAATTTCAATTTATCCAACAAATTAGGAAAAAATAAAATTTTAAGTTTTTAATTTTAAGCCCCAAAAGCATAACTTGCCAAACGAAAGATAAGTTCATAATATAGCTTGCCAAACAAAAGATATGTTCATAAAATAAGTGAACTGTCGCGCACCTATTTTTAGAATAAGTAAGAAGTTTAGATTGCTGATGTGATTCAAAAATGTCGCTCGTGTTGTCAGCCTCTTTTGTTTTCTTGTGTGCCTTTGTGTCTGTGCATATGTGTGTGTTTACCTCTGTGTCTGTGCATATGTGTGTGTTTGCCTCTGTGTCTGTGCATATGTGTGTGTTTGCCTCTGTGTGTGCTTGTAAGTGTTTATGTATAAGGCAGTTTGTTGTACTTGAGCAGATGCGAGTCAATTTGCAAGCCACCAGCGTGTTATAGAGAAAATAAAAGAATGAAAGAAAGTGTTAAAAAAAGCTGTGAAAAAAAGTTAATTAAAGTAGCATCTTGTTGTTTTCAAGTTTCTCAGCATTGTGGCTTTTTTTAAAGTGCTTCGATGAAGCTATTTTAATGAGTTATAATTTCACAATGAATAGCAAGCGAGACAGTCTTCTTAATGACTGTGCAAAAGACAACATCACCCAATAGAAGCGGTCACATGGGTGGAATTAGGGGACACATTTTGAAGTTGAATTTCTTCTGGCATCGCTCCAATCAATTGAATTGATAACAATATCTTTTTGCTACTATAAAGTCAATTTTTATTCTATGTGGCGGGTCGTGACGTATCAAGTTTGCTAGTGCGGGCGGATTTAGCTTTGAGTTTCAAAATAGAAGCCGTTTCGTTTCGCAAGTTGTTCTTTTTTCAATTACTTCACTTGCATCATTTTGAGGATAGCAGGATCCTTAGAAGTTTTAATTTGGCACAAACTGCTTTGTACTTCAATACTTTTTTTTTAAAACTTATCTTTATTATTTATCTGATTTTATACACTGTCATCAAAAATTAACTGCATGATTATCATCGTCGTCATCATCAAATCATCATCATCAAATCATCATCATCATCATCATCATCATCATCATCATCATCATCATCATCATCATCATCATCATCATCATCATCATCATCGTCGTCGTCGTCATCGTCGTCGTCATCATCATCGGCATCATCATCATCATCGGCATCATCATCATCATCGTCGTCATCGTCGTCGTCATCATCATCATCATCATCGTCATCGTCATCGTCATCGTCATCGTCATCGTCATCGTCATCGTCATCGTCATCGTCATCGTCATCGTCATCATCATCATCATCATCATCATCATCATCACCATCATCATCATCATCATCATCATCATCATCATCATCATCATCATCATCATCCAAAAGGCTTTTCTTAACCTCGGTCGTATACTTGGAGAAAACCACTAAGAGTGCTTAGTTTTAGTCATCCTTATATAAGCAAATGTTAACATGTGGCATCGAAGGTATTTTGTGTAAATTTCGGTTAAAAATAAATATTTATTGATAAACCTAAACATTGATTTGATACGAATGAGTTTTATTTGGTATTAAATACTTCCATCGCAATTTTTTACAATGTTTTACTTAAAAATTACTGAAAAGAACTGTCACTCTTTTTTTAAATCCGTCACCAACCTAACCTTTAAATATGGGAACAATCTTCCAGACAGCTATTCCTCCACTCTTGTGACACTGACCCAAGACTAGTTCCATGAAGAACATCGGCACTGCTCCAAAGACGAGCATGGTGAAGTACGGAATGAGGAAAGCTCCTGTTTGTTTGAAAGTTTTAAACTTTTTCATGTTTGTTTGTTTGAAAAAGTAATTAATTCTATTTGTAAAATAATTTTGTTATATTACTTAAAAACATTTGAAAACTTGAAATTTGTTTGGGCACCCTTCAGCCCTATCTTTGCATGCCTCCCAATTACTTTCTGTTGTGTGTTCGCGAGCCGAAAGTAATATTATATTACACAAAAAGTTAACAGAGGAAACATCAAAAATGCTAATTTAGTGCTTCAAGTTATCACGAGTGAAACAAGTGAAAGTTATTTTTTTCTCATTATAATTTTTTTTATAAGTCCCACAACTCTAGGAGGTCTAGTGTCAAATAAGTAAAACAATATGGTAGCGGTGGTGGTGGTGATGATGACTTTGGTGATGAAGATTATGATAATGATGGAAATAAAGATGATGACGATGACTATGAAGACGACGACGACGACGACGATGATGATAACGATGATGACGACGATTTTTAGGATTTCTAAGATTATTGTTGTCACGACGACTTTACTTTTCAAAAACTGCCTAATTAAATTTTTCTCTCGGGGATAAATAAAAATTCATATGTTGTTCAACTTCAGTTCGAGCGACAAATATTTTTTTAATTTCTCGATTTCTCTGTCACATTTCCTGGAAGCAGCATTTATAGGGATGTACACTATGTCCTTTTCCAATTGTTCAAGATTCATTTCTTTTATTGTACAAGTTTAATCCTCTTTCATTTAATTCATATTTAATAAGACTTTGTTTAATTATCCCGGGTTAGTTTTGAATTTTTATACTGTTTTATGCAGCGGCGGATCCAGGAATTTCGTAAGAGGGGGACCGAAATATTTTAATCAGTAAAAACATACAAACGGAATTGAAATTAAACTTTTTATTAACTCTCTTTCATTTTTTACCTTTTTCTCTTTTTCTTTCTCTCTGTTGTGTCGTTTATTATCGTATCTTCAGAATAGATTGATTCAGAGTACGAGTACGAGTACGAGTACCATGGTATCGAGTACGAGTACTTGAAAAAAATACTCGAGTACGAGTATCAAGTACTACATCTTTGTTATTCAGTACTGAGTGGAACACGAGTACGAGTACCAAGGCTTCGAGTACGAGTACGAGTACTTATAAAACGTACTCGAGTTGTACTCGAGTACGAGTACGAGTACCAAGTACTACATCTCTGCATCCTACCCTATACCCAATTTTCAAACCTATCCCTAAATCATACATACCCAACGTTCCCACCTCCCCTATCGGTAAAGGCGAAGAATAGCATGGTGAATTATTTCAACTACGGGTTTTGAGCCATTCTGTCCCCAAAGAAGGTGATGAAGGGTTATTGAAAAATTCGCAATGTGGCGCACTCCATATTCTGGCGCAGCAGTGATTTTCGAAGGCTGACGCAATCTGAATATTCGTCCAAAGAAGACTTAAACATTTGACTTATCTTATTATTTGACAGTGTTAATTGCGTTATCTATATACCTACTTGTTCTACAATTAGTTTCTATTTCTAGCATGTTGTATATGTTTCTAAATTTGTATCTTAAATATGTCTCTAACGGTATGTAACATATCAATAAAAATTAACCTTACCTTTTTAACGTAAATGATATTTAGAACCAATTAAGACTAATTAGAACAGACCTCCCGCACCGATCCCTAATTATTTCCTCCACTAATATCCAACACCTACTTTCTAAACCTACCTCCCCCGTTCTTGTAGCAGAGGTAAGGAAACCTCCAAACGTTTGCAAGGTCGACAGCAAAGCCGATCATGGAGAGCAAAAAATCAACTTTTTTGTCCCAAGTCTCACGCGTCTTTCCAGTCCCATCCTTTCCGCCCTCGTGTGGCGTTCTCGACTCTTCCAAAGCCCAAACTGGCGCAAGATCTTCGACGGCGCTATGTCGATTGATGGCGGATATGAATTGAGTGACCGAGTGTTTCTTATGTTGATGCCTGTTTTTGCCTTCATGTTGCCGCAGTTGTTCTTGAGGCTCTTGATCCTGGACGAAAAAGTTTGATAGTTGACGTGGTTGTTTGGAAAAACTTGTAGTGATGTTTGCTGTTGTGTAACGTCTAGTTCTGTCGTCGATAACTAAGGACGAAGCTTCATGTATTTCATGCTTGCTATCTTCTTCATTGTTGACAGCTATAACGGTTCTGGGATGAAGATGATTGTCTCTTCGCCCATCAGTTTCAGTTCCTACAAGTTCGACAAGCGAGCTCTTCTTATTTGGCATTTTATCCATTTTAACTTTGCAACGGTCTTTTTATTATACACTGCTATATAATATTCGTATAGAAGAGTTTGTGCTTAATTGTATAAGTGGGTACCATTTAACAACTGATGAGATTTTTTATTCGAAATAAATCCCCAGTCACCCCACAAACAGTAAAACTTAGAAATAGTTACAAAATTTACTGAAAAGTATCCGACCGGTTGAGCTATTTGCACGCCGATTTATTTGAACATATATGATTGTCACCATATAAATCAGATCGAAATCGAAATCATCGTCGCCATTCGAAAACATCTTTTCATCTACTTATATATATATAACGAGATTCGTTCGCATATCATCCCACGCCAACACCCGTCGCAGAGTTTGGTTGGGGCTTAATGTTTATTCTTATTATTCTCTTTATTATCATTTCTTTTGTAAAAATCTTTTTTTTACAATCTACATATATTACAGCGAGCAATTATCAAATTTTCTTGATTTATTGCTCTTTTATTTATCGTATCATGTAAGTTTGTCAACATGAGTAGAGTATAAGTTGTTTGCATTGGTTTTCTCGTTCTCTAGCAATTAACGTCAAACTGAAGAATACGCACATTATTTTTATTTTATTTTATTATTTTTATTTTTTGGTTGATTAACGTCTGTATCTGTCTGAAAGAAGTTAGACAAATACGCATATTAAAACGAATCATGTGTAATTATTTAGTATGTGTCTAAATCTGCGCTAGTGTTATACTGGGTGGCTGCAGTGTTTTATCCAAACGCCTTTCCGCCCCCCCCCCCCCCCAAGTTATCAAATTTCCCCCCCCCCCCAAAAATATTTAAAACTTTTCAAAAAGCCAATTTTGTGGAAAAAAAGGTAAAAAAATCTCTGGTCATCGCTATTTTGTCAGGGAAAAGTGCATGATATTTTAGAAAGGTTCTGGAGCAAATGTTCAAGATTTTGAAGAACCTGAGCACCAAGAAATAATTCTTCTCTCATCGTGTTCATAGCTGCTTTGTTCTCCCTTTCCACTCTCTCCGGTGTTGCTTCATTTAATTCTTTTGTCATTTTCTTATCAAGTATGTTAATTTCTCATTTGTATCAAACACGTTTTTCTTCTGGGTCAAAGCCATTGTTTTCCAATGACGTCCGGAGGCGGTCCACGAGCTTGGGCTTTCCTTCTTTAGCATTGAGCCTCCGTTTTCTTAGCTCCCGCCTCAACTCAGCAATGGAAAGTTCTTCAAGTAGCTGCAAAACCATTTTTTAGATCCCACTTCTGACACCAATTATTACAATTTTTACCAACCGTATACGGGGTTTTTGGAATGTTTTTGTAGTTTATTGAAAGATAAAGAAATAAAGCCTTTTATATCTGTCTTCTTTTTTTTAAAAAATGACTTCCTAATTTCGTCAGGTAATAGGTAATTAAAACAGCGATAAAATTATTCCAATATAGGTATTTATGCTAAATATGAAATTAAAAAAAAATTATTTGTCTAAAAACTTCATGAGTTATTAAGCATCAATATCTTTTTTTGCAAGCACTACCATGTCCATCATCTTTTCGCATATTATTCTGCATTTTTGTCAATTGCATATAAACAGAGGATATTATTAGAGCAATATACTAAAATATTATTTATCGTTGCAAAAATATTCCATCCTAATCCTAATAATCTTTTAGAGTCGTTGGGTTCGTCTTTTAATTAGTTGAACAAATAGGGGACTGCTCTGTGGGAGAGTTTAGGATAGAAAACGACATTTTAATGACAAGTCAACAGCGTTATAAATCGCTTAAATAATTCGTCGTTGTTGTTTTGATTGTTTTGAAAGTTTATAGACAATGTTTGCTGAGAATTCTGTAAGTACACTGTAAGTATTGTTATTGTTTACAGACGATGTTTGCTGAGAATTCTGTAAGTACACTGTAAGTATAGTTATTGTTTACAGACGATGTTTGCTGAGATTTCTGTAAGTACACTGTAAGTATTGTTATTGTTTACAGATGATGTTTGCTGAGAATTCTGTAAGTACACTGTAAGTATTGTTATTGTTTACAACTGGAGTTATCCGATGCTTTAGTCAAACCGACTTGATTTTAATGAGTTTTTCCAGCGGATAAAAGCTTTTCTAGGTTTTCTCATATCAAGTTTTTTTGATTGATTGTAATAAATGTTTATTTATGTGTTATGTTTGTAATTATGTTATTCATGTGTTATATGCGTAATTAAATTTTTTATGTGTTGTATTTGTAATTATGTTATTCATGTGTTATATTAGTAATTATATTATTTATTTGTAATATTTGTAACTATATTATTCATGTGTTATTTAATTAATTATATTATTAATATATTATATTAGTAATTATATTATTTATGTAATATATTGTTAATTGTATTATGCATGTGTTATATTTTGGTGTATTATTACAAAATACAAATACGGTTAATCCTAAGGTAAAAATAATGGACCAGGCTAATCCATTGTAATTGTAAGTTTTATTCAACTCTGAGTTGATGAATCTATTTCTGATCAAACCCTGTAATGCTTTATGAAATTTATTTTCAGAATACGAATCAACATAAAGTTGTTAACTGATCAATAAACCTTAGTAACCTAACAGTCATGTGGTTTCATGTTCACAAAATACATTGAAAGTAATTACATTCAAACTGAATAAAATATATGAACTCGTGTGTTTATATTTACAAAATAAATAGTTTAATTCATAAATGCCGGACTTTAATGCTAATATTTATACCAAGCTAATAAAATCCAAAAGGTTTGTTTTCAATTAAATATATAAAACAACAAACAAAATTTCAAAATAAATGCGAAATAAAATGAACGGAAACGGAAGCTGTCGGATGAGCGTATAAGTGTAAAGATATGACGTCATAGCAATAAAAGTAAATCGAGGTTAAGAATTGTTGGACAAAAGAGCATGGCGTTATTGGATGTTCATGATGTCGTTGTCATTCATTGTGCAGTGATGAGAAATTAGTTATTTATCATCATCTGTTCTGTCTGCTTCGTCTGGCGGTCATTCGTTCAATTTGTTTTATTCTATGGTTTTATTATTCTTAATTTCTGCTTGTAAGTTTTGATAGTTTTTAATTCAAAAAACTGTTTTAAAATTTCTTGTGTTTTTATCGGTAGTAAAATATTGTTTTATTTTTCTTCAATTTTTTTTTATATTCGATTTCAATAAATTTATCATAAAATCTTTTTAAAGTTCTTACAAGTTGCGTTCAAATTTAAGTAAAACGATTTTATGAAATAAATCTTACAAGTCACCCGACTGTATAAGTGTGGTTAATTCAACAGATTCTGTGAAGACGTGTAAATTCTATAATTAATTCTACTGTTTGGCCAGTAAGGTGGACGATTTAAGCTCGACCATCATTTTTTTTAATCGGCTCAATTTGAACTACAATATATAAAATTAAAGATCTGAAAAAGAAGCCTGTTTCTGATCAAAAACATGTGCTTCAATGAGACGCGATCAAACTTGACAAGACCGAAGCAGTCAAAATTTATCGTTGTCATATTAAGTTGCGGTTTTGCACGTTTGCACAAAAGACAAAAAAAGAGTAAAATGTAAAGCAAATCTTGATAGTTTGAAAATCTATTAGAAAATTTACTACATTAAAAGTTCGTAAAGTCATTAAATATTAATCAGTTAATAATTTGTTATATGACTAATACAACGATTAAGAATGCCAAACAAAAATATTCTTTTAATAAAATTATATACCTCAAGAACAAGTTAATTTTGATCAGTTTTTTTAAGTTGAATATAAGTTAATGACTATTTATTATCAGAACATGACAACAATTATCCTAAAACCAAAATAATAAGAAAAAAACTATTCTTCAGTTGTTACTAATACATTTTTTAGATCTTTTTGAAAAGTTCTGTCTATTGTTTAATGATTTGCATTTCAAAGAGTATAAGTACAATTTATATGGCAGCAGAGGAATTTTAATTATTATAGTTATTATTGAAAAATTAGTTTAAAGAACAAAAATTGCCAATTATTGGAACAATAATACAAATACACATCATTTTGACCCACTTTCTTGTGATTCGTTGAAGAAAAGCAATTCGCCGAGCCAATTGCATTGAGGTTGAGCCTGACGACGATTTGAATTGCGTAAGAATGTGTAATTTGCCTTCGTTACTTGATGATAATTTTTTTTAAATAACTAGCGGGAAAGGTGACAGAGTGGTAGCTCAATTTCAGGATCAAAATTTTCTTCGTCATTTGAAGGTAACGTGCTATAATTATACTATAATAGATACGGTATAACCGTACTTTCCTACCGAACAATTATTAAATCAAATAGGTTGCTATCTTAATATGCCTAAAACTCAAATGCAGTTGAATTTTGTTGATTTTAATATTTAAAGGATGAGCGTCATATCTGTGTCAGCTACTGCTGATGGACTCAAAAGTCAAAGCATCAGGGCCGTAACCAGCTATGGGGCCGGGGGGGCCTGGGCCCCCTCAGTTTTGTTCAAGCCCCCCAGTTTTGGTCGGGCCCCCCCAGCTCAATCAGGCCCCCCCAGTTTTTTGTAATGCTGTATAGTTCAACAAAGCAAATGTAAGCGAAGGATGATAAATTGTGTATGATTTAAAAAACATGCCTCAAAATGCCAAGTACATGTCGTCTCTTATCCAAAACGAGGAATCGAATTGAAGGCACAGGTGGTACAAGTTTTGATTGTTGAAGAATGCAAAGATTCTGACATTAACTGGTATTCGATCAAGTGCCACGAAACTCAAGATCAGTGCAATGTTGAGGATATGTCGATTGTCATTCGCTATGTGCGTTGTGGAAAAGCAATAGAGCACATGATGTCAATGATCAAGGCTAGTGAGTTAGATTCTAAAAGCCTGACATGTTCGCTGCTTACAGAGCTTCAGGCTCAGCAGCTGGACCTCGCTCGAATTTTGAGTAAATGCTATGACGACGCCAGTATAATGAACGGCGGAAAGAGAGGTGTCCAGAAGATACTGCAAGACACTCTGGGCCGCCGAATTCCGTACATGCACTGCGTCGCCAACTCCATCATGTGGTTGCGCACGCTATGGAATTAAAGATAAAGATAAACAACTTTTTAACTTATATAAGCAATTGTATGTAGGTGACACAATAAAGCGGTTACTTGCTCAAAGATGGACTGGCCCTTATAAATCTGCAACGGTTGTCAAAAACAACAGAAAGGAAATTTTGCAGATCCTCGAAATTGTTGCCAACTTAGAAAAAGCTACGGTTGATGTGTTGGTTGAAGCAGCTGGGCTGCTCAACAAAGTTTAAAAGAAGGATTTTTTAAATGCCATTGTCAAAATACTGAGCTTGCTGTCAACGGTCAGTGCTTTGTTGCAAGGTCGCTTGTGCAACGTGTCTCTTGCTATGGAATGATCTCCACAGCTAAAGAGAGCCTTCTTGCATTGTGGTCTGCAGAGGTTTTTGATCAAATGGCAGATGCTGCTGGTTTTTCATCAAATGAGGATGACCATGTAGTGTCAGTAAAGTGCAAACGAGTTCAGAGCACCTGGCTGACCGGCTCTGTGGTCAGCTCCACTTTGGGTCATTACCATGTTATTGGTTCTAAAGTTACTTCACGCGAGCTCATGAGCTCTACAACACCATTTTGAAATTAACCACCAATTTGGGGAGTCCAACTTGGCTTTGTTTCAAGCTGTAGAATCTTTTGTTCCATCATCTCAGAACATTCTTGATAAGAAGTGCTTGGAACCACTCAGCCAGCTTTTTTGCCTTGACCAAGTTGCCCTCCCTAGCGAATTGCCTAGTGCAATGCGACTGTGCCGTAACAAATTCTAGCCAAATTCGTCGTAGGAAGGTGCAACATATGCAATGCTGCAGTACCGTGATGCATTTCCAATTGTGTATCAGCTGTATGCCTAAGCAATCACCATCGGTGTGTCGACTGCTACGTGCGAGAACAGTTTCTCCACTCTCACGCGGATTCTGCGGCCTTATCGCCAACCAATGGGCCTTGAGCTTAAATTTAAATTTGTACTACCTGTTTTTGAGAAGGATTTTACTCTAAAAGTAGATTTGAACACTTTCATAGAAAAGTTTGCCCAAAAATCGCGCCGTATTGTTCTCTGACATTATGATCCATGTGATGTGTTTTTTACATGTTGATTCAAAATATTTTCAAATTCAATTAAATATGGTAGATTAAGATTCAAATTTCAATCGCTAAACCTGTTTTTTGCGTGAAACACATTTTGGGGGTTAAATCACTGGAATGTGCAATTTATGTGATTAGAAAATTTATACAGTGCCCCCCCCCCCCAAAAAAAGTTCTTCGGCCCCCCACTTCCAAATTCCTGGTTACGGCCCTGCAAAGCATGGAACGAATTGATAATGACTACGGCTACTATGATGACCAGTGTTTTTCACAGACCATCGGTACCTCTAACAATGTCTACAACATTCAGATAAAAATGATGAACTATTTATCGGATGTTGACAGCACTTTTGCAATTTTTAGTTCATATGAATTGATTAAAAAAGTGTTCATACGATATAATACAACACTGCCTTCGTCAGCTCCTGTCGAAAAACTGTTCAGTTCCGCCGGTTTAATTGAAACTCACACAAGAAATAGTTTGACTGATTCAACATTTGAGAAATTGTTGCTTTTGAAGATGAATAAACTTTAGTCACATTTCATTGTTTAAGTGATTTTAGATCAAATTGTGTTAAAACATAATTTTATAGACAAAATTATGTTAAATTAAATCATACCGTGTAATAATAATTTATAAAAAAAATGATTTTGATTTGATGATTTGAAATCATTTTTAAAAGTGATTTTGATTTGAAATCATTTTGTAATTAATGATTTTGATTTTGATTTGAAATCATATTTTTCTTGGCGATTTTGATTTTGATTTCAAATCATTTCAAAAATGATTTTACCCAACACTGGCCATTGAGAGAGTAAACGTGTCCCACTTATTTTGTTTTTGTCTTTTATGTACAAAAACCATTCAGATACCGAAATTGTGATAGAATTAAACCTTGAAAATGGTAAATAAAAAACCTACACAAATTAGAATAATTCTCAATTTTTTTATACCTTTTATTAATTTCACCACCGGTCTTGATTGCTTACTTAAATGTTTGAAAACCTCGAAAGTGAAATGTAACTAACTGTTCGTCATCCAATCAAGCTGAAATTTTAAATATAAATTTGCTCCTTGTGACAATGCATTCTATTAAAGTTTGAAAATTTTCTAAAAATTTTTTTTTTTTATAAAAATAATAATTAATAACAAATAATAATGTTTTAAAACAAAAAGAAATCAAACACAGTTATCTATGGTTACATTTATAAATTCAAAAAATTTGTTTTTAAACAAAATTGCAATAAGTGAAAAGCCAGCAAATCCTGAAATATCAGAGAATTGTGTAAAAACCTCGTTGTTACGGTTTACCTGTTATAAATTTTATTAGGAATAAAAAGAAAAGACTTTGGAAAAATAACATTATGCAGGCAGTTAATGCAGTCCATATTTTATTTTGTTTTTTTTTATAAAATAAATCGCAGCTAAAAAGTCATTAACAAAAAATGATCTAACCTCTAATGATGGTAAAAATATGAGCAAGCAAAATAGAGCAAAAAATTATAATATTATGTGAATTGCCAATTACAGTGAAGCTAAGCTCACCAATGGTTTCTAGAACTTACCAAAGTACGTATATGAGATTCTCCTGAATACAATTATTGAGTTTACTGCTAACACAATATACGACATTCACACAAATACTAACTTTATGCTAAAAAAAATTAACAAAGAGATTTCCAATTTGCTCAACTAAAAATTGTCAATAAAGAAAATGCAGATCAATTTAAGAGTTGAGCTCGGAAAATGAAAAAACCTGTTACATTTCATTTATTCTTTACTTTGAGTTATGCCACGATATCATCTTGTTTAAAATACTTATCGATTGAAACTAATTTTTTGGAATTTATTTGATAATTCTTTTTTTAAATTTTGAGCACAATATTTTCTGGTGTAAATTCAGTCATAACTGTTCAATTGTTCAAACTAAATGTACCATAGTATTTAATAACAGTAAGAATGTTTACATTTCAGCAGCGTTAAACGGTTGTATTTGGTTAAAACTTTTCAAACACCAGTCCTGATACACCAACACAATGGAAATGTATAAAAGAAAACAAAGCTAGCAGTTAACATAAAAACTGATAAAAACTCATTCTGCATTCACAGCAGTCGGAACAACTCTGGCTTCTCCAGAATCCCTGGGTTGGTCAGCATTCTTTGTTTCATCACCAGAAATACTTTTGCCGGCGGCATTATTAATACTAGAGTAATTGTTCGATAAAATGTAGTTATCTGATTCATAATCAGAGAAATGGATGTACATGGAATCGGGTTTATTCTCATAGGACTGAGTTGTCCGTGGCGTGTTGACGAGCTCCAGATAAGAATTTTCACTATCGTGCTTTTCCATCCGGGTGTAATTCTCACTGAAGTCTTGTTCTACTCCGGATTTCCGGACTATCTTCAGGAGCGGTGCAAGTGTGTTTTCGGATGTTTGTTCAGACTGGTTGTTTCCGGTCAGATCGAGATAAACGTTTGCATGGTCGACGTGGGCGTTTAAATAATCATTTTGCTGCAAGTGGTTGGAATAATCGTTCCCGGCAGATAATCTGTAATATCAGAATAAAAATGTAAAGAAATTATTTGGTATTCTTATTTCATAACTAAACTGGCTTTGTTCAGCAAAAATTTATTTTTTGAGCATGATTAAAGCAGAAATATGAACAATGTACAAATGTTGTGCCCTACTTCTTTTCAACTCTTAAAATTTATGTATAAATGTGTTTTTAACGTTTTTTTATTAATATTTTTTAAAGCGTTTATGACTTAAAAATGTTTGTATACTCCTTAAATAAATGCTTTAAATTTTATTGTTGAAGAAGTTTCGAAGTTAACACACTCGCTTACCTGTTGCCGTCTATTTTAGTGTATGTAGTCATTTCTTTGATTTTTGTCGAACCGCGAAGCGCCAAATATTGACTGGGACAATTTTCTAGTTCTTCATCAGGGTTGATTTCATCGTACACTGAGTTGGCTCTTTCTTCTTTCAAAAATCCAGGACCGACCGACCCACCACTTATGTTGCTCTCTTGTATGCCTAATAATACGTTTTGAATTATTACAAAAGTAAAAGTAACAAGTAAAGGAAAAAACGAGTTTTTCAACACAAACTTTTATTTTAAATACACTCGATTTAGAAATACGAAAGATGTTCAAATGTGTTTTTTTTTCATTGAATCATGTATTGTCATCCAATATAAAGCTATGCTGAATGTTTCAGCTTTCTAGCTAGTCAAAAAGCTGGTTAAATTTTACTTGCAAGATTTGCGTACAGAGAAAGCCACACACACACACACACACATTGTAACCTAAAAAAATTTGTAAAAAATGTTTTTCTGTAGCAGTATATGCACACACGAATACACACATATTATTTAATCATACTAAAATTGTTGAGGTGTCTTGTTCCAATTTATCTGTGTGAAACAGAAAACTGATAACATACAGCAAACGCAAGAGTTATTAAACGGCAACTAATTAAAATCACCTGCCAGGAAAAACTAGAAAGGGCAGCTAGATTCGATCACCACAAGACAAGTTATTATGGAATACCGTGAGTTAATTTTGCAGCTAAGAAGAAAACAATGAGCTAAGCGAGCAATTTTGATCAAATGCAGTTACAAGAAATTAATAAGCTACATAGCAAAACGTTACACCAGGATCAGTTCCACCCACACGTTTTTATTATAAAGTAACTTTATTCTGATACCAAAACTAGCCAAATCTAAATTTACTTAACATAAAATATTAACTTTTGCGCTATTGACATTATAGTTGAAGAATACTTGCACTACTTTTTTAACTTTAAACTATCAATATTCTAACTAATAGCAGTGAGGTTGTCATTATTTTTATTAGAATAATATACTTTAAAAAAAATCATTTGATAATTACTTTTAATCTTTTTGTTCATTTGACAGTAGCATGCTGAAAATACGAGGATGACAACAACCAATATGACGATGAGGACCGAAATTAGGAGAATTGCTGAGTTGCTGATGCTGGTGGTCCTGACATCTTTGTTAAAAAAATTTCGATAATTTTGGTTTATCCATATATTCAAATCATTACAAATATACCTTAAAAATATAATCTAATGTAATCGAAATGACATGAATTCTTCAGATATTGTTAAACTACTGCTTGATATTTTACGTTTAATAAGCTACAAAGATACAAAAAACCAGAGATAAGTTTGTTGTCAGTTTATGGTTAAACTAAATTTTTATTTGTTGAGGCTATCACAGAATGGCTACCGTAGCATCATTAAATAAAATAAAATGTGTTACAAAGTCCCAGGAAGCAAACATTTCTAGAAAAAGATGCTTTCCAGGGATGCAGATTTTTTAACAGATGCAGAGAAAAAAAGTCAACTTTAAAAATTATATAAATTGATCAAAAGGCAGGATAATACCTTAGTAGTTTCACACAGTGATATTTCAGTTACAACTTTTCAGTTACAGTTACAGTTAAAGTTACAACATTTTTCAGTTTCAGTTAAAGTTATTTTTCCACAAACATTTTTCAGTTACTATTACACTTATTTATTTTTAAGTTAAAGTTACAGTTAACTGTAGATTCTATACACAGCCAAAACAAATTTTTTTTATTTATTTATTTACGAAATGGTAAAACTTCGAGTTTATTTTTAAAAAAACACGAGTTTCTAGATTCTTGGAGAGTCTGTTTCTTTTTCCTGCAGTCATATCACTGCAAACCGAGAAGATGCGCTCCACATATGCTTCTGAAGCATGTGCAGAGATAATGTCTATAGCGAAGGCCGCTATTAGAGGATACACTGTCTCTGAGGCTGTCCAGAAACTTAATCCAGTTTGATTAGCAGCTAATCTTTTTGAAACCCCAAGATAAGCATTAAGTTTTTCCTCAACAGAACTTCCGTGCCTAGATTGCTTGCTCGGAGAACTGGAAGCTTCAATTTCTTGGGCAAGCCTCTTAAATCTTTTTAAAAGAGGTTGGCACAATTCATCAGAAGACAATTGCAACAGTACTATCAATAATAACAAAAGACCGTGAATATTTTGTTTTTCATAATAGTTTATAGTCCTTTACACCAGGTGTTTTAAGACTCTAATGTCTGTATGTAGGAAACACTTAAGTACTTCCTGTCGTGGATCAGAATTTGATCTTTTTTACTTTTCCCTACTCCTTTCTCCAGGATTGGGACTGGCTCGCAATTAGCGAGGCGGAGTTAAGGCCGTGAATAACTAAACAGAACCATATATACTATTTATTAGGTAACACCAAAGAACTCGATTTTTATCTTTAGATAAAAAAATAAATCTAATAATTAATTTATTTAGAAAAAAATTACATTAAAAATATTTTTCAGTTATTAATTATTTTGGTATTATTTAACTGAATTTATTATTCAGTTACTATTACAGTTAGAGTTATTTGCCGTATTTCAGTTACTATTACTATTACACTTAACTGACCATTATTTTTCTATTATTTTCTGATTTCAGTTAGTGTTACAGTTAACTTGAATATCACTGGTTTCACATGCTTATAGAAAATATTATTGTTGCTTACCGCAGTTGCTCCAACACCACTTTCGATCATTAGATTCCAACTTAAATTCAACGCAATTTGCAATAATTCCTAATCATAAGCAGTGCTTATTAAGCACAATGTTTGACCAAATACTAAATACAAGCCTTTACTCGACACTTTTTGACAATTTTCTCGACCTCTCTCTTTATCTCTATTTCTTTCCCTTCTGCTTCAATTACAACTTTGCCAACTAAGAAACAATTACAGGCATGCATTTTTTATTCAAGAAATAGTGAAATATATTTTGAATTAAAAACAAAATGAGGCGTTCCAAATCGAGTTTCAAGTTGTGGTTACATTAAAACTGGCATGATATGAGGAAAAAGTTTTTTATTTTACGATTAAGCTAAATAATTGTATACTCTCCAATTTATAGATATGACAAATAGTTTACTTTTGAGGATTAGAAGAAAAATATTCTTATTTTACGATTAAGCTAAATAATTTTATACTCTCTCCAATTTATAGATATGAAAAATAGTTTACTTTTGAGCAATCACATTACCTGTCATGTTAATACTTACCGTGAATCATTGGTAACTGGGTAACTTGATTGCTCACTGTTGTAAAGACATCTGCTATTTAAACAACAAACGAATCGTTAATTTAGTAAACTTTAAGCTCTTTCGACTTCGGCTCACTCATTTCTTTTGTCATTAATCAACTTTTGGTTAAATAGTATTTTTATTTAATCGTTATCCAAACCTATTTTAGATATTATTTCTAAACCTTTTGACACATTTAACCAAAAACTCACCGTCATAATTTTTAGCTGTCGGAAAAGTTAAAGAGCGTTTGAAGTTGTAGTTTGGAACGTTTTTTGCAGAAATTGTGTCATTTGGAGCATCGAAAGTGACAATCACAGCCACAGCTATGATAGTCTTTCTTTGAGTTTTGTACGTTATTTTGAAATTCAAACTGGCTTCAAACTTTTGACCATTTTGAAAATAGTTATGATGATGGTCGACCCTCTGGCCATCAACTGTGACATCAACCCTTGGAGAGAGATGACCTCTGAAACCCATACTGCACAGCACTTTTGCTTTAGTGTTGTTGTCTACAACGAATGAATGACCCATCGAGCTGTTGTTGCCAGTGTTGTTGGTAATGATGCCGTTCGTTGTAACAACGTTGTTGTTGTTAATGTCGAAAGGGAAAGTTCTGTAATTACCATCCCCCTCAATTATTAGCCTGCACTCAGGATCATCATCTGTAAAACGTTGATTGAACAATTAATTGAGAATAATTAGGCAGCCATGAGAACAACATGAATGTTTTAATTAGTCTCGCTTCAATGTCAATCTTGTCAATCTTTTTTTTGTGGGTCATCATAATAAGCAAAACTTGCAAAAGAGTGCTATCGTGCTCACGAGCGCTCTATATACTATAATAATATAATGAATTTGTAATAATAATACAGTCGGTGTGTAACAGCTGCAGGGAGTTGCAAAGCTATTCTCTGGAACAGGAAAATAATAATAAAGCAAATAATTGGCCATGCGCAAGACAAAATACTAAAACGCAGCTCAGATTGCATGAGATTCAATTTCCTTGCAAATAAAATAAAAATTCAACTTCAATATTTCATTTAGATTCTGATCGAAAACTTTTACAGAAGACTTGTCAATGCTAAATGGGGTAAAAAATTCTAAAGTTGTTTTTTCCTTTTATTAGATAATCTATCTTCATGCCAAATTTCATTAAAATTGGTCCAATAATTCAATATTGCATTTTCGAGGTTAACGACTCTGGCTTCCGGTAAAGTAACAGCACATGTAAAAGATTCTGAAGAAGTAATTATGTAGATGCTATTTTGGTAACAATGGGTGCGAGTTCTAATTATTACAAAATCACACTGAATAACTACAAATATGGTTATAATGCTATAACTTCAAATTTGTATATAGTTCATTAGTTCATTACCAATTTAAAAAAAAAATCTGCTTATTATTTACGTTTTAACGTAAAAAACGAGAAAAATTTCTAAGAACTCGAGCAATATTAATATTGTGAAACGTGTGTGTCTAGTAGTTTAGACACGAGCTTGGATAATCGGAGTATCCGGGTTCGATTCCAGGTTTGGGTACGTAATTTCCTTGAGCAAGAAACTAAATCGCATGTGTTCACGTCAATTAAGCGTTTCATCCTTAAGTGGTCGATAAATGAGTACCAACTTCGGTTAGGGGTTAAAGTCCTTTGTGCGCTTGCGGAGCTAGAGAGTAGTATGCGGGGCTGCCAGCGGCGCCGTAGAACACCGCATACGCCGTTAGTCTTATCTGCAAGTTGCCAACATTGTAAAGTGGCCGCTGGTCTGTTCAGTAAGTGGCACTCAAAAATGAATTTACTTTAACTTTAAACTTTTTATAAAGAAAAACGGAGACTACTTCTAGACTATTAAGCAGTCCTGCTTTGTCCCCAAAAAATATAATTTAAAATGTAGTATTGTCTAAAAGTATATTTATCGATGCGATTAAAATTCTTAATATTTCAGATTACTTACCGACCACAACGACTTCTGCTCGAATCTTTTTATCTTTGTTGACGATGAGACATTCGTATGTACCAGGTGGAAATGAATTGTTGTTCTTATTGGTCAGGTGACATTCTCGATTGTCCGTTTTATTGGAAGCTGGCAAAATAGACAAGGCCACATCTGTGGAAACTGCATTGCAGTCTGACACGGTTTTTCGATTGGTGTTCCCTGGCCATGACCAGTAAAACCACACAAGCGATGTTCTTGAGTCATTGACCAACAGCAAGGGTGGAACAGCTGATTCAAGTGGCTCATCGCAGGACAAGATTACTTTTTCGTTGCGTTTTACAACAATGTTTTCAAGGCAGGAGACTGCAAAAATGTATTTTCTTTAAAAAAAAATTTTTGAATTAAATTATTGTAAATGCAAAAATTGAAAATTGTGACTTTTCTTCACACTAAATTGTAAAAAAAAATTTAAAAAAAATGAAATATAAAGATAAAGAATCTGATGAGATTTTAGTGGTGTTATACCAAAATGAATCGATTTGTATATATAAAGTTTTTTTAGTGGAAGTCGAAATTGAATCTGAATCTGATAGTACTTTAAATTCAGAAGAAGGAAATGAAAATCACACTAAATAAGATCAAAAATGTCAACGTTCTCTCTCTCTGTGTTTAACGATAAAATCCTAAATGCTTGCCTTAACCAGCCAATACTCAAAAAGTATAATCCAAAAAGATTTGGAGGCAAAGCAGTCCACAGAAATTTTAATCCTGTATGGTTTGAATGTCATCCATGGCTAGGTTAAAAGATTGTTAACCAGCTGCTGTTTCTGTGTTCTGTGTATTCATGAACAATCAACGATCGTTTCAAATTTAATAAACGGAAAAACTTAAGAGTAAATAAGAGTTAATTAATTGTCGAGTATCTCACAAAAAACAGAATTTTCTTGCGGTTTTAAATCAAATGCTAGATAACTGATGTGATAATTCTTAAAATTCTGAACGTCAATAACTTTGAATTGTTCTACTGCACATAAACATGAATTTGAACAAATTGATATTTTAAGACTTAGAGAGTAATTTATATAGCTGTATTAGCTGACCCAGCAAACGTTGTTTTGTTTTTGCCTTATAAATTATTTTAGTTTTTTTTTATTAAAAGTTTAATGTATAAATTATGTCAATTTAAAAAAACACAATATCTAAGAGCAATCGAGTGTACAATGTTTTTTGTCAGACTATCTTTAGCCAACACAAACAAACTGGATGGTTTGCCCTCGCAAGAACATGCCACGTATAGGTAATTGTCCCTGAGAAAAATATGGCGTGCCCAAATCTAAGCCACAAACAGACATTGTTTGGCCTTGCGACTTATTAATTGTCATTGCGAATGCCAATCTAATGGTAAATTGAATTCATTTGAATTCAATATGCACTTCTGTGGAAATTATTGGGATCCGTGGCAGCAAAACACTTTTGCCTCAGAACTTGCCATTCAAAATGCAGGCTTCGACAATGTTTTTTTATCAATTTTTAATTACTAATCGTGTGCCATGGCACAGCCGCGGTGGGTTCAAATTCCGAAGTAGAATAACCGGAGATCCAACTTTAAGTTGTAGATGATGCGGTGACATGCCTGGCAAATCCAATGAGTTCAAAAACTCTGTTGGGTAATTTACGGCTTCACTGGCATTGCAAACTGTATCAATCGATTTGTATGACACCAATTCGCCTGGCAACAACTGCTGTATCTTAAAATTTAAATCATTGACATCCACATTTCTTGCTGCAAAATGACTCTTTCTGCCAGCCACTCATGATTCAGCACTGTGGCCATGGATGATTGCTCTTTTATGTTGCACATTGCTTAAGTGCTGAATGAGCTGGTCTGACTCCAACCAATAAAGTTGCTACAATACCAGACAATGCAACGGCCAAAGCAATGCCATTATTTGATCGTATTTCGGCGAGAATTAGAGAAATGTTTCCCAGTTCCACCTAGTGCATCCAAAAAAAAGAATCCACCTTGTCCTTCCAAAACTACCAGTATAATGCGGTCGTAAATGATTCTTTGTTCATCAGTCATTAGTGGAACATAGCGAGTAACAAACGCTGCCATTTCTACAGTATTGTACGCAGTTCACCTAAAAGGAATCTGCCATGTTGTTGACCTCAAAATGCAAGAAGATAAACAATTTCAATCACAGACAGTTAAAGATACTCTTTTATAGGAAACAGTATCAATGTAAATCATTGATCAAACTTTATATATACTATGACACGAGATTTATATATATATATAGATTTTATAAATAACTGTTTGGTTAATGTTCTTTTAGTAAGACGTGTAGTATATTGCTCTTACACAATATTGTTGAAGGATTTGTCAAGTTTGTTATGTGCAATGTTTGCTTGTAAATAATACAAGTACATTGATATTATGTAAATAATGTGTTCACTTAGCACAAAAAGATGGTCATGTCCTGGTTGAAAATTACTTGTATTTTCCGAGCAGAAGTCAGTTTTTGTCCTTCCCCCACCCACTCCGTGACGCAAATTTCCACTACGTCTATGCATATCAAGATATCTTAATAGGTAAAACAATGGCGTAGCAAAGGGGGACAGGGAGAGGCATCTGTCCTTAGGCGCCAGGCTTTGGGGGCGCAAAAAAGCAAAAAGAAAGACAACAATGTCACCAAAGTTCAGTTATTTTTGAACATGTAAACCATATAAAATTAACAAATTGTATTTTTGCACTATTTGACACTAATAATTTCCAAAGTTTTTTTGGGGAGGAGGCTCACTGATCCCCAGATATGGCTCGAGCGCCTTTGGCTTCCTCGGTTTTGGTTGTCAATTGATATGACAGTGAAAGATGGGGGTGCATTTTTTATATTTTGCCCCGGGTTCCAGATACCATTGCTACGCCACTGAGGTAATAAGTGTTATATCATTAAAATAAAATTAATGTTTTTACACACTTTTACTTAACCTGATTTTTTTCTCTGTCTGTCTGTCTGTCTATCTGTCTATCTGTCTTTCTGTCTGTCGTCAAATTTTGCAATCATTTTAAACTAACTTCCCGATGAGCTAAAGACTTCAAAATTTAAACATACCTCCGAACTGATTAACAATGCATTCTATCAAATTTTAAGATTGATTGGACAAAATAAAATTAAATAATTATTTGTGATATTTTCGTCGAACTATTTATTGTCTATGCTAATATGTTTGTTGTTTATGTAATAGAAGTGTGCAAAATATAAAGGACTAGTGGTTTTGCTCGTCCCAAGGACGGATGTTTTAAAATGATGATGTTCTTTGGATACATTTTATAAAATATAGTCAACAAAAACGAAATGACATTCGATAACCATAAAATTTTTTGTATATATATGCAAATTTAATAAATTTTTTTTATGTGTTTTAATTTTTAATTTACTAAAATATTTCATATATATTCAAAGGATGTGAAAATTAAAGAGTGCAATAATTAGTTATTAAAGAATTTCAGTATACACGATATTTCTTGTGAATTGACGGACATCGTTGAGAAGTGGTCCTTGCTTCTGAGATTTTTTTTTCTACTTCTACAATGCTTTTATCTACTCGTCGTCTCTGTTTGTCTGTTTCTCTGTCTGTTTCAAATCTTGCAATCAATTTTTGAGTCACTTCCTGATGATAGATTTTTTTCCCAATGCTTTTATCTACTCGTCGTCTCTGTTTGTCTTTCTATTTCTCTGTCTGTTTCAAATCTTGCAATCAATTTTTGAGTCACTTCCTGATGATAGATTTTTTTCAAATTTTGCATACATGCTCAAAATAGAAGACAATGCAATATTCAATTATTAGTTTTACAATAAGTCAATTAATTTAGTTAATTTTAATTAATTTCATTTTTATAAAATTGATTGCAAAATTTTTGTTTTAATTACATATAAAAGCATTGGGTTTTAAAAATTCGTTTTTAATTTATTTATTTAAATCTCATATATAATATTTTTCGATTGCACCGTCACTTCTTTTGATCTCTAGGACTGAGAGTGTATATAGGTACAATTGCATAATAACTTTTATTACACGCCTGCGCGCAATAAATTCTTACGTGCACATCGATATCGTTTATTCGACTAATTACGTAAGCGTGACAGAATCAGTGAGTGAGTGAGTGAGTGAGTGAGTGAGTGAGTGAGTGAGTGAGTGAGTGAGTGAGTGAGTGAGTGAGTGAGTGAGTGAGTGAGTGAGTGAGTGAGTGAGTGAGTGAGTGAGTGAGTGAGTGAGTGAGTGAGTGAGTGAGTGAGTGAGTGAGTGAGTGAGTGAGTGAGTGAGTGAGTGAGTGAGTGAGTGAGTGAGTGAGTGAGTGAGTGAGTGAGTGAGTGAGTGAGTGAGTGAGTGAGTGAGTGAGTGAGTGAGTGAGTGAGTGAGTGAGTGAGTGAGTGAGTGAGTGAGTGAGTGAGTGAGTGAGTGAGTGAGTGAGTGAGTGAGTGAGTGAGTGAGTGAGTGAGTGAGTGAGTGAGTGAGTGAGTGAGTGAGTGAGTGAGTGAGTGAGTGAGTGAGTGAGTGAGTGAGTGAGTGAGTGAGTGAGTGAGTGAGTGAGTGAGTGAGTGAGTGAGTGAGTGAGTGAGTGAGTGAGTGAGTGAGTGAGTGAGTGAGTGAGTGAGTGAGTGAGTGAGTGAGTGAGTGAGTGAGTGAGTGAGTGAGTGAGTGAGTGAGTGAGTGAGTGAGTGAGTGAGTGAGTGAGTGAGTGAGTGAGTGAGTGAGTGAGTGAGTGAGTGAGTGAGTGAGTGAGTGAGTGAGTGAGTGAGTGAGTGAGTGAGTGAGTGAGTGAGTGAGTGAGTGAGTGAGTGAGTGAGTGAGTGAGTGAGTGAGTGAGTGAGTGAGTGAGTGAGTGAGTGAGTGAGTGAGTGAGTGAGTGAGTGAGTGAGTGAGTGAGTGAGTGAGTGAGTGAGTGAGTGAGTGAGTGAGTGAGTGAGTGAGTGAGTGAGTGAGTGAGTGAGTGAGTGAGTGAGTGAGTGAGTGAGTGAGTGAGTGAGTGAGTGAGTGAGTGAGTGAGTGAGTGAGTGAGTGAGTGAGTGAGTGAGTGAGTGAGTGAGTGAGTGAGTGAGTGAGTGAGTGAGTGAGTGAGTGAGTGAGTGAGTGAGTGAGTGAGTGAGTGAGTGAGTGAGTGAGTGAGTGAGTGAGTGAGTGAGTGAGTGAGTGAGTGAGTGAGTGAGTGAGTGAGTGAGTGAGTGAGTGAGTGAGTGAGTGAGTGAGTGAGTGAGTGAGTGAGTGAGTGAGTGAGTGAGTGAGTGAGTGAGTGAGTGAGTGAGTGAGTGAGTGAGTGAGTGAGTGAGTGAGTGAGTGAGTGAGTGAGTGAGTGAGTGAGTGAGTGAGTGACATGATTTGATAGCTGTGTTTGTTCAATTAACGTCGTTCATGCTTTAGGGGTCCCATCTGGTTGTCATTCAAAAACATTGTCGTCGGAAAAGTTAAAAATCGCCAGTTTATGCTATAAAAGACAAATTGTTTTGTTCTATGTAGCAAGCTATTAATATTATCTGAAACAACATTGTCTCTGTATTTAAATAAATAAAAATAAGTCTACTTTTTTAATGTGGCAGAATATTAACTGATAATAAGAATACCAAATATCTATATATATAAAAATGAATGTTTGTATGTTAATGGCGTTTATGCATTGCTACACCATTCATCCGATCGTAATGAAATTTTCACACAACCTTGAGAGTCAAGAGGAATCAAATATAAAGAAAAAAATTTTGAAATCCGTCACAAAATGAGCGGAGCGGAGCGGGTGAGCGAGCGGGAACTATATATATATGTATGTGCGTATGTATGTGTGTATGTATGTATGTGTATGTGCATTTATGTGTGTCTGTGTGTGTGTTTATGTATGTACTAGCGGAGATACCTGGCGTTGCCCGGGTTTTTTAGAGGTTTTTCTAATGTTTGTCTCTTTCTCTCCCGTTTCCTTTTCCACCTGCTTTCCCACTCCTGTTCGCTTTCCCGCTCCCGGTCGCTTTCCCGCTCCCGGTCGCTTTCCCGCTCCCGGTCGTTTTCCCGTTCTTGGTCGCTGTCCCGTTCCCGCTCACGTTTGCTCTCCCATTCCCGCTCACGCTTGCTTTTCCGTTCCCGCTCGCTGTCCGTTCCGGGTCGCTTTCCCGTTTCTATAATAGACAAACTAACCCACAAACATTCATATATATTTATAGTCTTAGCAAATCTATTTTACGTTTTATAGGCTAACAGAAGTTATGAAAGAATGGAAAAGAGAAAATGAGCGTGAACGGGAACGGGAGAGCAACCGTGACCGGGAATGGGAGAGCAAGCATGACCGGGAACGGGAGAGCAAGCGTGAGCGGGAACGGGAAAGCGATCGGGAACGGGAAAGCGACCGGGAACGGGAAAGCGACCGGGAACGGGAAAGCGACCGGGAACGCGGAAAGCGACCGGGAACGCGGAAAGCGACCGGGAACGCGGAAAGCGACTGGAATCGGGAGAGCAAGTTTGGAAGGAAACGCGAGCAAGAGAAAAAATCGATAACAAAACTTCTGAGCGGGAAAGCGACCGGGAGCTGGAAAGCGACCGGGAGCTGGAAAACGACCGAAAGCGGAAAAGCGACCGGGAACGCGACGAAAACGGGAAATTGGAGAAGGAAACGGGAGCGAGAGAGACAAACATTAGAAAAACCTCTAAAAACCCCGGGCAACGCCGGGTAACCCCGCTAGTTTGTTTATAAAAGGCCAATGAATATTAAAAAAATATGTAAAATGCTAGTATTTTTGTGTATTAATAGCAAATTATTTTGGATTTTTTTTGAAAAAAAAAAAACTCAGCAACTATGTTTTTCATAACTGGATTACAGCAATCTAACATTGAATTCGGCCCATCCTGGATATTTTTTTAGAGAAGAGAAAATGTTTGATCAACACTCGAAAGATAAAAGCATTTTCTGACTCATTCAATCCATCTATCCGTCCATTTCTTCTTTCTACTCTTTGAGTGACAGTAAGGGAAATGTTTACATGTAGAATCTTATTTCTCATCTCATCTTTGAGTTACACGAACGACGTTATTACTATTTTTATTACTTTAAAAACAAGTGAAGCAAAAACAAAGTTTTTTTAAAACACATTTTTATATTTTTAATACATAAACAACAAACATATTAGCATAGACAATAAATAGTTCGACGAAAATATCACAAATAATTATTCAATTAAATTTTGTCCAATCGATCTGAAAATTTGATAGAATGCGTTGTTAATCAGTTCGGAGGTATGTTTAAATTTTTAAGTCTCTAGCTCATCAGGAAGTTAGTTCAAAATCGATTGCAAAATTTGGCGACAGACAGATAGACAAACAGACAGACATAAAAGTCAAGTTAAGTAAAAATGTGTAAAAATCGTAACGCATATATGTTAATTGATGGGATCACGTAAAACAATAATGACAAATTCGCAACAAATTGTTACCATCATTGAAAAATCTTAAACGAAATAAATAATTGTATCAATTCAAACATTAGAGTGACTCGGTCAAATATGAATATAACTTATAGTGCTAACCTGATAAAATAACTGTTAAGCAAATTGTTATAATTATCCGAAACTCTTGTTTCTCCATGAAATTTCTTCAATGGAATTCAGACACAAAAACTCTCAATTTCAAAACTAGCTAAAAACCTAAATAAGTATTTTTTTATATATATCACGAGTATTTTCTTCTTTATTTTTTAGCACAGTGTGAATAACTATTTCAAAGGCTGTGGTTCTAGCTATAACCCGTCAAAATTGACGGAAATAATTAGTGACGATTGTAGCACCACGTTGCAGCGTAACGTAAATTTTTAACATACATAGAATTTTATAGACGTTGGAAATTATATGTTGAACTTAGTTTTACTTTTTCTTATACGACGTTCACACAGCAAAGCACCAGGCTCCCCACAATGTCAGCTTAACCTGGCAGTTAACAGCAACTTTCTGATTTTTAATTACTTGTCAAACGAGCATCTGAATCATCGTCATCATTTGTTCACTCAGAAAATATACGCCCGGATCCTGTTTAGGTTCTTGCAGTAAAAACATTCCAGAGTGTTAGGTAAACGACGCGGCATCACGAATACACCTTTGAAAATCCTATCAGAAGTTTTTTCATGTTTAAAGTGCATTGGTATTCTCAAAAACCAAGGATATTTTGATAAAACAACTAGACTCTAGTAGGTCAAAACAATACAATTAATCAAGTCATAGTTACACGAAGACTTTTTAAATAAAAAATAAGTACTGAGGCTTTTGTAGTTTGCTACATCAGCTTATTCATAATCATGATATAAAAAGCGTTAAAACATTAGGCCTACTAGAGTATGTTGTGGATCCGGTAGTTTCATCAAGATATCCTTGTCATAAACTGTAACCTTCGTTCTATTTTAAACCTCAAAAACTATTTTTATTCTAAAAAAATATTTTTAGAAGTAATATTCAATCATCGTATATTTCAAGAAGCTCGGCAACGTGTGTATTGTGTTTTAGCTCTTTCAAGTTCTTCTTTCTCTTTTTCTGTCCTCTCAACTTTTCTAAGCTAGATGCAGAAGCACGTTTGATATCACCCATGAAAGTAATGTTGTTCTTCTGCAGGTACTCTTGGATTTTTGTTTCGCCCGTGCCTTCCATTGACACACACTTCCAAAGCTTCTGGAGTTCGTCGTCAATTTTATTCTTCAAGCAAGGTGGCTTGGCATAGACCACGCCAGAAACAATGACAATTTGTTTGGAAAAACTCCTCAATACTTCATCACAATTTGGCAAAGAATCTTTAATGGATTCTTGAAGAACACCTCCTAAACCTTCGTCTCTATGCTTTTTCAACAATTTCTTTAGATCGCTTGCGGTTTTTATATCAAGCTCTGGCTTATACGAGTACATGTTGCCGTTGGTGACTTTGACTTTAATATTGTCTTGTAAAACCTTTGAATCGAGAAAATGTTTGTCTCTAAGGGGCAAAGTAGTCAGACCAACTTTTTTTAAGATCTCATCAATGGTCATTGGTTGATTTTCCCCTTTCTGGTATCCAAGTTTTAAAAAACTGATTATTTTGTGCAACGCAGGACCGGTTTTAGCACTACCGTTTGCTGGTTGACTGTTTTTAAGACTCGTTGCAGTTTGAAGTTTTGGCTTTTTTGCCTCTAAACAATTCTCAGAAAGACTATCATTGGCTCTTTTACTAGAAAAAGAGGAAGATATTGGGAAATCAGAGACATTTGAAGGAAATTTTTTTTTCAGTTGATTATGCTGGTTTTTGAACAAACTCATTTTAACTTTATTTAGATTCCGACTTAGTTTGAACATTGACTTGATACAACAGGAAATATAAACTGATATATAAATATTATATATATATATTTTAGATAGATATAAATATACATTATATATATATATATATATTAATGTACATACATACATACATACATATATATATATATATATATATATATATATATATATATATATATATATATATATATATATATATATATATATATATATATATATATATATATATCAAATCCGGCCGGAGCCGGTCTTGTGATTTTTTATTATTCATTATTCATCTTTTTGTTCAATTGCATGTTATCATTAAAAACCAACGTAGTAACCAACAGACAATAACAGCTTTATTTCAAATAAACAATAAACAAAAAATAGTAAACAGTATTCGAGAAAGTGGCAGTGGCAACTTCAACAGCAGCCGCCATCGAATCTTTAGACTGTTCATCTCACTGTACAGGATTCGATGCTTAGATCTTAGATGAGTAAGCAGAGAAGACATCGAAAAACTTTTGGGAGTATTAGTCTTGTCGCGTGACAACTCCGTGTAGCAGTGTTTACAAACACTGAAATAAATACGTTAAATCCGGCTCCAAATCCGGCCATCAAATCCGGATGGAGCCGAATTTGACCGGATTCGGAAAAATGGCCGGTTTTTGGTCGGAGCCGGGGCCGGTTTTCGGTGCAACCCTAATATATACATATATATATATATACTAGCAGTGCCCGTAGCGGCTTCGCTTGCATAAAATTAGAAAATTTGAACCGTGCATAGGATCAATTTTTTAGGTCTCGGCTCGGCCCGTCAACAACTTGGCCCAGTCCGTTTCAAAAACCGAAATTCCTGGCCCGTCTAATATGGGCCCGGCCCGTTTTTACAGGCCTAGAAGTTTTATATACTTGATGAAAAACGTCGGCCAGTCCCACCTTGACTTCAGGTTTAGCCCGGCCCGTCTGAACACCCTAAAATCACTAAAATGTCTATATACTTGGTTAAAAATCTCGGCCCGTCCCACCTTGATTTAAGGTTTGGGCAGGGCCGTATGAAGACCCTAAAATAACGGCTTGGTCCCGTCCGTCCGGTGATAAACTAAACTCATCTACTTTTAACCGGCACAAAACCTCAAAATACTAATTTTCACATCTGTAGCACTTACAGTTTTTGAGTAGCAGTTATTTTAAAATCAAATAACCCTTTTTCCACTTCACATTTGAGGTCCTGGAACTCAAATTTTCAAAAAATGGTGAAACACGTACATCATTATTTTTAGACTAGAAACTAAATACTAATTTTAATTTTGTAGCATTTACAGTTTTTGAGTAGCAGTTACTTTAAAAACCAAATAACCCTATTTTCCACCCCACATTTGAAGTCCTGGAAACCAAATTTTCAAAAAATGCTAAAACACGTGTTTCATTATTTTTGGAGTAGAAACTAAATACTAATTTCTACTTCTGTAGCATTAACAGTTTTTGAGTAGCAGCTACTTTAAAAACCAAATAACCCAAAAAATGATGAAACACGTATATCTTTTTTTTTACCAAATTTCAAATTCTCCTCATTTTTGGTTTTCGAGATATACATTGTTTTAGAAAAAAGTTTGTTTTCCAGTTTTTTCCCCTCAAGAGCAAAATTTTCAAAAATCCTTTCTTAGCGGATGTTTACGCTATAAAAGTAATATAAGTTCCAAATTTCACGTTCCTAGGATGGGGCGTTTGAGCTCGGCGTTGATTATCAGTGAGTCAGTCAGTCAGTCAGTCAGGACATGTTTTTTTATATATATAGATATATATATATATATATATATATTACCACTTACAGTTTTTGAGTAGAAGTAATTTTTAAAATCAAATAACTCTATTTTGCACCTTACATTTGAGGTCCTGGAAACCAAATATTTCAAAAAATGCTAAAACACGTATTTCATTATTTTTGGAGTAGAAACTAAATACTAATTTTTACTTCTGTACCATTAACAGTTTTTGAGTAGCAGCTATTTTAAAAACCAAATAACCCAAAAAATGATGAAACACGTATATCTTTTTTTTGAGTAGATACTAAGTATTAATTTTTACATCTGTGGCAATTACAGTTGTTGAGTAGCAGTTACTTTAAAAACCAAATAACCCTATTTTCCACCCCACATTTGAAATCCTGGAAACCAAATTTTTAAAAAATTGTGAAACCCGTATATCATTATTTTTAGAGTAGAAACTAAATAGTAATTTTTACTTTTGTAGCATTAACAGTTATTGAGTAGAAGCTATTTTAAAAACCAAATAACCCAATTTTGCAACCCACATTTGAGGTCCGGGAAACCAAATTTGTAAAAAATGGTGAAACACGTACATCTTTATTTTTAGAAAAGAAACTAACTAATACTTTTTACATCTGTGGTATTTACTGTTTTTGAGTAGCAGTTACTATAAAAGACAATTAGCCCTATTTTCCACCCCACATTTGAAGTCCTGGAAACCAAATTTTCAAAAAATGCTAAAACACGTATTTCATTATTTTTTGAGGAAAAACTAAATACTAATTTTTACTCCTGTAGCATTAACAGTTTTTGAGTAGAAGCTACTTTAAAAACCAAATAACCCAATTTTCCAACCCACATTTGAGGTCCGGGAAACCGAATTTTCAAAAAATGGTGAAACACGTATTTTTTTATTTTTCAGAAAGAATCTATATACCAAATTTCAAATTCTCCTCATTTTTGGTTTTCGAGATATACATTGTTTTAGAAAAAAGTTTGTTTTCCAGTTTTTTCCCCTCAGGAGCAAAATTTTCAAAAATCCTTTCTTAGCGGATGTTTACGCTATAAAAGTAATATAAGTTACAAATTTCACGTTTCTAGGATGAGGCGTTTGAGCTCGGCGTTGATTATCAGTCAGTCAGTCAGTCAGTCAGTCAGTCAGGACATGTTCTTTTATATATATAGATATAGATATAGATATATATATATATATGTATGTATGTATGTATGTATGTATGTATGTACTAGCAGTGCCCGTAGCGGCTTCGCTCCCTTGAAATTAGAGAGTTTGAACCCTGCATCCATAGTAGAGATCATTTTTTTAGGTCTCGGCTCGGCCCGTCGACAAATTAGCCCAGCCCGTTTTAAAACCCCAAACTCCTGGCCCGGCACAGCCCGTCTGAATTAGGCCCGGCCCATTTTTACAGGCCTAGAAGTTCTATATAGTTGACTAGCAGTGCCCGTAGCAGCTTCGCTCGCATGAAATTAGAGAATTTGAACCGTGCATACATAGTAGAGTACACACTGCACGGATCAATTTTTTAGGTCTCGGCTCCGCCCGTCGACAACTTGGCCCAGCCCGTTTCAAAAACCGAAATACCTGGCCCGGCACGGCCCGTCTAATATGGGCCCGGCCCGTTTTTACAGGCCTAGAAGTTCTATATACTTGATGAAAAACTTCGGCCCGTCCCACCTTGACTTCAGGTTTAGCCCGGCCCTTCCGAACACTCTAAAATCACTCAAATGTCTATATACCTGGTTAGAAATATCGGCCCGTTCCACCTTAATTTAAGGTTTGGGCAGGGCCGTATGAAAACCCTAAAATAACGGGTTGGCCCGTCCGTCCGGTGATAAACTGAACTCATCTACTTTTAACCGGCCCAAAACCTCAAAATACTAATTTTCACATCTGTAGCATTTACAGTTTTTGAGTAGCAGTTATTTTAAAATCAAATAACCCCTTTTCCACTTCACATTTGAGGTCCTGGAAACCAAATTTTCAAAAAATGGTTAAACACGTATATCTTTATTTTTAGAATAGAAACTAAATACTAATTTTTACATCTGTGGTATTTACAGTTTTTGAGTAGCAGTTACTTTAAAAAACAAATAACCCTATTTTCCACCCTACATTTGAAGTCCTGGAAACCAAATTTTCAAAAAATGCTAAAACACGTATTTCATTATTTTTGGAGTAGAAACTAAATACTAATTGTTACTTCTGTAGCATTTACAGTTTTTGAGTAGCAGCTACTTTAAAAACCAAATAATCTAATTTTCCAACCCACATTTGAGGTCCGGGAAACCGAATTTTTAAAAAATGTTGAAACACGTATCTTTTAATTTTTCAAGAAGAATCCACATACCAAATTTCAAAATCTTATTCTTGGTTTTCGAGATATACATTGTTTTAGAAAAAAGTTTGTTTTCCAGTTTTTTCCCCTCAGGAGCAAAATTTTCAAAATTCCTTTCTTAGTGGATGCTTACGCAATGAAAGTAATATAAGTTCCAAATTTCACGTTCCTAGTATGAGGCGTTTGAGCTCGGCGTTGATTATCAATCAGTCAGTCAGTCAGGACATGTTCTTTTATATATATAGACTAGCAGTGCCCGTAGCGGCTTCGCTCGCATGAATTTAGAGAGTTTGAACCGTGCATCCATAGTAGAGATCAATTTTTTAGGTCTCGGCTCGGCGCGTCGACAACTTAGCCCAGCCCGTTTTAAAAACCTAAACTCCTGGCCCGGAACAGCCCGTTTGAATTAGGCCCGGCCCATTCTTACAGGCCTAGAAGTTCTATATACTTGATGAAAAACTTCGGACCGTCCCACCTTGACTTCAGGTTTGTCCCGGCCCAACTGAAGACCCTAAAATCACTAAAATATCTATATACTTGGTGAAAAACCTCGGCCCGTCCCACTTTGATTTAAGGTTTGGCCTGGCCGTGTGAAGACTCTAAAACAACGGCATGGCCCAACCGGTGATAAACTGGACTTAGCTACTTTTAACCGGCACAAAACTTCAAAATACTAATTTTTACATTTGTAGCACTTATAGTTTTTGAGTAGCAGTTGTTTTGAAATCAAATAACCCTAATTTCCACCCCACATTTGAGGTCCTGGAAACCAAATTTTTAAAAAATGTTGAAACACTTATATCATTATTTTTTGAGTAAATACTAAATACTAATTTTGACATCTGTAGCATTCACAGTTTTTGAGTAGCAGTTACTTTAAAAACCAAAGAAACCTTTTTCCACCCCACGTTTGAGATCATGAAAACCAAAATTTCATATATCCTTATTTTTAGAGTAGAAACTAAATACTAATTTTTACTTTTGTAGCCTTTACAGTTTTTGAGTAGCAGTTACTTTAAACACCAAGTAACCCAATTTTCCACCCCACATTTGAGGTCCTGAAAACCAAATTTTCAAAAAATAGTGAAACACGTATATCATTATTTTTAGAGTAGAAACTAAATACTAATTTTTACTTTTGTAGCATTTACAGTTTTTGAGTATCAGTTACTTTAAAAACCAAGTAATCCTATTGTCCAGCCCAAATTTAAGGTCCTGGAAACCAAATTTATAAAAAAATGGTGAAACACGTATATCTTTATTTTTAGAATAGAAACTAAATACTAATTTTTAAATCTATGATATTTATAGTTTTTGAGTAGCAGTTACTTTAAAAAAACAAATAACCCTATTTT
Source organism: Erpobdella octoculata (assembly GCA_963978895.1). Taxonomy (NCBI): domain Eukaryota; kingdom Metazoa; phylum Annelida; class Clitellata; order Hirudinida; family Erpobdellidae; genus Erpobdella; species Erpobdella octoculata. The sequence continues at coordinate 31,124,948 of OZ022243.1, read as the reverse complement.
CCACCCCACATTTGAAGTCCTGGAAACCAAATTTTCAAAAAATGCTAAAACACGTATTTCATTATTTTTGGAGTAGAAACTAAATACTAATTGTTACTTCTGTAGCATTTACAGTTTTTGAGTAGCAGCTACTTTAAAAACCAAATAATCTAATTTTCCAACCCACATTTGAGGTCCGGGAAACCGAATTTTTAAAAAATGTTGAAACACGTATCTTTTAATTTTTCAAGAAGAATCCACATACCAAATTTCAAAATCTCATTCTTGGTTTTCGAGATATACATTGTTTTAGAAAAAAGTTTGTTTTCCAGTTTTTTCCCCTCAGGAGCAAAATTTTCAAAAATCCTTTCTTAGTGGATGCTTACGCAATGAAAGTAATATAAGTTCCAAATTTCACGTTCCTAGTATGAGGCGTTTGAGCTCGGCGTTGATTATCAATCAGTCAGTCAGTCAGGACATGTTCTTTTATATATATAGACTAGCAGTGCCCGTAGCGGCTTCGCTCGCATGAATTTAGAGAGTTTGAACCGTGCATCCATAGTAGAGATCAATTTTTTAGGTCTCGGCTCGGCGCGTCGACAACTTAGCCCAGCCCGTTTTAAAAACCTAAACTCCTGGCCCGGAACAGCCCGTTTGAATTAGGCCCGGCCCATTCTTACAGGCCTAGAAGTTCTATATACTTGATGAAAAACTTCGGACCGTCCCACCTTGACTTCAGGTTTGGCCCGGCCCAACTGAAGACCCTAAAATCACTAAAATATCTATATACTTGGTGAAAAACCTCGGCCCGTCCCACTTTGATTTAAGGTTTGGCCTGGCCGTGTGAAGACTCTAAAACAACGGCATGGCCCAACCGGTGATAAACTGGACTTAGCTACTTTTAACCGGCACAAAACTTCAAAATACTAATTTTTACATTTGTAGCACTTACAGTTTTTGAGTAGCAGTTGTTTTGAAATCAAATAACCCTAATTTCCACCCCACATTTGAGGTCCTGGAAACCAAATTTTTAAAAAATGTTGAAACACTTATATCATTATTTTTTGAGTAAATACTAAATACTAATTTTGACATCTGTAGCATTCACAGTTTTTGAGTAGCAGTTACTTTAAAAACCAAAGAAACCTTTTTCCACCCCACGTTTGAGATCATGAAAACCAAAATTTCATATATCCTTATTTTTAGAGTAGAAACTAAATACTAATTTTTACTTTTGTAGCCTTTACAGTTTTTGAGTAGCAGTTACTTTAAACACCAAGTAACCCAATTTTCCACCCCACATTTGAGGTCCTGAAAACCAAATTTTCAAAAAATAGTGAAACACGTATATCATTATTTTTAGAGTAGAAACTAAATACTAATTTTTACTTTTGTAGCATTTACAGTTTTTGAGTATCAGTTACTTTAAAAACCAAGTAATCCTATTGTCCAGCCCAAATTTAAGGTCCTGGAAACCAAATTTATAAAAAAATGGTGAAACACGTATATCTTTATTTTTAGAATAGAAACTAAATACTAATTTTTAAATCTATGGTATTTACAGTTTTTGAGTAGCAGTTACTTTAAAAAAACAAATAACCCTATTTTCCACCCCACATTTGAAGTCCTGGAAATCAAATTTTCAAAAAATGCTAAAACACGTATTTCATTATTTTTGGAGTAGAAACTAAATACTAATTTTTACTCCTGTAGCATTAACAGTTTTTGAGTAGAAGCTACTTTAAAAACCAAATAAACCAATTTTCCAACCCACATTTGAGGTCCGGGAAACCGAATTTTCAAAAAATGGTGAAACACGTATCTTTTTATTTTTCAAAAAAAATCTATATACAAAATTTCAAAATCTTCTCATTTTTGGTTTTCGAGATATACATTGTTTTAGAAAAAAGTTTGTTTTCCAGTTTTTTCCCCTCAGGAGCAAAATTTTCAAAAATCCTTTCTTAGCGGATGTTTACGCTATAAAAGTAATATAAGTTCCAAATTTCACGTTCCTAGGATGAGACATTGTTTTAGAAAAAAGTTTGTTTTCCAGTTTTTTCCCCTCAGGAGCAAAATTTTCAAAAATCCTTTCTTAGCGGATGTTTACGCTATAAAAGTAATATAAGTTCCAAATTTCACGTTCCTAGGATGAGGCGTTTGAGCTCGGCGTTGATTATCAGTCAGTCATTTGTCAGTCAGTCAGTCAGTCAGTCAGTCAGTCAGGACATGTTCTTTTATATATATAGATATATATATATATATATATATATATATATATATATATATATATATATATATATATATATATATATATATATATATATATATATATATATATATATTACCACTTACAGTTTTTGAGTAGCAGTAATTCTTAAAATCAAATAACTTTATTTTCCACCTTACATTTGAGGTCCTGGAAACCAGATTTTCAAAAAATGCTAAAACACCTATTTCATTATTTTTGGAGTAGAAACTAAATACTAATTTTTACTTCTGTAGCATTAACAGTTTTTGAGTAGCAGCTACTTTAAAAACCAAATAACCCAAAAAATGATGAAACACGTATATCTTTTTTTTTGAGTAGATACTAAGTAATAATTTTCACATCTGTGGCAATTACAGTTGGTGAGTAGCAGTTAATTTAAAAACCAAATAACCCTATTTTCCACCCCACATTTGAAGTCCTGGAAACCAAATTTTCAAAAAATTGTGAAACCCGTATAATCATTATTTTTAGAGTAGAAACTAAATACTAATTTTTACTTTTGTAGCATTAACAGTTTTTGAGTAGAAGCTACTTTAAAAACCAAATAACCCAATTTTCGAACCCACATTTGAGGTCCGGGAAACCAAATTTGTAAAAAATGGTGAAACACGTATATCTTTATTTTTAGAAAAAAAACTAAATAATAATTTTTACATCTGTGGTTTTTACTGTTTTTGTGTAGCAGTTACTATAAAAGACAACTAGCCCTATTTTCCACCCCACATTTGAAGTCCTGGAAACCAAATTTTCAAAAAATGCTAAAACACGTATTTCATTATTTTTGGAGTAGAAACTAAATACTAATTTTTACTCCTGTAGCGTTAACAGTTTTTGAGTAGAAGCTACTTTAAAAACCAAATAACCCAATTTTCCAACCCACATTTGTGGTCCGGGAAACCGAATTTTCAAAAAATGGTGAAACACATATTTTTTTACTTTTCAAAAAGAATCTAAATACCAAATTTCAAAATCTCCTCATTTTTGGTTTTCGAGATATACATTGTTTTAGAAAAAAGTTTGTTTTCCAGTTTTTCCCCTCAGGAGCAAAATTTTTAAAAATCCTTTTTTAGCGGATGTTTACGCTATAAAAGTAATATAAGTTCCAAATTTCACGTTCCTAGGATGAGGCGTTTGAGCTCGGCGTATATTATCAGTCAGTCAGTCAGGACATGTTCTTTTATATATATAGATATATAAATATATGTATATATATGTATATATACGTATATGTATATGTATGTATATGTATA
>OZ022243.1:31058950-31116450 GCA_963978895.1 Erpobdella octoculata | reverse complement strand
TCCAAATCTAAAAGAACTTGTTCTAAACAACTTAGGAGTTTGTACCCGAGATGTCATTGAAGAAGTGAATCTTAAATTTTTACCAGAAAAGCTAAAGAATCTTGTTTTGTGCGGGTGGAGTTTATCTGAGTCTCTTCTCAGTAAAATAAAGTCTTTTACTTGCCTCAAACAACTCACTTTAAGCAATGTGAAACACGGTTGTTTTGAAGAGTTAATGGATTCAATATCTGGCTTAAAACTCTTAGAGTCACTAGATTTATGCAACAACAAAATTTGTCTATGCTACAGTTCGATTCATACAGACCGATTCACAAAATTAATAGAAGAATTACCTCGCTTGACCAACGTTGAAGTTAGTGGAACGACTTTGATGGGTGAATCGGGCAGGCCAACAGCATCATGGATTCAAACAAGACGACTCAAGTATATTGGAATTTGTTCCGAAGCCTACACTATGCAGAGTGATTTAAGTTATACTCCAGATCAAAGAGAAACGTTTGCACAAGTAGCCACGTTTGCAACTTGTGAAGGGTTACTGATTGCACTAAATACTTTAATGAAAAACGGTGATATGTACGCAGCTGCTTTGGAATGCTTGATAAAGGCAACTAATTTCCAGAATATTCAGATAAATATTTTAAATAGATCTGAGTATATTTTAGAGCTACTTTGTAAAGGCCTGTACTACCATCCTAACGATATTTTCATTGCAACTAAAATTCTAAAAGTGTTTTTAAACATGGCTGAGCTTCACATTTCCGCATCGGGGATACGCAAATTTGTCAAAACATTTATCAATGGAAACCTTAGCTTGGAGACCCTCATTAAACGGTTAAGTATGTTTAACGAGTGCTATATACCTGATAAAGTGTGGCGTGAGGCCACGCTTTACGACGACTGGATTCAGACTCTACTCTTTCAATGTGTTCCTTATGCTGTACTTGAACATTTGGTCAATTGGTTTGAGTTTTCAAGTATGATTACCGGCAGCCTTCACTCGAAGGCCTTCGAAGCAGCTGAAATAATTATGCAATCTTGGAGTAATATTGGACGGTTCGGGTTTGGGAAGGTCTCTGAATTTTTTCAGAAACTGGTTACAGAAAACGATCAGTGCAAGTTATCCTACGATGAGTTTAAAAAGACATGCCCTGTTGATTATTATGATTATTAACTGCTAGCTTGTAATGATGCTTACACAGTGTTATTTAAGTATAGCTAGCCTCTTGCTGCCGTTCAGAGTTGGCTAACTAGCTCTAACTTCACCTATATTTTTAGAAGTGGAACAGATAACAAACTTACATAAGTTTATGTAAGTTTTATAAAATTTGCCAAAATAGTTAAATAAAATAATTGATAGAGTTTATAAATAAAATATTTAAAAAAATCTTAAAATACCACGTTTTTGTCAACTGAAAAAAAGAAAATAATATTTCTCTGGGCTGTGTGAGAAATGTCTTGATGGAGGCATGCATTAATTGTGGACATTCGTATAACGAGCAAGCAGTAAATTTTTAAAACTTAAAACGTGGGGCGCCATTTATATTCAAAAAAGCGTTATATCCTGTTTGAAAAATAACATATGGTTACTTTGAGTAAAAAGCGCCCCACGTGTTAAGTTTTTAAAAATTATGTCTTGTTCGTTATAATGTTTACAATTAATGCATGTCTCTATCAATACATTTGTTACACAGCCCAGAAAAAAATTATTTTAAAATACTCGGCTGGTTTAGTCGGAGTTTTTCATGTCACATAAGTTTACAACTGAGCTCTAATTTTAATCCATCATCAACCTGAATCAACCCAATCCTTAATTAAAGAGGGGGAATAAAATTTTGATCTGCAGCACGAATAATTTTAGTTAATAGATAGATTAATTCTTCTGCGGCCAAATGTTGGTCCACCCAAAACAGCCTATAAAAATAACTTCTGCACCCAATTTCGGGCCACCCAAAACAAACCAAAAAATTACTTCTGCGGACCAATTTTAAAATCTAAAATTTTATCAATTTAATTTTTATTGCATATTTTAGTTGTTCTATGTAAATTTATATCTTGTGATATTAAAAATTGCCTTCTAAATACTTAATATGTGAAGTATGTGATGATTGAAAGTTTAAGAAACTTTCGAATCAATATGGAATAAACAAATTTTTTACTTAAAATTTGAAAATTAATGTCGCTTTTATAAATTTAAAGTTAATAAACTTTACTTTATAAAATTCTTAATTTAAAAAAATTAAAGGTTTAATTGATTTTATTCTATAATATAATTGATCTGTTAAATCGGTCCGCAGCAACAAATAAACTTACTCACTAATTTCAACTCGATTGTGAGGATTCAAAATAAAAGCTATTTTCTATTTAATATGGAATAAACTAGCAGTGCCCGTAGCGGCTTCGCTCGCATGAAATTAGAGAGTTTGAACCGTGCATCCATAGTAGAGATCATTTTTTTACCAATGCTTTTATTAACTCGTCGTCTCTGTTTCTCTGTCTGTCTGTTTGTTTCTCTGTTTGTCTGTTTGTTTCTCTGTCTGTTTCAAATCTTGCAATCAATTTTTGAGTCACTTCCTGATGATAGATTTTTTTCAAATTTTGGATACATGCTCAAAATAGAAGACAATGCAATATTCAATTATTAGTTTTACAATAAGTCAATTAATTTAGTTAATTTTAATTAATTTCGATATTTTGATATAATTAAGATATTTCGACTTTAATATAAAATAAAAGAGTAATATAAGAAAAAATTGATTGCAAAATTTGTGTTTTAATTACATATAAGAGCATTGGTTTTAAAAATTCGTTTTTAATTTACTTGTTAAGTCTCGGCTCGGCCCGTCGACAAATTAGCCCAGCCCGTTTTAAAAACCCAAACTCCTGGCCCGGCACAGCCCGTCTGAATTAGGCCCGGCCCATTTTTACAGGCCTAGAAGTTCTATATATTTGATGAAAAACTTCGGCCCGTCCCACCTTGACCTCAGGTTTGGCCCGGCCAAACTGAAGACCCTAAAATCACTAAAATATCTATATATTTGGTGAAAAACCTCGGCCCGTCCCACTTTGATTTAAGGTTTGGCCTGGCCTGTGTGAAGACCCTAAAATAACGGCTTGGCCCGGCCGATGATAAACTGGACTTTGCTACTTTTAACCGGCACAAAACTTCAAAATACTAATTTTTACATTTGTAGCACTTACAGTTTGTGAGTAGCAGTTATTTTGAAATCAAATAACCCTTATTTCTACCCCACATTTGAGGTCCTGGAAACCAAATTTTCAAAAAATGCTAAAACACGTATTTCATTATTTTTGGAGTAGAAACTAAATACTAATTTTTACTTCTGTAGCATTAACAGTTTTTTCAGAAAGAATCTATATACCAAATTTCAAAATCTCCTCATTTTTGGTTTTCGAGATATACATTGTTTTAGAAAAAAGTTTGTTTTCCAGTTTTTTCCCCTCAGGAGCAAAATTTTCAAAAATCCTTTCTTAGCGGATGTTTACGCTATAAAAGTAATATAAGTTCCAAATTTCACGTTCCTAGGATGAGGCGTTTGAGCTCGGCGTTGATTATCAGTCAGTCAGTCAGTCAGTCAGTCAGTCAGTCAGGACATGTTCTTTTATATATATAGATAAATATTTTTTAATAAATTTTTGAAATTGAAATTAATTATCGCTTTCTTTAAAGAAAGCAAAAATTGATGGTTTTTTTTCTACATAGAAGTTTTAATTTTTTAAAACATTTTATAGGTTTTATTGATTATTTTAATCTATTAATGTTTTTTTATGACTACATAATAAATGTATTATTGTTTTTTAATTGTGATTTCAATATAATTATAATTATTTCAATATAATCATCATACTTATCAATTTTTCTGCTGCTTTTAAAATTTTGTTTTCTGTTTAAATGCTTCTTCAAAAAGGTTTCTTTCGAATTAACAAAGACACCAAAAAAGAAAATAATAATGAAGCCAGTTAGAGAGGTTTTATTTTTTAATGTTCATTAAATTTTATTTTCAGTTTTTAACCTGATTTGTTCTCACATAAAACAAGATATGTAATTAAAACTGTTTTTGTCATAAACAGATATTTGTCAATCAAATTCTATTAATTACTTCATTGTTTAAAATTAATTTATGGAAACAAATTGCTTTTATTAGCAAATAACATTTTCAGTTACAAACCCTGAAAAAGTTTGGACACAAAACCTGTTACTTAGAAAACCGTCTATTCTGTTGCGAAAACCAGTAGTATTACACGATCAGAGTATTCGATGCCATCTTCCGATGTTGTGTCAGAAACACGTTTCACATCGTTGTTGATGTTGTTGTTGTGTTAACTACTTTGCAAGTTGTACCGTATCTGAAAAATATTAATATGCAACATATTTCGAAGTTTCTAGATGTAGCAGATTTGAGACGATAAGTCTGACAAGGGATGTACTGTGCTGTGCTAGTTACTTAGAAAATAAAATAGGTGTTTTTCCTAACGAGGGAGAAGTTGGCTGCGCAGCTGGATCCCCGAACTATAGTGCAAAAAAAAGTTCGTGCATTGGGGTTGTGCTATAGATCGTTGGAAAGGTATTTAAAAAAGAAATATAATGGTGTAAAAATAAATATAATATTGCAAAAAATAAAAAAGTTATAGGCGAAAAACCGTCGCCGTAATCTACATGGCTCCAAACGCAAGTGAAAAATCGTCTCCATACATTTACATAGGGACGATTTTTCACTTGCGTTTGGAGCCATGTAGATTAATATTTTCGACTGCAATATTAAATTTATTTTTACACCATTATATTTCTTTTTTAAATACCTTTCCAACGATCTATAGCACAACCCCAATGCACGAACTTTTTTTTGCACTATAGTTCGGGGATCCAGCTGCGCAGCCAACTTCTGCCTCATTTTTTCCTAAACATTGCTAGCACGATATACCAGCTCTGCCGGATAAGCTACTACAAACGAAAACATATTCGACAGGGATATTGTATAAAAAAACATCACTCTTTCGCAATAGAAAAATAAGAGAGCGTGTTAACTAACTTTGATCTACAAGCTTATATCGCATTTTTTAGCCAAGAAAAAATTGGTGTACTGGCTTTAATTAACTTATCAATTTTTGTCCACGCAGACACAGATGTAGAAGCAGATTTTATTATACAGGAAACTGATTTTTAAATGTCATTATGGGTAGTATTTTAATTGAATAATTGCTTTAGAAGTACTGTAGTATAATACAAATGTTTTAAAGTTATCACTCTATTGCAGCATAATTTTTCACAAATAGTTATTTTTCAATATTAAACTTGCTTATACACAATTTGCCTGAAACTCACCTAACAATTATAATCAACATACGCCAAATTGATGGCAAATCTGCATCTGCTGACAAAAATAAATCAGATTATTAAATTAGTTATGTGGAAAATCCAAAATGAAATATTCTTTAATTTTTTAACAAACATGCTTTTGGATTGATCAACGTCTGCCTTTGTCAGAGACAATTTAATGCTTTTTGCCGCCATCAAAACTTCTGCACTCTGTTTTTTTAGAATGGCTTATAGTCCTTTATACCAAGTGTTTTAGGACTCAAATAGTCATTTTTACAACATTTTTACAAACTTTTATTTACTTTACAATCTCTGTTTGTGTTTGTGTGTGTATGGCTTTCTCTGTACGCAAATCTTGCAGGTAAAATTTAACCAGCTTTTTGACTAGCTAGGAAGATAAAATTTTTAGCATAGTTTTATATTGGATGACAATACATGATTCAATTTAAAAAAACCTAATTTGAACATCTTTCGTATTTCTAAATCGAGTGTATTTGAAACAAAAGTTTGTGTTAAAAAACTCGTTTTTTCCTATACTTGTTATTAGGTCACTTTGTTGTCTGCTTGTTTGTTTGTTTGAGATTTTGTCTGTCCGCGAATTCCATACGATGGTGTTTATTGCCACCTAGCGAAAAAAAGTAAAAGTTATAATATTTTTAATTCAACGGGCTAAGGTTTGCCACCTAGCAAAAAAAACTCAAATGCATAAAAAATTTTACCCATCAAAAACGAAAAAGTAGAAAATAATTTTTACATTTAAAAAACGACTTTTTTTGCCCACTAAAAAGTATAAAATAACATTCCTATGAGCCTGGAAAATGTTCTGAATAACTTATTCACATAATAGTAACATACATTATATCAGTTTTTAATTCATATACAATAAAAAACGCTGGGCGCATATAGGCTACAACATCAAAACTTTAGTAAAGAAATAGTTATAAAAAATAAAGCTCCCAACGTTTTCATTGTATATGAATTATAAAGTATGTTACCATAATGTGACCAAGTTATTCAGAAAGTTGGCCAGGCTCATAGGAATATTATTTTATACTTTTTAGAGCGCAAACTTTGTTTTTAAAAAAATGTATTTTTTATTACGTAAAAATTATTTTTTTTCTTTGAACTGGCTTGCAAAGCAGGCGCTCGTATAAGTCTAGCGATTTATTAAAATGTTCAGTAGGGTTCAGCAATGTTTGATAACATTGAATCTAAATTTTACTGCAATCTGGTGAGTGTTTTAGAAACAAATAAAAATTTTATTCTACTGAAGCCACAAACAATTATCTTCTACAATTTTTTGATTCTCGCACAACGTTTTCCGTAAAAAATTAATCAATATATCTACTTTGAATTTCTTGGAAAGGGTTCATCTGTGAATACATATGTTTGTGAGCTGCCAACAATGCGTGGCAAGCAGGACGGGGCTAGAGTATTGCAGGCCTGGGCATGCATTTTCGGGGGAATAATGTTACAGTTCTCAACCACTGGCCTGTAGAAAGTGCCAATCAACGTCTCTGTTTATATATATATATAAACTAGCAGTGCCCGTAGCGGCTTCGCTCACATGAAATTAGAGAATTTGAACCATGCATCCATAGGTGTCGGCTCGGCCCGTCGACAACTTGGCCCAGCCCGTTTCAAAAATCGAAATTCCTGGCCCGGCACGGCGCGTCTAATATGGGCCCGGCCCGTTTTTACAGGCCTAGAAATTTTATATACTTGATGAAAAACTTCGGCCCGTCCCACCTTGACTTCAGGTTTGGCCCGGCACGTCTGAAGACCCTAAAATCACAAAAATGTCTATATGCTTAGTGAAAAATTTCGGCCCGTACCACCTTGATTTAAGGTTTAGCCTGGCCCGTAAAAAGACCCTGAAATAACGGCTTGGCCCGTCCGTCCGGTGATAAACTGAACTCTTCTACTTTTAACCGGCACAAAACCTCAAAATATTAATTTTCACATCTGTAGCACTTACAGTTTTTGAGTAGCAGTTATTTTAAAATCAAATAACCCTTTTTCCACTTCACATTTGAGGTCCTGGAAACCAAATTTTCAAAAATGGTGAAACACGTATATCATTATTTTTAGAGTAGAAGCCAAATACTAATTTTACTTTTGTAGCATTTACAGTTTTTGAGTAGCAGTTACTTTAAAAACCAAGTAACCCTATTTTCCACCCATATTTGAAGTCCTGGAAACCAAATGTTCAAAGAATGGTAAAACACGTATATCATTATTTCTGGAGTAGAAACCAAATACTAATTTTTACTCCTGTAGCATCTACAGTTTTCGAGTAGCAGTTACATTAAAAACCAAATAACCTTATTTTCCACCCCACATTTGAGGTCCTGGAAACCAAATTTTAAAAAAATGGTGAAACACGTATATCTTTATTTTTAGAATAGAAACAAAATACTAATTTTTACATCTGTGGTATTTACAGTTACTTTAAAAAACAAACAACCCTATTTTCCAGCCCACATTTAAAGTCCTGGATACCAAATTTTCAAGAAATGCTAAAACACGTATTTCAAATATTTTTGGATTAGAAACTAAATACTAATTTTTACTCCTGTAGCATTCACAGTTTTTGAGTAGCAGCTACAACTCTTCTTTCTCTGATCTCTCTATATCAAATCCTCTTCTTAAAATAAACAATCTTAAAACTAATAATAGTCATAATGATGATGATGATGATGATGACGATGACGATGACGATGACGATGACGATGACGATGACGATGACGATGACGAGGACGACGACGACGACGACGACGACGACGATGATGATGATGATGATAATAATAATAATAATAATAATAAATCCAACCAAAACATCAAACTGGACAATGATATAACCATTACAAACTTAGAACCTAACGAAACTTACAAATATCTTGGTATGGAAGAAAAAGATGGTATACAACACTCTCTAATGAAAGACAAAATAAAAAGAGTACTACAGACGTGTAAGACAAGTCCTTAATACTGAACTAAATTCCAAAAATAAATTTAGTGCCATTAATTCTTTAGCAGTTCCAGTTCTGACTTACAGTTTTGGCATTATAAACTGGTTGAGAAATGAAATTGAAAAAAATTAATAGAAAGACGAGGAATCTCCTAACGATAGGAGGAATTCATCACCCAAAGGCTGATGTTGAGAGACTCTACATCAAGAGATGTGATGGTGGAAGAGGTCTAGTCGATTTGGTTTCAGCTTACAACCTTGCTATTGTTGATCTCTGTGATTACATTCAGACAGAACCAGACAAAATCACAAACGTTGCAAAGTTCCTTGACCAACAAGCCACTAAATACTCAATTCAAAAAGAAGCTGCTAAAATCAAGAATAAGTACTCTATTTTAAATCCAACCTCTGACATTTGTAAAAAAACCAGCTAAAAAACAAATTATTCATCGAAAAAACTAATAATTTAAAAATGAAACCTCTTTATGGACAATTTTTTAGAAACCTTGATAATCCAACAACAGATAAAGAGCAAACCATGTCATGGCTAAAGAGCTCGGGTCTCAAAGGTGAAACAGAGAGTCTCATAATAGCTGCCCAAGATCAGGCACTCAACACCAGATACTTTCAAAAACACATTTTGAAGCAAGAAGTTGATAGTCGGTGCAGATTATGCAACAAGGCAGAAGAACACATCAGTCCTATTGTTTCAGGATGCACAATTCTAGCTCCAACTGAGTACACAAAAAGACGCAACAATGTAGCAAATTACATCCACTGGAAGTTGTGTAAACACTTTGGAGCTAAGGCACCCAAAAAATACTATGAACACCAACCAGAAAAAGTTATCAATGTAGATGATGATGTTACAATCACATGGGATCTGCCGGTCATCACAGACCGAGCAATTCCAGCTAACAGACCTGATATAGTAATTTACAACAAAAGAAAAAAAGAATGCTTGTTGGTTGAGGTGTCTGTTCCAGATGATGCAAATATTATATTGAAAGAATCAGAAAAGATATGCAAGTATAAGGACCTAGAAATAGAAACAAACCGAATGTGGAATTTAAAAACAAAAGTGATACCAGTGGTGATTGGGGCGCTAGGAACAATCAGGAAAAATGCTCAAGACAAACTGATGATGCTTCCTGGAAAACCAAACATCTCCGAAATACAAAAATAGCATTAATGGGAACGGCTCACATCCTCCAAAGAGTGTTGGGATGAATAACTTTGATTTCTTGTTGAAGTCTGAATTCATCTTAAACCAGTTTTTGAAAACTGAGAAGACAAACTTTTTGTAATAACAATAATAATAATCCTAGTTCTAGCCTTAATATAGCCACTCTTAATATTCGTTCTCAAAATAATAAATCACTCTTTATCTCGGAGCTAGCCCTGTCTAACTATCTTGATCTCTTTCTCCTGACTGAGACCTGGCATGAATCTGCTTCTTCTCCTTCTCTCCTTGCTTCTGTTCCTACTGGCTTCTCTTTTGTTGAGCAGGCTAGGCCTCCTACTAATCCTTTTTCTGCTCAACATTCTTCCTATGGTGGCATATGCCTTCTCTTCAAGTCTTCCTACTCTGTCTCTCTCAATTCTTCTACTAAATTCTCATCTTTTGAATGCCTCTTTACTTCTGTTAAAATTAATTCTTTTAAGTTCAATTTAATAGGTATCTATAGGCCTCCTAAATGCTCTAAACCACAATTTTTGGAGGATTTCTACAACCTTTCTGAATCTCTTTTCTCTCTATCTACTCCTTCTTTTATCATTGGGGATTTTAATATTCCTATTAATAAAACTAAGGACTGTTTTGTTTCTCAATTTCTTGAAATCTTATCTACTTTTAACTTCTTTCAGCATTGTGACTTTCCGACTCATAATCGGGGTTACACATTGGATCTTATTATTTCTCCTCTTTTCTCTAATATAAGCAATCTTTCACCTGTTAATCTTCACTTTACTGATCACTACTTTATTTCTTTCACCTTACCTCTATCTCAACCTTTAATTAATCTTACTTCAGTCACTAAAAGGTGTTGGTCTAGATATGATAATATTCAATTTTCAAATTTATTTCTCACCTCTTCTTCTTCTTTCACTGATGTTCATTCCTTTATGGACAATCTCAATCTGACGATTTCATCCATACTGGATACTTTGGTTCCTTTTGAGACGTTTAAGTTTCGACTCTTTTCTAAAAAAAGCTCCTTGGTTTGATCGTGATTGTGTTTTCTTGAAGCAATCTGCACGTAAAGCTGAGCGAGCTTATCGTTCTAAATTGTCTAAGGGTTCTTGGTATGAGTGGCAATACCATCTCAAACAATACCATAACCTCATCTTTACTAAGCATTCTTCCTTTTTGAGAAAATCTATTGTTCTTGCTTCTAGCTCGAGGAATAGGTGGTCTTCTTTTTCTAAACTCCTTAATAAAAAATCTCCTCCTCCTTTTTTTTCTCCTGATGACTATCACAATTTTCTTACTACGAAAATTGAAAGCATCAGATCTTCTAACAATAGTCAAACCCCTATTTTTTCTAAATTCTCTACTGAAACTTTTATTTTTTTCTCTCCTATTACACTTGACTATCTTACTAAACTTATTAACTCTATGTCTTCTTCTACTTGCTCTTTGGATCTCATTCCTACTACTATCTTTAAAGAGTTTTCTTCTGTTCTTTATCCAATTTTACTTGATTTAATTAATCTCTCTTTATCTACATCTGTGTTTCCCTCTGTTCTTAAGTCCTCTTTTATTATCCCTACTATTAACAATGCCTCTCTTGATCCTTCTTCTCTATCTAGCTATAGGCCTGTCTCTAACCTATCCTTTATCTCTAAAATTATGGAAAGAGTTGTGTATGAGCAAATAAATGCTTATCTAACTGCTTTCTCACTTCTTCCCTCTTCTCAATCTGGCTTCAGACCTGGCCACTCTACTGAAACTGCTCTACTTAAGCTTCATAATGACCTCATTGTTTCTTCTGACTCTGGCCTTTCTACCCTTCTTCTTTGTCTTGATTTTTCATCTGCATTTGATACAGTTGATCACTCACTGTTGTTGGATGTACTTGATAAATCTTTTAATATAACTAGCAATGCTCTTCGGTGGATTAAATCTTATCTATCTGGTAGATATTCCTATGTTTCTATTCAATCTTCTAAATCTACTCCTGTATCTTTGAGCTACGGTGTCCCTCAAGGGTCTATTCTTGGTCCTTTACTGTTTATTCTCTATACTACTGAACTTCCTCATATTATATCTTCTCACTCTCTCAATAGTCAAATGTATGCTGATGACTCTTATGTCTATTCTACTTTCTCTAACTCTTCTCTTGAGTCTGTTCTTAATCAAATAGCTGCCTGCCTTCAATCTATCATATCCTGGAGTTCTTCTATGTGTCTCAAACTTAATTCTGACAAGTTTGAACTAATCTATTTCAATAAGTCCTCTAAATCCCTAAATCCTCTTCCTTTGGTTTTGCCACCACCATCTTCTCTTTCCATTTCTCTTTCTCCTTTGATTTGTAGCTTAGGTTTTCTCTTTGACTCTAACTTGTCTCTAACCCCCCAAATTACATCTGTTACTAAATCTTGTTACTTCCATATTCGCCGTATTAAGCAGCTTCGTCCACTTCTGGATGACCCTTTTCTGCAACTTCTAGTCTCTTCTTTTGTCCTGTCTCGAATTGACTACTGCAATTCACTATACTATGGTCTTCCTGACACTACCCTCTATCCTCTCTCTAAAGCCTTCAACTCGGCTGCGCGCTTAGTTTCTTGCACCTCCTATTCCTCTCACATCTCTCCATTTAGGAGGCCTGTAGGTACCTATTAAATTGAACTTAAAAGAATTAATTTTAACAGAAGTAAAGAGGCATTCAAAAGATGAGAATTTAGTAG
The DNA here is from genome assembly GCA_963978895.1 of Erpobdella octoculata. Taxonomy (NCBI): domain Eukaryota; kingdom Metazoa; phylum Annelida; class Clitellata; order Hirudinida; family Erpobdellidae; genus Erpobdella; species Erpobdella octoculata. The sequence continues at coordinate 31,104,235 of OZ022243.1, read as the reverse complement.
AAAAATTGAGAGAGACAGAGTAGGAAGACTTGAAGAGAAGGCATATGCCACCATAGGAAGAATGTTGAGCAGAAAAAGGATTAGTAGGAGGCCTAGCCTGCTCAACAAAAGAGAAGCATCTTCACTATTAAGCATTCTTTTGCTAAACGTTCTTTCTCCTACTCTAGTCCCTATTTCTGGAACTCTCTTCCTTCTTCTCTTACTAACTCTACTTCTCTCACAGCTTTCCGTCGTGGACTTAAAACATATCTGTTTAATAAGTTCACGACTGAGCGCTATTGAACACTGCGGAAATAGCGCTATAAAAATATTTTTGATTGATTGATTGATTGATACAGAGGCGTAAATTCAGCAAAATGTTGAGGGGTGCGAAGATTTTTTAACTTCAACCCAGAGAAACTTCAAACAAAAATGACAATCCCAATATACATTTGTATGTTTTATTTTCATGTAAGTATCATATTAGTTAAAAAAACATTTAAAAAAAGTTAACTTTAATTTAATACTGAATGCAGACAAAAAGCGTTTAAATTATTAATGTAAAAAGGGTATCGACGTTCTTTCATTTCTACAAAATTGTCCACGGAATCATCAAGATCAAATAGACTAAAAGTACTAATAAAAGATTGGAAAATAATAGCATAGATTTAACTAATTAGATATTAATCAACAAGTATGATAAATATTGCTTTCATCAACTAATCTGAATACTCAATCGTGTGTTAGCTAATAAAAATAATTTAAAATGAATTGAAAAAATCTCGGTAGGATAAGAATATATTAATTGTTCGTCAAGCTAGGACAGATATACGAGCCTAAATTTCATACGAGTTCGATCGGATGGACCTAAACCAAGCAATCAATCAATCGATTAAATTTCTCTAGCGCTATTTCCTTGGCGTTCAATAGCGTTCGGACACGAACTTATTAAACAGATAAGTTTTAATCCCCCGACGGAAAACAGCGAGAGAAGTAGATTTAGTAAGAGAAGTAGAAAGAGAGTTCCAGAGAAAGGGACCAGAGTAGGAAAAAGCGTTTAAGAAAAGAATTCTTAACAGAAAAGATCAACTCCGCCTCGCTAATTGCGAGCCAGTCCCAAGCCTGGATGAAGGAGGAGGGACAGTTAAAAGGATCAAACTTTGATCCACGACAGGAAGTTCTTATGTGCTTCCTACATACAGCCAATTCAGTCTTAAAACACTTGGTGTAAAGGACTATAAACTATCATTAAAAGAAAAAAAAACCAGAAAAGATACGAAAATGGCTAGGAGAGAAGGATCGAAGACCAGACTTAGGAGGAATTTTTATTAAGTTAGTTAGGTAGAATGGAGAAGAGCAATTTTTAATTTTAAACATTAGTAAGCAAATTTTAAAAATCACCTTATATTTAAGAGGAACAAGTGAATACGAACAAGAGATGGAGAGATAATCATGAAAAAAGTAAGAAGTGCAAGAAACTAAGCACTAAAAGATTGAAAAATATTAGCAGTAGGTAGATTATAAGTAGATATAATTCAAAAAGTTTGATAAATATTGTTTTTATCAACTAATCTAAATACCTATTCATGGGTGAGCTAGAAAAGTTAATTTTTCTATTTGGTGGAAAAGTCTTGAGGGGGCCGTGGCCCTCTTCATCCCCTCCCCCTAGTCCACGCCTCTGAGACTATAAATCAAATTTGGGTGTAATCAAGTAATCAGATGTAAATCGAAATTTTAAACCCAGCACTAGCCTCCCTTATCGGAGTTAGCCAAAATGAAGCCAAACCTTATTTGGTAACACCCAGACACAAAACTCGTACTTGCCTAAAAATGTCTATGTTAATTTAAAAGATTAATTTGTTATTTTTTTAAAAAAACATTTAGGACTTTTTGGTGAAAAAAAATAAGTAAACGATGCGGAAACAGTTTAAACTTAGATTGTTATTTAAATCGTCAGAAGACATTTTTCTTAGCGAACCATAACATTTATGTTTTGATCGAAATTTCGCTTATTTGAGTTTAGATTGAATCGATCTAGATTTTTTTTATATTTTTATAAATGGAAGCTTTGTTTGCTTGCGCGAAGTGTCACGCACGCCATCCGTTCGAAGAACTGAGCGCGGCAGAACAATTCTGTAAAGTACGTGAAACGCATTATTGACATAATTCGGATCTATTTCAAGAACAATTTTATTAAAAATCGTTAAACAATAACAATTTTGATGATTTAAGTTGTGCCAGAAACATAGCGACACTGTGAGATGCATCTATTGTCGCGTGGAGTTCCAAGCAGAAGAGTAAGATTTTTTCATTAGTAAAAAGTAAAAAGTTTAAAAAAGATACTACAAATAACGGGATGTATATTTGCTTGAAATTACACAGTTATAGTGTTTTGAATAATCCATATTTTTATAAAGCAAAAATGGAATCAGTCCAGTGTGTAAAAACTGCAACCACTGCCTGAAAACACATGGAAAAGTATGCTGCCGTTCATTCATTTCTCTTTAGCAATAGAAATTATTTTTGAATTATTAAAATGTTATTTCATATTCCACAGCCAAAAGCATGTGAATACTGCAAAGAGATTGCTGCCTTCGTGGGCATGAAGTGTTTAAGATGTAGCCACCAGGAAAAGAAATATGGAAGTCCGAAGCTGTGTGAGAGGTGCAAGAATATGTGTGCATTTGACAGGGGAGTGGAGTACAGAAGCACTGTTAGTGTTTTAATTTCAGGTTTTATTAGAAAGTAAATATTGCCAAACAAAGAGATGGATGTATTTATATCTGCTTTTTAATTTTGAATTGGTTATCTTTCACTTTAGTGGTCGGGGTCGATTTTTTACAATGAAATAGTCCTATTTTAACCCTAACCCTAATTAGCTAATTATAGCCAAGAATGTATTAATCTTTCACACATCCGGTCGTTAAAGTGAAAGATTACCTTTGAATTATTACAATATTGTTAACTATTAACATTTTTATGACAAAAAAGATGGAAGGCAAGATGTTGTGCTGGCTTTGCATAGTTGCATACAAGAGAGCCAATAAGAAGCTGCAAAAGTTGGAGTCACTCACGGTCAGCAACAGTAGCACCCGTTACTCTCCTATGGGCAACAATATTGCAAAAAGTATGTCAACACCCACTCTGCTTCTGGGAGAGAAAAGAAAGTTAAAGGATGGAACCATCTCCAACAATGGGACTCCGAATATGGTTGATTTACCAGAGCTAAAACCAGAATTTCTCAAGTGAGTTCTTGCTAAACCTATTAAATTGCAATCTAGCTTAAAATATTTCTGTGTTGTAATTCATTCATTAGATAGAATTAAGGCTGTTCCGATATGACTTTTTGCCGATTATGCAGATACCGAGTACAGCAGCCGATTATTAAAATTGCCAATACCGATTATTTTATAATTACTATTTCTTAAGTGAAAATGATTGTTCCGAAACATACCGCCATAATACAAGGGCATGTTTGGCTGCTTGCATGCGCTCGCTCGACGTGATAATGGTTGTCCTGCCAACACTAAAATATCGGCAAGATCAAAGAGAATTAAAAATTTAAATTCTCTTTGATAATTCAATTTTTAAACCAGTTAATTTTCAAAACATGCCGCCCAACTCTTTGATGTCATTTTTATATTCTTTCATCAATTTAATTTTCTTCCAATCAATACTTTACTTTCATTCGCGAATGACTGAAGAACGTCGACGTTTCCCTTGATGTTATTTTTATATCTATTATTTCAACTTTTATTCAGCACGGTGAAAGATTTTTTTATTAGTTGTCGTACTTTCACTAGATAATATACGAACAAATTGTAAGTGGGTAGTTTTTCAGAAAAAGTTTAATCGGCACCGATTATTTTTTCTCTTGCCGATTATGCTGATTACGGCAATAATCGGCCCGATTATGCATGCGCCGATTAATCGGGCCCAGCCTTAGATAGAATAGTAATAATAATAATAATATCACAACTAATATTTGTGGTATGACAATGACATATAGTACTTTCTTTCAAAAGTTCAACTGATTGCATCTATTGAGAGTAGGGGTAAGGTTTTTTATATACGACAATTTATATAGCGCTGTATGCAGCAGAAGCCGCTTTAAGGTCGCTTTACAATGTTGGCAACTTGCAGATAAGACTAACGACATATGGTTGTGAGTGTTCTAGTTTTTAGGGCCAGCTTTTACGAATTGTGTTAGCCATGAATTATGCCAAAAATATTTACACTAGACTTCCAAAAAACCGGTTGATTGAATTTCCAGTAAATGCAAAATTAAGAAAACAAACAAGCAAAATTACAAAATCGCGTCGTACGAATATGTAGATTGATAGCGTCATTCGAACAAAATAATGTCTTGCATTTCATAATTTCGATGTTCTTGCATAAACAATACACTCGGAGACGAGGACAGACTTCTGTACAATTCACTTAAATGTAAACTCAAATCAAAATCATTAAGAAATATCACTTTCAGGATGTGCAAATGTCTGCTATGTTCAATAACTTACTTGACCTTTATAAACAACTGAGAATACTTCTGATTTAAAGTATTTTTTTTAATAACCATATTATTATATATGGTGTATAAAATGCATGTCAAGTATTGCAAGTTTTTGACTGTTGTTGATTATGTAAAATGTTTGCATGTGTGGTCACACAAAAAATCTTCACTCCAACAAAAGTAATTGTCAAAACATAAAACAAGAAAAAATAAAATCAAGCTTGCCATTTATTTAAAACATAAAACATTAATGTTTTAATAATTCAAAAAAGATCAAAAGATGACCTATTTAAGAGGGCCAGTTCTCCAATGAAGAGAAAGATAGAAAGATCAACACCAGCTTCAAAAAAGTAAGTTTTCCCATGATTATAGTTTAATTAATTGTTTTTTTAGCATATTTTGTTAATTTAAAATTAAATTGTTAGTCCATGCTAATTTAACAATCAAGGCTTATTGTCACATTTCAACTTATATATGCCTATCATTTTCAGCTATAATTCCAAGTCTTATCCACTGAAAGTTGTATTATCTAGAGCAAATCTTGGCATTATATGCTTAACAAATCTTGGTATTATATGCTTAGCAAATCTTGGTATTATATGCTTAGCAAATCTTGGTATTCTTCACTACATATTTTGATTTATGCTCAGCAAATTCTGGTTTATGCTCAACAAATTTTATCAACATGCAGAATAAATCTAGATATTATTTACATCTTATTGCAAAAATCTTGGTATGATTTAAAATAAATCTTGATGATATAATAAATTAGTTAAATTTGAACTGGATAGTAATTTAAGCAGAAAAGCAATGTACATCTCGACTATTTCCAAACTTTCTCGGAACATCACACTTCCGAAATTGATTTGTAAACAATTCGCGACCTTGATATTATTGTTTCTTATTTTTAGACAGTTCTAAATCACAACTTTTGTTGAATTTATAGCCTGATATGTAAGCTTCTGCGTCCCGTTATTTTTTTGGAACGATACGATTTCTGAAATTTGCCCCGAATTAAACGATACGATACGAGACGCTTCGAACAATAACGATACGATATGATTTCGGGATCTCGACTGAAGCGGAAATTTTGCCTAGAGATAACATAGAATGACGAACTATACGCGACAGACAATATTAATAACTACATTAAAGAAATTCATTGAAAAAAAATATATAAATATTAAAAAATTTATAAATTTATAAAAATTTACCAAATTTAATTTTTTTTACAACTTGAAATAAGTTTCATTTGTTTAGTTTCGGTACATCTATTTGTCTAAATTTAGACTCTAAATAAAACGCTACCGCCGATAGAAAGTATTTATTTACTTTATTTAGTGACGCGGCATGATAATGATGACAAACACGAGAAAGTGCCTCTATGCAAGAATTAAAAAAGTGAAAAAACCCAGCGTGTTTATTTATAGGCGATGGCGAATGCGGTTAGCAATAGCAAGAAAGAAGCTGAGAAAGTTTCGAATTCCAGCTGCAGACGATACGGGCTACGGCACTGTCGTGCACACTACAGGTGGCACACACATACTCACACACAACCAAGAATATCATTGAGATTATAAAGATATATCTTAGATGAGCTACTATTACGGTCAATTACGGATATCGAAACACTAAAATAATCATTCCAATTCTATGTAACAAATTTGAAAAAATAGGTTTATCAAACAGACTAAACCAAAACATAAACATAGAATGATCATTACTATTACATTACTCATTATTCTCATTAATAATAATAGTCATCGATGTCAGCAAGTACGATTGCCTTGTAGGGCTTGTAGTATCAGTAGTATGCAGAGCTCGACTAGCAGCCTAAGAGGAGCGTGGCTTTTTTGCTGCCGGTTCCCAGACTAAAAATAGTAAATAATGGGGCTACAGGCTGTCTGGAAAACCGAATTTAAAGTGGGGATGATAATAGTTGTTGAATCAATTGCAAATATTCACAGTTGTGACAATCGTTAATTAAATAGGTATGACTTTCGAAATTTATTGGAAAATATTTGTTAAAAATCTCGATATTTTCGAGATTTTAATCGAGAATGAAATTTTAAGTATCGCTAATTATATAGATACGGGATTTCTTCCGCAGGCTGTATCGGTTCAATGGCGATACGGGATCTCCCGTATCGTTTTGAAATCTCGATTGAATTCGAGATAACGATATCGGGACGCAGATGCTTACTGATATGTTATTACTTATCTGATGATTTGATTTAATGCAAATTTTAACTTTTTTATTTTTAAACAAAGAGGTCGCTTTGAATTCGGCTTAGAGAGCGGGGAACACCTGACAACAATAACACAACTCAGAGAAGACATCGAGTCTTTAAAGAGACAGATGAACTCCAAAGATCAAGTTATCCTCCAGAAAGATCAGAAGGTTTATAAAAATTTATTATTTTATCATTTTCTAAAATAATAATAAACACATCTACACATAATACATTTTCCAGTTTTTTATCGATTGAATAAAATTTGAAAATTTTTCAAATCATGGTTACATAAAGACATTACATATTTAACTTGAGTGTGCTGGTATCAAATTGTGGAGCTGTTAAGTTTATTATATTTTGTTTGTTCAAACTTAGTTAAATTTTGAACAAGATAAAAGATCTTTATGTTTCTGATAACCATGCACGTGTGTTCGACTAAATAAATATGTAAGTACTGTAAATATTTAAACAAATAAGTTGTTATTGCATAAACACATTACTCTAACAACACAGATAACAGAACTGAAGGCACAGTTGTTTGAACTGGATAAAGATACCAGGATTAAGATTCAGCAAGTTCAGAAGCAAAATGATGAAATCATTGACTGTCTGCAGGTTTGTGATCTAATTGATAGCTGTGGGTTACTTCTCTGAAAGTTATGGTCCTAATCTTGAAGGTATCCTCAAAAAACTCCCATACTGGGATTTTTTGAGGTGAAATATCCCTCAAAGAGGATAGAAACCTATATGTTTGTGTTCACATTGAAAAATACTTTATATAAACATACATTAACATACTTTATGTTGTTCAAGAACTAAATAATAAAGAAGAATATTAGAATATTAAAAAATTTTAAAAGTTCAATAAATATTGTGTTTTCTTCTATTTTACAGCTGAAAATCAGGGAATTGCAGAAGATAGCCAACAGCGTGACAAGTAAAAATGGCAAAAAATCTGCTAAGTAGAAGAAAGTCCAGTGTGAACATTATGTAGACAGTTTTTAAAGGATAGGAAAAGATTTTGTTAAATATTTATATATGTGAATTCACATATTAATTATCGTTAACATTAGATTCCTGCTTACATTTATTGGTAACACTAACACCTGTCATCTCAATCATGTACATTACAACTTCAAAGCATCTTTGTGTCCATCTCTCACTCACTCAGTTGTTAATGTTTTGTTTCGTGTCCTACTTTTATTTATTTATATATTTTTATTAAAACTAATAAATAATTTTTACACATTTTATATTAACATATATGTAATTTATTCATGCTTCTTTGTGTGTGTATACATGTTTTTTTAATATATTCTCTCAAAGGGCTACCACTCTTCTAATGCTTCTGAATAAAAAGATTTCTAACAACAGGATTTTTGCTAAAATAATAATTGAGCCAGGCAAATTTTTTTAGTATCCATTTAATTGTATTCTTGTATACGAAAACAATAAACATATAAAAATGTGTCAGTCATAGATCGATCATTGTTGTAGCACTAAAATCACAATCACCGAGAATTAATTTATTATCTGCAATTATGAACTCACAAACTGTCCAATACAGAGAGACGCATTGGTTCCACCGAACCCGAAGGAGTTTGTTATGCCTATCCTTCTTGCGTTTCCTTCTGCGACCCAAGTTCTTGATTCGTTTCTTACAAAGTCGAGCTCCACCCCTACTGTACTGGAATCTTCTAAGTTCAGAGATGGAGGAACAACGCCTTCTTTGCAGGCGAGTGCGGTAAAAGCTGCTTCAACGGAACCTGCAGCTCCGAGCATGTGACCAACAGCTCCTTTGGTGGAAGAAACCATTGGGCCTTTGAAGATAGCTGTGGCATCATAACTTGCAGCATCAACACAGTTTGTGCTACCGTTTGGAATGTCGCAACGAATCACGAATGTCCTGTGGATAGCTCGAGCTTCTATTTCGTCTCCCATTGGCGTAGAAGTAGCATGGGCATTGACATACCCTATTTCTCTCGGATCAATTCCTGCATCTCTCAGGGCTGACATCATGCACCTTTGAGCACCCTCACCATTGGGTGATGGAGAGGTAATGTGGTTTGCATCAGAAGAAAGTCCGTACCCGAGAATTTCTGCCATGGGTTCAACACCCCTTTTTGTGGCACTCTCCAGACTTTCAAGAATCATAACGCATGCTCCTACAATGAAAGTTTTTAAAATTCTGAAGTTTTTGGTAACACATTTCAAAATTATTCTCTAGTCTTTTCTGTAGGTACTGAATAGGACATGGAATATTGCAACTTATCTGAGAAACATCACTAAAAAAATGCTTTAGCAACCGAGACATTCCAAGTCAAAGTCAACATAATTAAAAAGAAAAAATTGTTTAAAAAATGTTTTGCAAATTTAACTAAAAATAATAATAGAAAAAAAAATAATTACACATTTTAGAATCCTAAACTAGTAAATCAAAAATCCAAATAAAATTTCCTTGACAACAGAACAAACATACCCTCAGACATGACAAATCCATCTCTTGAGGCATCAAACGGCCTTGAGGATCTGAGAGGATCAGCATTGAACTTGGTGCTGAGTGCTCGTAACCTACTGAAGCCGGCCATGGAGAACGGATCAACTGCAGCTTCGGTACTTCCGCAGATGGCGACGTCGATGTCTCCGTGCTGTATGAAACGAGATGCATCGCCTATCGAGTGAACACCTGTGGTGCATGCTGTTGCCGCTGAGTGGTTCAAACCCTGCAGTCGTTATTTAAAACAATTTTAAAATAACAAAATATAAAATTAAAGTAACGCATTAATATACTTATGAGAATTAGGAAGGAGAAACAATCATGACTAATTTCTTTAATCTTAACAATTTAGAAATATAAACTAAAAACAATTACTCAAATACATACAAATGTATACATTTAAATATAAAGAAATATGAAAAAAATGTCATCAATTATTAATTCCTTATTTCTGTTTAGATTGATGTGAAAATTTAATTTATCAAATTATATTAAAAAAGTGTCATAAATTCAAGTTTTATTATAACATGTGAGCAAGTTATTTCATCACGGAGAATTGATGTTTTAAATGAATATGGAATAAAATAAGAAGACTCTTGTTGTTCATTTACATCCACTCCAATTCAAAGACAACTACTTAATAAAAGTCAGTATAAAAGTTTCTTTATGTCTAGGTATATTTATATTCTTAAAATTATGGTACTTTCTCTTGGAGTAATGCAGGCTTGTTATCAAGACCACTGAACCCAAGACCAAGATTTTTATTTGCAAGACCAAGACATATTGAGATAAAACCAAGTTTAAGGCCAAGACTTTTTAATTATTCAATATGAAGACGTCTTAGCAAACTTTTTTCAACTAAGAAACTAAAGCATGAAAAAGTCAATGACCAAATTAATAAACTGTTTAAAATTTAAACTGTTATTATTTTAAATGTTTATTGCATTTTGTAAACACAAGTTCAGATAACAATGTTTGTCATAAACGAGCTCGATTTGGTCTCATGAATAGACCTCCATGACTAAATATCCGCTCCACTGGCGCTGAAGTTGCTGGTACACATAATATCTTTTCAAATAACGAGCCCAAAACTTTCAATCTGTCATCATTTTTTATTTTTAGCCAGCAGTTCCCACTACATGGTGCTTCAGAGTAAAGCACTCGTAGCATTTCCACATATAACATCAGTGTTGCTGTAGCTGATGTTTTTTCAGGTTCTGTTACATTTTCTTGTGAGAAAACTACCTTTTTGCCAAATTCCATCAAGATCGCTCCAGCGGTTCAGATTTCTATAAAGGACAAACTCACAGACAAACACTCATTTTTTTTATATACAGATAAGCATTGATGTAAACCAGTGGCAAAAGTGGTAAAGAAGTGATTAATGTTGCCAGCAAAGTGTTGTAAACAAATCATTTGAATCTTTGAATCATGTTATTTTATTTAATTAACTAGAAGGTTTTTTGACTTAATTTCAATTTATAATTAATAGAAGAAATATTTTAGACCAAAAAAATTTTAAATGACTGAAATCATCATTAAATGTGTCGATGTAGCACCTTTTTTTTAACTAACAGAAGGTTGTTAATTCCTCAATGGTCTACATCTTGTCTGTTTTTCATCATCACACCAAATTAAGCTTGCGCCAATATTTTTCTTCGTTCATCATACGCGTTTTAATGGTTGAATAAAATGTTCAATTGAAATGAAGTCAGAATCTTTTAAACAGCAGAATCAGACTTGTTGTCCTTGTTAAGGTCTCGGACTTGATGTTGGACCGAGACTTTTGAGTCCAAGATCAAGTCCAAGACCTTAACACACAAGATCGAGACCAAGACCTTGAAAAACGAACTCGAGTGCACTCGAGTTCAAGACCAAAGTCTCGAGGACAACAAGTCTGGATTAATGAGATCATTAAAAGTGTCAAACATTGTCTTTGTTGTTCTGATGAAAAAAATTGAAAAGGTGAGTTGATAAGAGTTGTAAAAATGACTAATTCAGTTAATAACAAACAAAAATTATTGCCCAACCATACCCCGATCACCCCAGTAAAACTAACTTTAATTCCATATTGCATGCTGACCAATCCAGCAGCCATGTTCGGCAAGATTTTTGGAATGAAGTACGGATTCAACTTGTTGTATCCGGTCACAAACCTTTGACTGGCTTTGAGAATTTCATCTAACGATAACATGCTCATCCCTATCACAACACCTGAATGTAATTATTTCACTCAAATAATTTGCTTAAAAATTGGTTTCAAATATATTTTAAATAGACTTAATTTTAGATTTTGAATTTAAAGTTTAAAATATGATTTTTTAAATACTGATATATTTCATTTATATACATGAGAAGTCATAGCATAACTTTTAAGTTTTTTATTAATATTATTATAATGACACATTAAACTCTAACTATAAGGTAAACATTCTTTGAAAACTAAGTTAAAAAAGTTGAATTTTGAGACATAATAAAAAAGATAAAAACAGATTTACATTTAAATAGAGGCGCCTCGACAGGCATTGATCCTTCAGGGCACTGTGGGCACGGGCCCCCTCAAAATTTAAGATGAAATGGCCCTCTCGTACATTGGGCCCCCGATGTTTGGACAGTGCAGACTGTTTAACAAGGCAGTTTTAACACAAGCAATGTACGTCGTAGAGCCGCATTATGGAAGAAAAATCCGCAATTGGGTGGGAAATCTTTTTAAAAATATTTAAACACAGATTTTCACAAATCAATATGAAACAATATGTATATAAGCCGTGTAATTATTTTTGTTTCTTTAGGTTATATTATTTGTCGAAAACATGGTACCATAAATTCGCAAACCCTTCATAGCCGTGGAGCAGCTAGTAAGACTTTTACTGATTTGCCCAGTAACATCATGTGTGGCAGAAAGATCTTTTAGTGCTTTAAGGCATCTTAAGAACTGGCTAAGAAGCACTATGAGTCAGGGACCTCTGAATGCTATAACTGTTTGCCATATCAAGTAAACATTGAGACAGAATTATTTCCCATCCCATTACATTACCTCAGAGTTATCCCCTTATTTGTCACATCTCCACTGATTGTTTATCAACTACCTTTCTGTCTCCACAAAAGTATCTTGAATAAATTCCATCACCACTCAAACAAATCACACCAATATTGTATCAATCAAACATCAATCACATCTTACTGGGATGTTCCTATGGAGAAAACCTCACATTACCTTAGCATACCAATTTCAGTCTTTTCCTTCATAAGTTTATTGAACTACTATTTGAAATGTCTTAACTCAACCCACTCATTTTGGTTCTTTTTGTAAAGGTTGTCGATTAAGCGGGAAGGAATTCCCTTCGGATGAACCTTTTGGGCACCTTATTCCTTTCTCAACTGATCGATTTTTTTCTTTTCTGAAATTTTGGTACTATGTTTTTCTTGTCATTTTGGTTATTTTCTTTTGTTTAAGTTTAATACTTATGTTTGTGCTCAAAAAAAAAAGAAAAAAAAACCTCAGTATTGCTAATCAGTGCAGTGCCAGTTTTTATTAAATTCTACCAGGGACATAGATTCAGCATTTTCCAGGGGGGGGCAAAATTTTCTCGTGCTGTATTTCTTAAATGTATGAAGGAGAATTGAATGATCCAATCATTTTGTGTTCAACATAAACTGTAACTGTTTCGATAGCTTTATTTAATTCAAAAAAAAAAATAAATTTACACAAAAATTTAAAAAAAGTAAAGTGTTTCGTCTTTCTTTCAATCGACTAAATTCATCTATTATTGTATCAAGGTTTAAATTGTTTGAATCTTCCTGTTGGCATGAAATCACCAGTAAATCACTAAGTCACTGATCTCCATATCTGTACCTGAGGTACGTTTTAATGAGCTTCATGCAGCTGAAATTTCGCTCGTTCTCAACAGAAGTCAGCTGCAATGTCAGGACATGGTCGATCACTCTGAGGAGGTCACTAAAACCGTCTGGAAGACTACTTAAATGAGTTCGAATATCGTGGATTGTTGTCAACGTTGGGCCAGTTGAGCTTTTCTCAAACAATTGTAGAAAAGACTTTGCTGTGCACAGTTGGGATGGAATCAGCATTGCATCTATACCACTAGTAAGGGTATAGTCCCACGAGCTCGCTGATTATGTTTTGGCATAAAAATTTCGCTGAACTTGGGCTCAGCGCAGATGCACAATTTAACACTGTATAGTTATTTGTAAGTTTAGTATCAAGCTCAGATATAAAATTATTCACACACGCAAAATGGATTGTGATGCGCATTGATTCGTTCCTGGTTTGAGTCGTCTCTATTGTCTTTTTACCTGTTGTTGACATAACAAAATATTCTGACAATTTTTTTGAAATTTTCTGAGCTTGCATCGGTCTATTTTTCCACTCTCCTCATTTTGTGGGATTCCAATTCGCGTTCTTATTTCACTTGCTTCTTTAACTATACCGTCCCATGTTTCAATGCTTCTAAAAGCCATCAAATCTTTTCTGGGGGATTCAAGCAGCACCTTAGCATCTAAATAATTAATTGATGAGCTTTGTAATTCTTGAGAAAATAAATTAACTGTCCCAAGCAACCTTTCAGCTAGGAGCAAACAAGGAAGAAATGATATTGAACAAAGTCGTTTTTTGAACTTTGTTCTGTTTCAGTGTCGCCTCGAAAGGCCAACCCTTGACGAGCTAGATAGGATGTCGCTATAATTAATAGCTTGAGATGATTTCTGTTCTCCAAAACTTCTGTTCTTCTTTGATCATTGATCTTGTTTGCAAGAGACTCTGACCTTACAGAGGACACCATTTTGGCCTATGTCCATAGCACCGTGCTATCTTGGCTGTGTTAACATTTCTTTTGCATCTTTCCATTTTTTAAACCCCTTATCAACAAATGCAATGTTTCCACTTGTTTCGCTAGGACGAACAATATTTGAAATAAAATAGCCACAACTGAAGCAATAGACAGCATCCTGTTTGATGGAGTATTCGATCCAAGGAAAACTTTTAAAATAACCGCTGTTGAAACGACGCTGGGACGTTTGAGGATATTTTTCTAATATGGGTTGAACTGGATTTCATGATAAGAACTTGATATATCTGCAATCAAAACTTAGCTGTCTTGCAAAACCAGTCTTTCAGGTAAATCTAACTTGGCTTGTTTTGTTATTTCAACAGACTCCATTTCCTAGTCATTTTTTTCTTTTTAAAAAATTCAACATTGATGGTTATGATGATTTCTTTGACATTTTTACCAAATTGTAGTCAGAGATAACTGGTTTTAAGAAAAATAATAATTGTTAAGTTAGTAGTGATGATCTAAATCAAAAGCATACAGTAAAAATAAACACACACACTTATATATATATATATATATATCTTTGAGACACGCTCTAAGAAACACAACTCGCCATTTGGCAGAAACAACTTTTCGAGCCAAATTCTCGACCTTTCGGCACAAAACTCTCTGTTCGAGACTACAATTAGCCAAAAACTTTTCCATTAAACTTTTATTGTCAGACCGACGGACCGTTTCAGCTATGTCAGCCATCCTCAGGGTCAAAAGTAAAACGAGAAAAGTAAACAAACAGAAAGAACCGAAATTGTCAAAGAATTAGCACACTAACAAAAGAAAAAACGAAAAAACACTCTACCTATCAAATCAAAAGAATATAAAATTTATACTATTGGAAATCAATTTTTGCGTTTTCGCTGTGTTATATTAGAAGAGACAAGAATTTCCTCAGATACATTACAATGAGATTCGTCAGGAGCAGCCTCAACAGCCAAAGTATTTGTGTCAGAGGACGAGTCAGAAGTATCATCATTTATGTTATCCTCGTCGTTAGAAGGATTTTTTGGCTCGAAAAGTTGTTTCTGCCAAATGGCGAGTTGTGTTTCTTAGAGCGTGTCTCAAAGATAAATTGATTCCACAGTTTATTCGCAATATATATATATATATATATATATATATATATATATATAAAAGCAGAAATTTAGTTCACATGTTCTTAATTTTATAAGATTTACATTTTAAGTTCATTATTGCGTTTTGAAGAATTTGGGCAGACAAGTTTACCAGAAAATATATTGAAAAGTGAACTGACTTTTTAACTTTCCGATAAATCTAACAAGCAACAAGAAACACAATTTGTAATACACTCCACCACTGACTTAATTGCATAAAGTTATTAATCAATCAAGGTGCTAGGTTAGCTGAGTTGGTAGAGCGTTAGCCTTGATTGTGAGAGCTTCATGGTTCGACTCCCACTCACTGCCTAGTAGCCCATGTCTACGACAAACGTAGCGGGTAAAATCGTTTCTATCCGTGGGGCATGTAAAAGAACAGCGCCTTTGAACAACTCTGGAAAAGGCGCCATATAAATTATAAAAATGTAAACATTTACATTTTAATCCATCGAATATGTTTAGTGCTATTTACGGAGTGTTCAGCCACGATTGAAGAATAAAAGACGTATTTAAAAATTAAATCAATTAAATTAAATTACAGGAAAATTATCATTATATAATTTAAAATAAAGGCACATATTAAAAAATCATTCCCTACCTCAAATGAAACCAATGTAGAGCAACAAAAGAAGGAGAGATGTGAGAAAACCTGGGAGATACTAAGCACGCTAAAGGTTAAATGTTTTAGTGGACAAAGAGATGGCTAGCACCTACACGAGCTCTCTACTAGCCTGCTAAATTCTTATCTTCTTTAGTATCTCTCTTTTTCAGTACCCTTGTCCATTAGAACAGCCTAATCTGTTTGCCATATAACTTTAGTATCTCTCCATTTTCACTATCTCTCTCACTTTCCATGAGGGAAGTCTCTTACTAGCATCTCTCTCTTTTTTCATATCTCTCGCAGTCGCCACGAGGACAGCTTCTTCTGTTAGTTACATCTCTCTCCATCTCTATGTGGGCAGCCTATTCTTTCAGCTTAGTCTCATTCTTTATAAGGACAGCTAATTATACTGCCTGATAACATTAGCATCTTTCTTTTAACCACATTCTTATTCAGTTTCTTTCACTTCAAAAATAAAGGGAGCAAATGCCCCCTTCCCCCCAATTTACGTCCCTGCAGCCGATATCGATTACAGGCTGATAATCATCACATCTCTACATTCAAACTATACAGAAAATCTCAAATAAGCGATCCATCAAATAACTTGAAGAATAGACAGAGATTTCTAAACAAATCAAATATTTATATCAAATTTCAGAAATTAAGATAAACTGGAATAATTAACATTAGAGCTTTACCGATTTCACATTTACCCGATTTCCAATCGTGAGAACAGCCGATTGTGGAGCCGATACCGATTACCTATTTTTTTATTTTCGGAAAAGGTGTTTTGTTAAAATTAGACTATGCCTGTCGATGAGGTGGGGGGGAGTCAATCGTATTCTAATATCATAAAGCTTATACAGAGAGAGGTACACTGTAGTCGAGGAGACATTGATTGATTAGTGAATTAAATAGTGAAATTATTATCTGTTATCACAAATAACGCCAGACATTATATAGATAATATGCTAATCTCTGAATTCTTGATTCCATTGGGACCTTGCCTGGCTGTCTTCACTTAACTAAAAATCCACATAAATTTAAGCTTAGCTTAGAACTTGAGAGATCATCAGTTCAGATTAATTATCAGGTCAGACCCCTGCACATGTCTCTAGTAATAAACAGCATGCATCTTCATGATTCCGACATCTAGAGAAATAAATGTCTAAATTTCTGGTTGTTAACAGCGTCGCATATAAGAGGCGCACATGTATATTATGCATGAGTCATAATCAGTACCAAAGAATCTATTGCTTTATTTGGCAGAGTACTGCAACCATGCGGTCATGCTTAAAACTAATGTCACACAATCCCCGCAGGATACGACGTGATTAGTACCGGGCGGGGCTATTTGCCAACTAATCACGTTGAATCCTGTGATGCTTGTGTGGTGATTGTACCTTGTAGGCTTACAGCATGACCCTAACCACGTGCTGGTATATTGATAAGGTCGGATGAGAAATATTTACTATTTTAAATATTATAAAATTATTTATTATTTTCAAAGAAATATCGGAAGCCGAGTGTCCTAATAATCGGCCGGTTTATGAATGTTACCGATTAATCGGTCAAGCTCTAATTAACATTACATGTGCAATTAAACAAAGTGAATAAGTTGTGACCAGGGTTACTAATGCCACTTTGGTAAAGTAGCAATGCTCTTCGCTACCGCTACCAGTTTTATAAGTAGCGGCGCTACCGAAACTGAAATTTATAAGTAGATATGCTACCGCTACTGCTACCATGACAGCTACTCTAGACTTTTCTTCAAGCGATTTATAGAGGCGAAGTCCTATTCGATTGATATTATAACTCAGTTTGTTAATAAAGCTTTTTATCTACTTTTATGCGAAGTCGTTTTCTTGTTTTATTGTTTTTAATAAGGCATTGGGAGACTCAAAGAGAACTCCATGTCACAGGATTCATTATTTTTATCTTTATCTTCTTGAAAGCTGATGATCATAAAAAGGGGGCAGTCCATAGGACTGTAGGTGAATTTCCAGAATTTTAAGAACATTATTTTTAAATTTACGCCTTTTTTCAAACATTTTTGGACTTGCTTTGCCCAAATTTCCAGCATTTTACTTATTATTAACACAGCTTTTCAAGTAAAAAAGTCACAAAAGCAAGTCAAAACATGTAAAAACAAAAACAAGCTACAGTTATTTAAAAAGATGTATTTTCAGTTTTTTGCAGAAGTCCAAGAGACTGAGATCACAAAGATCGGCAGGAAGGGAATTCCACGCTATTTGGACCGACACTTTGAAGGCTCGTGGACCAATCGTTCGTGTTTGTGTCCTAGGTACATGTAGAGTGACGGATAGTTTCAAATTTTAAGATTTCTTTACCTGAATCTGGGGATCAGCATTCCCTGCACCGCTTATATCTTCATTACATATTAAATCATATAAATGTTGAGGTCCCTTATAACCTGCCCCCTCCCAAACGAGGTGTTTAGGGTGTGGTAACCATGGCACTAAGTTCAAGTACACTAAGTACAGCTTTGTCACATTTTTTGTAAACATTTTGGAAGCGTTCAAGTAATCTTACGGCCAAACCAATCATACGTTCCTAAATTTGTATTATTTTACTTTTTACATTAGATGTCATGCATAAATTATGTCATGTGATTTTTCGTTCCTCCCATCGCTGCAGTGATTTAAACGTCGTTTATATAGCCGTTCCTGCAATCAGATTTGCAGGACCAGCCTAAAATTGATAAAAAAATAAGCAACATAAAACAATGTCTACCTGTTCTGATTTGACTGGCCTTTGAAGTTAGATCCAGCTTAGCTTGAGAAACGGCTTCATCTGCTGCCGCCAGAGCAAACAATGAGCTTCTGGAACATGATCGCAAGTCAACTTTGAGATCCATACCTTTGAGATTGAATTCGCCATCTTTTTCTCCATCCAAAACCACTCCAGCAACCCGTGACGGTAGTTTTTCAAACTCTGTTAAGGAAGAGCTTCCAGCTTATTGTTTGCACCATTTTTCCCGTGAGGTAAATAAATTAGAATTAGTCCTCTGTCTACTTTACTACTCACTCGTATAACTTTGTATTATTATGTCAGCAAGCAAATGTAACAAGAGATTGACCTTTTCCTGTCAAAGCAATAATTCCGCATTTTCCATCAACGAGTCTTTTCCAAACTGTCCGTGTACCCGTTCCTAAGCATGTTACCAATCCAATACCAGTTACTACAACTCTTCGCTGACATCCAGCTCCTCCGGACATCTTGAAGAAAAATAATAAAAATTGATGATGACCTCAAAGCCTCAAACTTTCACACAATTAAAAATACATATGACATAATTTAACTATAAAATAAAAAATTGAAATGTATACTAAACATATTTTCTAATCTAAAAATTCTTTATTGTTAATGTTCTTATTATCGCTTGTTTGCTTTTGTTATCGGAATAGGAAATTAAATTAAAACTAAAGCCTAGGAAATGCAGACGATGATGCTAATTAAAGTTTCATCTAGTAAAGTAGTTCTGCTACTTTTGCATTAGATTTATTTTTTATTTAATATAGTTCGTAGCTTTTTTAATCACCCTAAATCACTGTGATCTGGTGAAATCAGTCTCAGCTCAGTCAGTGTTAAAATCTGCTCTTACTATTTACTATTACTATACTAAACTAGATTTATAGTCTGTTTATTAACTCTATTGATTCTAAAAGTCTTACATAATAAATTTTTCTTTCTGCTTTGTAATCCTCCAACTCAGACTTCAGATTCCTTGTTGCATAGTATAAAATGCCCAAAATAAAGCAAGAACTCATTACTGATTCTTTTACTGTTAAAAGAAAGAGAGACAGATTTAATGGAAAAACAGAGGAAGAAGTTTTAGAAATGACATTGCCGGACCATTTGGTTTATGGTCTTGATATTGTTATAGTAGGTATTCTAGTGAATTAATCCCAGTTATTGTCACAGTTTTTTTGGTGAAGAAGAGTTTAGCATCCTAATGTTTTGGTTTGTTATATAATAAAATCTGTCTAGTTAAATTACGTTACAAAACAAAAATACATATAACTTGGGTCGATTTGGGAACCTCAAGTCGGGTCGGTTTCACTTAGCGCAGTCAACCCATCGTTGAATTTAGAAATTAAAAGTGACTACATAAAGTCAACTTTTAACTAACTTTATCAAAAGAAATTTTGTTGGCAGATATATTTTTCATTTACTCTTACCTATTTTTTAAAAATGGTATTAGAATTTATGATTGCTCTAGCAATTTTATGCTGAGACTTGAGTGCGTTGGGAATCGTCTTAAATAAAAATGAGGAATCAAAAACTCAACAATGTCAGCACGTCGGCCGTATCTGGAATAGAAAGATGGATGGGCCGACAATTATTAGCAGTGGGTTTGTCAAAAATTTGCGGTCGTATCAAATTAGCTGAACGTATGAACCTTCTATAAATGATGTTTCGGACATAGAAAGGGAGAATGGAAAATTTTGTTAATAGGGAGTTGAAGATAAGACGTCAAAAACATTTCAAAATTCTACTATAAAATATTCATCAAATGTATCTACTTACCTATGTGATTTTTATTGCATGAGTAATCTTGTCCAGCATTTTAGAGAAAGTCTAATCCTTTGTGGCTAACTGTGATGAAAAGAATGGAAGTCAGCAGATTTGGTGGTTTATTGACAGCCACATTGGCATTTAAGTCGTCAGAAGTCGAAAGAAGTCAGTTGTTTTGTGCCGAGAAGTTTTAGTTACAAGTTTTCAACTTAAAATCAATTTAGGGTCAGTTTGGCATCAAGTGGGGTCGGATTGCTCACCAAAGTAACTCCCAGGTCTAACTGCCTGTTATATCTAAAAAGCAAAACTGACTAAATGTAACTATAGCAGTAAACTAAGTAAATTTTTTATTATTTTTTTCCATGAACAAGTAATGACAGTTATTATTCAAAACTGAAAATATTTGATTTTCAAAAATTTATAGTGGTTTAGAAAGAATTAAGAAATTGATCGAAAATAAATTTGGGATTCTAAACTCAACAGTTACCAGTTTTTTTTCATTTAGTATGTAAGTTTATAACAGGAGTGTGCACAGCCTTGGGAATGATGTTGCTAAATTTTCTTATATCTTAAAAAGTTATTATTTATTGATTATTACATAACTATAGGACAAAGTAATCAATTTGCCATACTTTTTTAGTGACCAATTTTTGACATGATGAAATTATTTTTTCACATCTTGTCGGCAGGCACCAAGTAAAGGCCTCATAATTCATATGCGGCCCTCCTGTTAGGTGTTGTGCACCCCTGGTATATAGCATATATTTTTAGCAAATAAAATGTTAGTATTTTATTTTTATTAATAGATTGGAATTAATCCAGGACTGACTGCTGCATACATTGGACATCACTATGCTGGACCTGGGAACCACTTTTGTAAGTTTTTTTTCCAGCACTGAACCCCATTGATTAGGCAGTAGTTATATCTTTGTAATTTTTATTTAAGCTCATGTTTGTCAAGATTTTTAGATCTCTTGCATTTGCATTTAATGAATGCATTTTTGTTTTTTTCAGTAAATATTGTATATAAATGTAGATCTTAGCATGTCTGAAGCTTAAAAGTAAACTAGTTTTTCTATTGTTATTCTAAAAAAAAGGGAAATGTTTGTACTTGTCTGGTCTCACTCCTGAACAGATGAATGCTTATGATGATGCCAGGTTGAAAGAATTTGGCATTGGCTTCACCAATATTGTTGCCAGAACATCAAGAGGTAGTGCCGATTTGACCAAGTCAGTTTAGTTACATATTTTATTCATATTACACTAATAAATCTTATTTAAATTTATATTGACTATATTTAGATATTTCTTTGTGTTATGCCTAGATCTATAATGGGCATAATATAAATGATTTAATGATAATAATTAGTCGAACAATAATAGTGATCATATCGAGTATTTAATGTTTGTTTGAATTAAATTTTAATTAATTAATTAATGTTTATATTTTTAATTAAAGGAAAGAAATCAAAGAAGGTGCTGAAATCCTTCAGGAGAAAATTAAAAAGTTTCAACCAAAGATAGCTGTTTTTAATGGGAAAGGTAGGTTTTTGTTGTTCTACCTTGAGTGAGAATTTATGTTTTATGTTATTAGATGCTTTCTTAAACAATGACAGAAAGACGTATGACACATAAAAATGTGTTGCAAACGTCATGGAAATAGCCTGTGCGAACAATTAAAAATATATGCCAATTTTGATCGATAGATGTCTCAGATAAATTGAATATAAATAAATTGAACTATGATGTTCTAGATAAGATGATGTAAATCACGATTGATCAAAGTTGTAAAAAATAAAATATACAATGTTGCAACTGTTGTCTGCCAAATATTGAAAATAAAGCAGCCAAAAAAAGCCAAGTGGCATTTTTAACTGCCGTGTGAGTTATCGATCTTCAGATGTTCAAATTTGATACTCAGTTATTGTGCATTTATTAACAAACTGGCATAGAGTTGTTGGCTGTGTCAGCATTTAAGGAGTTTGAAACTGTGGCGAGCGAGCTCCTATTTCATTTCACTGTATAAGAGTTTTTAAACATGTGTCAGAAACATAAAGCAATGACACTGGAAACAAAAATTATGTGTGATCAGTTAGAAAATGATACGTTTTCCCAATTTTAAATTTTTCGACAATATAATCTTAAAGAAATTGCACTGTTGATTTATCTGGGACATCAGAAGAAGGTGACAGACTATATTAAATTAAATTGATGCATTTTTTAGTGCCTCACTGATTTTTGAATAATAAATAAAATTTTGGTCTACATAGTACATTGTTAATGTTTTTCTTTTGTACTTTGGATATAACATACCCATTTCCATGCATCACATTGTACATTATGGTGGTATTGCACTGTATATAAATATAAAAAAACAATCACATTGGAAGCGTGCAACCCTCAACCCAAAGACCAACATGGTGGGCAGGTTCACCACTCAGTTATAAGTCAAGTTTTACAAGGCCAATAAGACTGGAAAATTCTGTACTGATTGACTTTTATTTTGAGCTTATTTTTAATATTATAATTTACAATGTTTGTCATGCTTTTGAACAACAGAAAATTTAGTTTTCTCAACACAGACTGCAACAGGTAATTTTATGTCTTTACACTTAATACAGGAATTTATGAAGTTTTTTGTGGTCATAAGAAGTTTTTTATTGGCAAACAGCCTGAACCATTTCCTGGTACTGATACGGTATGGAATTTCAATAATTAATTATTTGTACAAATCATGGATAGAATAGTTTCACTGTTATTATGCTGATCATCATAACAGTATTTTCGTGTTTCATCAAGGCTGTTTTTGTGATGCCATCTTCAAGTGCTCGGTGTTCCCAGCTTCCAAGAGCAGTTGACAAAGTGCCATTTTATGATGCTCTAAAAAAACTCAGGGACCATTTGCGGGGTGATTTGCCTTGCGTTGAAGAGTCAGAGTTGATTTTTCCAGACTTAGACTTGAAAGTGGAACCAAAAAAAGAAAAAGTGGAAGCACACGAGGAGACCAATGTAGCTGTTCCAGCAAAAAGAGGAAGGAAGAAAAAGTTGAAAGACGAATCTAATTCTATTCCCAGCAACGAATCTAATAATACTCCTAGTCTGATACATTCAGCAATGCAGCAACATTGTAATTCTTACAATTCAATAAATCTAGTCAAAAGTGAACCCGAACATAACCTCAACTTCAGAATGGATCACTGGATGTATAACCCTGGTGTGCCTTTCCAGTGTTCAAATTTCCCAACTGTCAAGCAGGAACCAGAATGTGATGAAAACTATGGAGACTTGAGTACTGCGTCTCAACAATTACCATTTACTGGTTTTGCAAACACTGCTAATTTAAATTTACCACAATTTGGTTCTAACCCAATTTTTCTGCACAGTGAAGCTAATGAAGATTCTCATGCAACTGACAATCAGGGACGTTTCTAAATATTAATAAATTTTGTTCGTTCATTAGATTTTTGGTCTCCAACTGGGTTTTGAGTTTTGTACTTTTCTGTCTATTTTTCATTTGAATCATGCATGTTAGAAATTCTTGTATGTTTTATTTGTGAATCATTATATGTTATGAAATAAAAACATTATTCAAATTACTAAAATAAAATATTCCCGACACCTTCAGAACATTTGGCTCGTTTTTTAAATTATGCTAAGAAAACAAATTATATTTATACTACATTTTCAATTTTAAGACAAACCATTTTTTCAGGACAAACAAGTTTGCATCAATTTTTAGCTTTAAGTTTAAAACCATAAAAAATAATTTAGATAAAATTTAGACCTGTCATAGTATAAATGAAATTAAAAGCAAAAAAAATTAAATTTCAGTTGATGCAATCTATTTTTTATAATTCCTGTATCTTTTCAATTCCCTCGAGATCTTCTCCATCAAGTTCATGGATGGGACGTCCGAAATGTGATTCTATAGCTTTTAACATCTGCATGGCTGCCGGGTTATCGATCATGTTGATGGCAAGTCCGTCTTTTCCAAACCTTCCCGTTCGGCCAATTCTGTGCAGGTACGTTTCAAAGTCAACACGATGGTAAATATCAACCGGCAAGTCAAAATTGACCACGACCGTAACTTGCTCTACGTCGATACCTCTTGCTGATACGTTGGTCGATATAAGGAGTCTTTCCTTTCCTTCTCTGAATCTGGAAATCACAGCTGCTCTTTGTTCCACAGTCAACTCGCCTGACAGCAAACCAACCTTGTGACCGACGTTCGACATTTTCTCTGCTAACCAGCTTGCGGATTTTCTTGTGTGACAAAAAATGATGGCCTGTCCGATGGTGATGGCTGCATAGATATTACACAGGTACTTGTACTTCTCCTCTGTTGAATTGCACTCAATGTAATATTGCTTGATATTCTCAAGGCTCTCCTCCTCTCTTTTCAACCTGATTATCATCGGATTCGGTACAACGTGATTGGCGAACTTCATGACCTCCTCGTCATATGTTGCAGAAAAAAGTAAAATCTGACAATCGCTTTTCAATGTCTTTCGGACTCTCATCGACTGATCCTGGTGACCCTGGCTGTCGATCATGACATCGGCTTCGTCCAGCACAAAGACGCAGATTTTTGACATGTCGACAACTTTCCACTTGCAACACCAGTCGACCATAGTTCCAGGAGTTCCTATGATGATGTGATATGGAACCATATCTCTTCGAGATACTGTGAAATTAAACCATAAAATAAGGAATAAAAAAGTTTTTTCTAGCAAATAAATGTTTAAATGTGAATAATCATCAAAAATTATTTTTTAGATTTCATCTAAACTATTTTAAATGTAATATGAGTTATTAATAAAATTTACATTAAATAAAACTCTACAAAGAAAACTCTTTCGAAACCCACCTGAACATCCTCTGATGGCAAACCCAATATTTACACCTTCCATGAAATGCGCCATTTCCTTTGTGACATCTCCGATCTGTAGGGCGAGCTCATATGTCGGAGCTAAGCAAATGCACTGAAAAAATAGAAAAAGAATTAATTTTAAGTACAATTTAAAATAAACAATTGATGTTTAGTGCAGCAGTTCCATAAATGGGCAGTGAATACTCCCAGCTAACTTGCTAGTCTCAGCTGTATTTTCTTTGTACAGTAAGCTAGTTATGCTACGTTCATAAAACAGACTCCAGAATGACCAGGGCAGTCTCTTATGGCACCTCCCCACACTTGTGGGTATGCCCGAGCTCTTGATGATGACCGTGCAATCAAACAATTTACTTAACTCGTGGCTTAGAAGTCATCCGACTTACTCCAAGATTGTCAAAATGATTTGATTTTATGTCGACAACATGTACTGTACAAAATTATTTGTGCCACCATTTTCTCAGGTAAGCACAAATTTTTTTTTCACAAATTTTGGATTACAAAAAGTATTTTCACTTCTTTGCTATGATCCCAATAATTATATCTTTGGTCGTCCTATAATTATAGATAGATAATTATAGATCATACATTTTTCAACCATACATCATACCTGAGTATAGTCTTTAGTAACATCTACGCGACTCAGCATGGTCAATACAAACGCAGCAGTCTTTCCAGTACCACTCTGTGATTGGGCGATCATGTTTGCTTTCCTTAAAAATAAACATTTGACAGATGAGAGTTCTAAATGAAAAAAGAAAACATCTTAATATCTGGATAAAAGAAATAGAGATTCTTAAATCATTTAAACATTTAAGTGCAAAGATCAACATAATTACATATTTATCAGTTGAGTAGTAAGACAATATTGCATTTGAGTATCGTTCCATCCTATAATTATAAATAAAACTACACTAACTGTTCTCCAAGAAGAGCTGGCAGTGCAGTCTCCTGTATTTTTGAAGGTGTCATGAAATTCATTCTATATATTCCTTTCAGTAGCTCAGGCTTACTAAAGAAAACAAAAGAGGCATCATAATCAGTCTGTTTAAATAGAAACTGAATTGAATTGTATGAAAATTATCCATGAAAAAAATTTATTGAGACATATTAGAAAAAATGAAACCAACGTTATCGCTAGACAAGATACATTATTTAAAAAAAAATAATACCTAATAAAAAAAACTCAAACAACTTCTTACAGATTCAATTTCTCGAACGACTTTACAGAATACAAAGGTGATTTTGGATCTCGTCTTAAAACCTCGATATCACTCTTATTGCTGACCAGATGCGATCTCAATTTTTTATTCAACAGAGAGATGTCCGCTTTGCTAACTGAGAAACAAAGTAAATAAGAAATTTTTATCGGAACATTACAATAATTAAAAACAAAACTTTTCAAATCTGTTAGTCTTTATTCTTAAAATTTTACATCTTCATTTATAACTTGATTTATCCTTGATTAAATGATAAAATTTAATGTTGAGAAGCTCCTTAAATGCTTCAGAGAAATTCTTATAAAGATATCAATCTAAATCAACCTACCACATTCAATATAACATTTTTACTCATTTTTACTAATTATACTAAATTGCCACTGTGTTGTTCTTACAAAACAATTAAGCTTCTTGTTTTAAGAAATCGTAAACAATTAAAACAGCGATATTCACAAAAGCTACAATGAAGCAATAAAATACACAAAAATGCATGTAAATAACCGTAAAGGCCTACACAAGATTATCACCTGTTGAGGCTTATAACACTATAAGACACTGATGCAATATAATTATTTCAAATCTAACCAGGCTTGTCATCCTCCTCTGCCTCAGGTGTATTCTTCGTTGCATCCCCTCCACCAGACTGAGATGGTGGTGGTGGCGATGATGGAGTTACTATACTTAAATTTTCAGCCTGACAATTAATTGTAGACACTATGCAATTAGGTGTCACGACAAAACGTTCACAGACAAAATGTTCAACGACAAAATGTTCCCGACAAAACGTTCACGACACAACGTTCACGACAAAATGTTCACGACAAAATGAACACCGACAAAACGTTCACAGACAAAATGTTCACAGACAAAATGTTCAACGACAAAATGTTCACGACAAAACGTTCACGACAAAAAGTTCACAAAAAATGTTCACGCACAAAATGTTCACAGACAAAATGTTCAACGACACAACGTTCACGACAAAATGTTCACGATTGCAACTTTTAATTTTAGTTTAGTTTTTAAATGATCAAATATTTTGTGTTTCACGAAATGAGCACAAATAAAACGTTAACAATACTAAATGCAATGCTAATTTGAACTAATTTCCTCTTTGATACTCCTAACTCAAATAGCAACCAGATGAGTATGGATCGGAGTACTGTAAACTGTTTCAGTAAGAAGAAAAGATAATGACAGATGAGATGAGATAGCTGTAATAGGAAAATACAATTGGTTATGAATTTGAGATCGCTTGAATCTTCAATTTCAAATATGCAAACGACGTAAAGAAAGCTTAATGGCTGTATTATAAAGATTAAAAAGTTAAGGGTATCCAAGAGAAAATTAACCAAGCCGCATTAACTAGTTAATAAATGGAACGATGATAAAAAGTGTCAAAATATGAAATCTTTATATACTCCGATCGAAAAGAAAAAGAAATGCAATTAATTGAGATTTATTTGATGTTTCAATCTTAAAATGTTCACGACAAAACGTTCACGACAAAAAGTTCACAAAAAATGTTCACGCACAAAATGTTCACAGACAAAATGTTCAACGACACAACGTTCACGACAAAATGTTCACGATTGCAACTTTTAATTTTAGTTTAGTTTTTAAATGATCAAATATTTTGTGTTTCACGAAATGAGCACAAATAAAACGTTAACAATACTAAATGCAATGCTAATTTGAACTAATTTCCTCTTTGATACTCCTAACTCAAATAGCAACCAGATGAGTATGGATCGGAGTACTGTAAACTGTTTCAGTAAGAAGAAAAGATAATGACAGATGAGATGAGATAGCTGTAATAGGAAAATACAATTGGTTATGAATTTGAGATCGCTTGAATCTTCAATTTCAAATATGCAAACGACGTAAAGAAAGCTTAATGGCTGTATTATAAAGATTAAAAAGTTAAGGGTATCCAAGAGAAAATTAACCAAGCCGCATTAACTAGTTAATAAATGGAACGATGATAAAAAGTGTCAAAATATGAAATCTTTATATACTCCGATCGAAAAGAAAAAGAAATGCAATTAATTGAGATTTATTTGATGTTTCAATCTTAATTAAGTGAAGGACAGAAATAAGCTTTGATCGTTGTAGCCTAGCGATTAAGAAGTTATCGGCTTCCATGAGCAATATAGCGGCTTTAATTACCTAATTAACGTAGCGATGACTAGGGTAAAGACTCAATAAGCAGCAAATTGAAGATCATTTGATGTTTCAATTTTAACCCGTTTAGGTCCAAAACTTTATTAATTAGATTTCTATTATTATTTTTTTTTATTTCTAAGTTACTTGCTTATGTTTTAACAGATTTATTTTTAATTATTTTTTATTTGAAAGAAAACTTTGAAAATTCTCTATGCTCGTTTTTCGAACGGTGGTCGTATAGACTACTGAAAACGACAACATGTTTAAAAGTCAATTTCTTTTTTTTCTCAACGCCAACAATTATAATATAAATTTTAGGCTATAAACAGAAAAGCTTAAAACACATTTCTGACTTTATTAGTAACACAGTTCAATAAAATCCAAAAATTTAACATTCAATATATCAGTCAAGCAGTTCATGATAGTCGTTTCAGAACCGGAGTGTGCGGAAAGCACCAAAACAATTCCGATGAAGTCGTTTGCCACACTTGGCCCACATGTACAGTGTTTTGCCACAATTTTCCAGCTTGTAGCGACCTACTGTTTTCACCTTTTCCAGTTCGTGACCATGGCCAATTGCTGAATCTTTCCTATCGTTTTGTTTTTTCAACCGTGCATGAATTCATTTCATCGGTATAAAACAACCTAAACAGCCTATATGGGGGGTTTTCAAGCAAAGCACCATTGTGGCGTTTCAAACTCGTTATATATAGACTGTTTTAAAAGTGGCTATTCAAATGACTCTTTTTGGTCCAAGTGCATTTCAATCGTTTTTAGCGTTTTGGTTGCCGCGGCATTGAACTGACCGTATTTCCGACCTAAATTTCTTCACCCAAAGAACCGACACAGTCTAATCCCATCCCATCATTAGTATAATCAACTTCTACCTTCCCGGATATATTACAAAGAATAACATTTCTTCTTCATTTGCTTATTCATCAGTCACGTGTTATGATGCGCCGGGCGGAAGAATGACAAGTATGTCAACCTCAATGCTATCATCATCATCAAGAATTAGTTAGGTATATAGCTTCTTTCAACGTGAAAAAACGTTTTGTTTGACGCCTTTCATTTGTAAACTTTACAAACATTTCATTCCAAGAATGAAATTAGCAAAAAACACTATCACCAAGTCAACCACTGCACAACTATAAGCTGAATAAACTAGTTTCGACTCGTTCGCATAAAGTACTCTATACGCCCAACGATCGTAGAACGAGCATGACTCATACATGTTCAGATTGTGGGTTAGTGTAAACACAATAAAATTTAATTAACGTTGCTGTTTACTTTTGAGTACATCCTCTTTCGATATTTCAAACTTTTGTTATGATAACTCTCATGAAATTAGCATAATAAATTTTTAAAGTAATATCGGTCGAAAACCTTGAAAATGCTCATATTCTAACCCAGATTAAACTACTTAATACGAATAAAAAAATTATTTAAAAAATTTTATACAGTGTATTGAAGCTTTCTTAACATAAAACAAAGCTTTTAACAGGAAAAAAATTACAGCTGAATTTTATGCAACGCCAAATATAAGTGTGTTCGTAAAACGTACGATGGTCTAAAACGGGTTAATTAAGTGAACGACAGAAATAAGTCTCGATCGATATTTTTTGTTTTTTGCATGTTTGGTTTTACGGTTAACTTAAAATAAATGTTTGATAAGTTGATTGTTGCCAATATGTGTTAGTGTCATACACACATACTCTGCTTAGGTAAATCAAATGGTGAATAGAAACACCACAAAAATGACTTAATAATTAGTTTGCAAGCGATCTTGACATAATAGAACAAAAGGTGTATTTTTCAGTGTGAACATTTTGTCGTGAACGTTGTGTCGTGGACGTTTTGTCGTGAACATTTTGTCTGTGAACATTTTGTGCGTGAACATTTTTCGTGAACGTTTTTCGTGAACGTTTTGTCGTGAACGTTTTGTCGTGAACATTTTGTCGTTGAACATTTTGTCGTTGAACATTTTGTCTGTGAACGTTTTGTCGGTGTTCATTTTGTCGTGAACATTTTGTCGTGAACGTTTTGTCGGGAACATTTTGTCGTTGAACATTTTGTCTGTGAACGTTTTGTCGTGGAACCATGCAATTATAAACATCCACAATGTTAATTTAATGTTTAAAATATAATAAACAAATACCTTTTTGCAATTATAAACATCCACAATGTTAATTTAATGTTTAAAATATAATAAACAAATACCTTTTTAGCCAGATCATTTTCCTGCTCATGAACTGAAGTTACCCAGTCATCAATTGAAGACATCTTCTGATTTCTTTTGTCTGCAAATAAATAATATACATGATGTTTCAACCGCTTAAAACTTGAGATAATCTTTTTCTTTAACAGCACTCCATTCCTAGATTCGATCGGTTGAGTAAATACAATCTCGACTATAAACACGGTGAAAATAAAAACAAATAAGAGAACGTAATATACAGTGAAAAAACCTTTAAATGAATAACAAAATAAAACAAAATTTTACACCCAAAGAAGCATTGGCATTGAATTCATGTGAACATCCTCATTTTAAAAAAATATTTATAAAAAAAAAACAGTTTATTGCAGGGTCGGACTGGTCTCTCACACAGGTTTTTGATAAATTAAATTTTGATGTTGCCTGGAATCTATGAATTTTAAATTTATATATCTTAATTAATGACATCTATTTTTATTAAAAGATTTGTTGGGATGCTAAATTCATGTAAACTGCTTTACATTGAGTGATAAGTTGAACACTGCAGCTGTGCTAAACATTAAAATTAGTATTTTCACAATTAAAAAATTTTTTATAATCAAAAGCCATTAATATAAACCTATATTAAACCTATGTTCAAAAATTATAGCTCACTTATTAATGGGTTAAAATAATTTTTTATAATTGATAATACTTTATTAAAATAAACATATAATTAAAACTATTTTTTTTTATTCATTTCATTTATAACCTCAGCATACCTTATCACTCACAACTGCAATGTAAATAGTAGTGTTTTTAAAATTCTCTAAACTTACGATTGGTGTTTTTTGACTCTAATCTGTTATAAATTTTATTTTGTTATGTTTAGTATAATGTAACCACATTTTGGCTTTACAATCTATTAAATAGATAATATTTTAATGAGAAAAAAGGCAGTCGCCGCTTGTGTGAAACTATACATAATTATTTCTGTTCTAATGAGTCTTTTCTTTTGTTTTCAATGTAATTTATGTTAAAATAACAGTTAAATCCCATCAAAATTGGCCCAGGCTGCTGTACTAGTCTAGAGTAGAGTAGGATATACGAATGCCGGCCGTAAAATAATAAAGATTAGAAACAATCAAAAAAATCGGTTCATTCTATTGTCACTATTATAGAAATATATTAGATGAACTTAAAAAACTAAAAACAAATTCGCAAACAAGACTCAAAAGCAGACAACGGCTAACCAGCAATAAAGATGCTTAAAAAATTGTATTAGCGCCCACAAAGAGTCCTAGCAAATTTTAAAAAATAAACAAATCAAAGATAAAACACTAAAATTTGCCTGAGCGTCTAAATATTTTCAAACAGTTGACGAAAATTACAAAAAATTTTAAAACGTATGGCTAAAAATTCAATGTATCAACTGTGAATTGATTTTCCGAAGCCAATATTGCGATGTTTGAAAAAATCGAAACCGACACCAGCTCGATGAACTCGATATTTAGAAAAACCAAAAATATCGACTAGCGTGAAACATCGATATCGTGAGTTTTTCGATTTTGTATTCTGTAAATGCACTTGCAAAACAAGTAAACCATAAAAAACTCAGAAAAAAGAGTAAATAAAAAAGTTAATTTAAATTTATCTTATTTGTTGAATAAAAGAAATTCAAAATATCTTACAACGTCATCAAAAACCATTCATTCATCAGCTTGGAACATAGGTACTCAGTTACTCAGTCGATGACCCCAAGTTTGAACTGCTCTAGGTTCACGTCTATTTATTATTAATCTGGGTCCACGCCACGGTTCCCCCCCCCCAAGATTTAGTCCACCAAAAAATATCTTTATTAGCTCACTCATGCTTGAGTATTTAGATTAGTTAATAAACGTAGTATTTTATATACATTTTGAATTATATCCAGTGACGTAGCCAGGATATCTGGAGCCCGTGGGCAAGGTATAAAAATTCGCCCCATCTTCCACTGTTATCCCAATTGGTCGATCAAAACCACATCCGGGGCTCGGTGAGCCCCTCCCCAAGAAAATTTTGGAAATCACTTGTGTGAAATAGTGCAAACATACAATTTGTTAATTTTACATGTTTAAAAATGATTTAACTTTGGAGAAATTGTTGTCTTTTCTTTTGCTTTTTGGTGACCGGTGGCAGATGCCCCTCCCTGCCCCATTTGCTACGCCACTGATTATATCTACTTAGTTATATCATATATTTCCGCTAATATTTCCCAATCTTGTACTGCCTTCGGTTTAACCCATATATATATAGAATTGTCGCTGCTATTGCCCCAACTCCGCCTCGCTAATTGCGAGCCAGTCCCAAGCCTGGAGAAAGGAGGAGGGAAAAGTAAAAAAGATCAAATTCTGATCCGCGACAGGAAGTACTTAACTGCTTCCTACATACAGACATTAGAGTCTTAAAACACCTGGTGTAAAGGACTATAAACTATTATAAAAAAAAAAAAAAAAAAAATGCTATTGCCCCGGCGGTTCGACGTGATTACAATCGGTAAAATTGCTACTAACCCTAACCCTAGCTCTAACCGTAACCCTAACCCTATCCTAGGTAGTAGCCATAGATATCTATGGTAGTAGCATAAACATTTCAAAATAATTTTTTTTTAATTTCATTAATATTTTTATATAAAGGTACAAATTCTGAGTTTGAATATGCCATGTAGTGTGAAAAGAAATAAAATTAATAAACATATAGCGAATCAAAGATTGCGTACCGCCGTGGCAATAGTATTAACGATATAAGAATAGGTATATCGGAATCGCTTATCTTTCAAGATGGCTCTGTTTACGTATGGCACGTAGGCCTCGCAGCAGAGAACTATGAACTATACGCGACAGACAATCTTAATAACTACATTAAAGCAACTAATTGTTATTTAAATAATAAAAAATTACAAATTACAAATTTAAAAAAAAAAAAATTTCAAAAAACCTGAAATAAGTTTCATTTGTTTAGTTTCGGTACATCTATTTATCTAAATATAGCGCTACCGTTAGTATTTAGTTCGCATTTTGCGGTAGTTTATCGAATTAATTAAATGATTTACTTGCCCATGAAAAGAACAATTAAAATTATTTTTTTAAGTTATTGAAAACTTTCTAGCGCATCAATAGAACGGCATTTTAGGCAGTTCAATAGTGAAAGTGGAAAAACCAATGGAGATATAAATAGATTGGAGATCACGTGAGATTGACTTCTTTGCTCATTTCTTCAATCCATTTTCAGCGACGAAAGACTCTAAATCGTTTCTTCTTATACAGAGCGATAATTCGTTTATATCCTACTAGCAGTGCCCGTAGCGGCTTCGCTCGCATGAAATTAGAGAGTTTGAACCGTGCATCCATAGTAGAGATCAATTTTCTCGGCTCGGCTCGTCGACAACTTAGCCCAGCCAGTTTTAAAAACCCAAACTCCTGGCCCGGCACAGCCCGTCTGAATTAGGCCCGGCTAATTTTTACAGGCCTAGAAGTTCTATATACTTGATGAAAAACTTCGGCCCGTCCCACCTTGACTTCAGGTTTGGCCCGGTCCAACTGAAGACCCTAAAATCACTAAAATATCTATATACTTGGTGAAAAACCTCGGCCCGTCCCACTTTGATTTAAGGTATGGCCTGGCCCGTGTGAAGACTCTAAAATAACGGCTTGGCCCGGCCGATGATAAACTGGACTTTTAACCGGCACAAAACTTCAAAATACTAATTTTTACTTTTGTAGCTCTTACAGTTTTTGAGTAGCAGTTATTTTGAAATCAAATAACCCTTATTTCCACCCCACATTTAATTTTGAGGTCCTGGAAACCAAATTTTTTAAAAATGTTGAAACACTTATATCATTATTTTTTGAGTAAATACTAAATACTAATTTTGACATCTGTAGCATTCACATTAAGTAGCTGCTACTCAAAAACTGTGAATGCTACAGGAGTAAAAATTAGTATTTAGTTTCTACTCCAAAAACAATGAAATACGTGTTTTAGCATTTTTTGAAAATTTGGTTTCCAGGACTTCAAATGTAGGGTGGAAAATAAGGTTATTTGTTTTTTAAAATAACTGCTACTCAAAAACTGTAAATACCACAGATGTAAAAATTAGTATTTAGTTTCTATTCTAAAAATAAAGATATACGTGTTTCACCATTTTCTACAAAGTTGGTTTCCAGGACCTTAAATGTGGGGGTGGAAAATAAGGTTATTTGGTTTTTAAAGTAACATCTGCTCAAAAACTGTGAATGCGACAAAAGTAAAAATCATTATTTAGTTTCTAATCTAAAAATAATGATATACGTGTTTCACCATTTTTTACAAATTTGGTTTCCAGGACTTTAAATGTGGGGTGGAAAATAGGATTACTTGGTTTTTAAAGTAACTGCTACTAAATTAGTATTTAGTATTTTTTTTTGTGATTTAGCATACGCCTTATCAAGACAAGTCTTGCTCAAGGCGAGAGAGGGAGGGTACTTGCAAAGGCAGCCATTTAGCAAATGCGAGTGAACTCCTTGCTTAAGGGAGTTACGCTGGTGACGCCGGCGAGGTTTGAATTGCCGACCTAACGATCGACAGGCGAACGCTCTACCGCTCTGCCACCAGCGCCTCAAAAAATAACGATATAAGTGTTTCACCGGCGTTGACCGGGGTTTTTAGAGGTTTTTCTAATATTTGTCTTTTTCGCTCCTGTTTTTTCCCCACTTGCTTTCCCGCTCCCGGTCGCTTTCCCGTTCCCGGTCGCTTTCCCGCTTCTGGTCGCTTCCCGTTCCCGGTCGCGTTCCCGTTCGCGCTTGCTCTCCCGTTCCCGCATGCTCTTCCGTTCCCGCATGCTCTCCCGTTCCCGCATGCTCTCCCGTTTCCGCATGCTCTCCCGTTTCCGCTCACGATTGCTCTCCCGTTCCTGTTGGTCTAATGGTGTAGACACCGGCTTCGAGAGCCGTAGGACTCACGTGTGCTCACGTCAACCCAGCGTTTAATCCTTTAGTGGTCGATAAATGAGTACCAACTTCGGTTGGGGGTTAAAGTCCCTTGTGCACTTGCGGAGCTAGCGAGTAGTATGCGGGACTACCAGCGGCGCCGTAGATCACCGCATACGCCGTTAGTCTTATCTGCAGGTTGCCAACATTGTTAACCGCCCTTTAAGCGGCTTCTGCTGCCTACGGCATTATAAAAATTGTCGTCTAAAAACAAAAAAAAACTAAGTATAGATATAATTCAAAATGTATGAAAAATACTACGTTTATCAACTAATCTAAATACTCAATCGTGAGTTAACTAATCTAATAAAAAAAGATACTTTTTTCAAAAAACACGCTTTTATTTATGTGTGGGAAGTGCACTAAAAAGTATAAAATAATTTTTTCCTTTCCTTCTATATGTCATCAAATAATCTCTGACTAAAAATAAAATCGTGGGAGCTCATCCTAATCCACTTCCATCATAATCCATGGATTATAATGAGTGTGTGCTTTTATTTTTAGTCAAAGATTATTTGATGACATATAGAAGAAAAGGAAAAAAAATTATTTTATACTTTTTAGTGCACTTTGCACACATAAATAAAAACGTGTTTTTTATTAAAAAAAAAAAAAAAGTATCTGGTGCATGCTATGTTAGCAATGATAGAGAGATTGCCGCTACGTAGCCCTGAATCCACATGCAACGTTAGCACTGATAGAGAGAACACCGCTTTGTAGGCCTGAATCCACACTGCTTATTGATTGCATTGGCGTATTTTAGTTAATTATAGTTTAAATAAATATTTTTATGATATGAAAATATTAAAATATTGCATTGTCATGGAGAATACAAGTGTTTTGAAATTTTCAAGTCAATTGGACGTGTAGAAGTGGTCGAAAAATCGATTTAAAAAACCTGAAAATACAACATACAACATACAGTTTGAGGTAAATAAAACCGTGTAAAAATATTTTATATATTTGGTGGAAAAAATCTTGGGGGGTGGGGGGCCGTCGCCCCCTCAATCGCAGCCTCTGTTTTTTATCGTTTTTCTTTCTCGCTCCCGTTTCATTTTTCGCTTTCTCTCCCGCTCACGGTCGCTTTCCCGCTCGTTTTCCCGCTCTCGGTCGCTCTCCCGCTCCTTGTTGCTCTCCCGCTCATTGTCGCTCTCCCGCTCCTTGTCGCTCTCCCGCTCCTTGTCGCTCTCCCGCTCCTTGTCGCTCTCCCGCTCCTTGTCGCTTTCCCGCTCCTTGTCGCTCTCCCGCTCCTTGTCGCTCTCCCGCTCCTTGTCGCTCTCCCGCTCCTTGTCGCTCTCCCGCTCACGGTCGCTCTCCCGCTCACGGTCGCTTTCTCGCTCCCAGTTGCTCTTCCGCTTCCGGTGGCTTTCTCTTTCTCGCTTGCTTTTTCGCTCTCAGTTGCTTTTCCGTTCCCGCTTGCTTTCCCGTTCCCGATTCCGTTCATTTTCTAATTTCCGTTTCCGCTCATTTTCTAATTCCCGTTTCCGCTCGCTCTCCGTCTCCGCTCATTTTGTGACCGATTTCATTTATATATATATATAGACACTAATTAAAATTTAAAAAAATTCGTCCCCGCCCTTACGAAATTCCTGGATCACTGCCGCCGCTTTATTTGTCTCATATTATTGTTTCATAATATTGTGTGTCTATCGGCGTACTCCAAGATTTGTGGGATACAAGAAAGACGTTTCGAAAAACACAGTAAATTAGTTTCTGGACTGCTTGTACTATTAATATAAAATTATTACCTATTACTGTTGTTTCGAAGTTTCGAAACGGTCGCTGCTATTGCACCGGCGGTTTGCCGTGGCTGCAATCGGTAAAATTGCTACTGTACCGGCAGTCCCGCCGTATGTCTACCTAAAATTAAACCCTAACTCTTTAAATAATATGTACACCTTTATTAAATAATTAAAAGATCAATTGTTTTGGCAAAATCGCCTGGACAGCACTTTTACCGCTTATTGCCCCGGCTACCGGCCCCACGTCGCTGAAGTTAGCAACGGTAGCCAACTTTGCCTGCATTATACATAGAAAATTCAAAGTTGTTGCATTTTAATATTTATAATATACTAGCGGGGTTACCCGGCGTTGCCCGGGGTTTTTAGAGGTTTTTCTAATGTTTGTCTCTCTCGCTCCCGTTCCCTTCTCCACTTTCCCGTTTTCGTAGCGTTCCCGGTCGCTTTTCCGCTCTCGGTCGTTTTCCAGCTCCCGGTCGCTTTCCCGCTCAGAAGTTATGTTATCGATTTTCTCTCTTGCTCGCGTTTCCTTCCAAGCTTGCTCTCCCGATTCCAGTCGCTTTCCGCGTTCCCGGTCGCTTTCCGCGTTCCCGGTCGCTTTCCCTTTCCCGGTCGCTTTCCCGTTCCCGGTCGCTTTCCCGTTCCCGGTCGCTTTCCCGTTCTCGGTCGCTTTCCCGTTCCCGGTCGCTTTCCCGTTCCCGGTCGCTTTCCCGTTCCCGGTCGCTTTCCCGTTTCCGGTCGCTTTCCCGTTCCCGCTCACGCTTGCTCTCCCGTTCCCGGTCATGCTTGCTCTCCCATTCCCGGTCACGGTAGCTCTCCCGTTCCCGTTTCCGTTCCCGCTCATTTTCTCTTTTACATTCTTTCATAACTTCTGTTAGCCTATAAAACGCAAAATAGATTTGCTAAGACTATATATATATATATATGAATGTTTGTGGGTTAGTTTGTCTATTATAGAAACGGGAAAGCACCCGGAACGGACAGCGAGCGGGAACAGAAAAGCAAGCGTGAGCGGGAATGGGAGAGCAAACGTGAGCGGGAACGGGGCAGCGACCGGGACGGGAAAACGACCGGGAGCGGGAAAGCGACCGGGAGCGGGAAAGCGACCGGGAGCGGGAAAGCGACCGGGAGCGGGAAAGCGACCGGCAGTGGGAAAACGACCGAAAACGGAAAAGCTAACAGGAGTGGGAAAGCAGGTGGGAAAGGAAACGGGAGAGAAAGAGACAAACATTAGAAAAACCTCAAAAAACCTGGGCAACGCCGGGTATCTCCGCTAGTACATACATAAACACACACACAGACACACATACATGCACATACACATACATACATACACACATACATACGCACATACATATATATATAGTTCCCGCTCGCTCACCCGCTCCGCTCCGCTCATTTTGTGACGGATTTCAAAAATTTTTTTTTTCTTTTTGATTTTCATTGACTCTCAAGGTTGTGTGAAAATTTCATTACGATCGGATGAATGGTGTAGCAATGCATAAAGGACATTAACATACATAAATACAAACATTCATTTTTATATATATAGATTTGAAAAGATAATTAAAAAACAAAACGATCTGTACTAGTTTCAAATAAATGCAACAATTATTAACGAAGTTATATGATAAAAACATACCAATTAAATCGGTCGTAATATCTCTGTTTACGTTTTACTCGCTTGGCGAATAAACACAGTGGCATGATACATTCCAAATTGCTGTATATTTTTAGATGGAAAATTCAAATTTGTGACATCTCAATAAAGTTAGCATATTTAGATAGATAATTCAAAAACAAAGCAATATGTGAAAGTTTCATCGAAATGCAACAAGAATTAACAGAGTAAATCAATAAAAACTGATTGAGAAATCGGTTGCTAACTTTTCACGCATTTAACATGGAAAATTCAAAGTTGTTGCATTTCAATAAAATTAGCATATTTAGATAGATAATTCAAAAACAAAACATTATGTGAAAGTTTCATTAAAATGCAACAAGAATTAACAGAGTAAATCAATAAAAACTGATTGAGAATTCGGTTGCTAACTTTTCACACATTTAACATGGAAAATTCAAAGTTGTTGCATCTCAATAAAATTGTTAGCTCATTATGCATGCATTTTACATGGCCTATTCAAAGTTGTTTAATTGGAATTTTATTGCTATGGCCTCGTCATTTCACATCCTCTGTTCTTCAGTTAAATAACTTCATCTTCTTTTTCTTTCTTTCTCTCTCTCTCTTTCCCTCTCTCTCTCTCTCTCTCTCTCTCTCTCTCTCTCTCTCTCTCTCTCTCTCTCTCTCTCTCTCTCTCTCTCTCTCTCTCTCTCTTTCTCTCTCTCTCTCTCTTTCTCTCTCTCTCTCTTTCTCTCTCTCTCTTTCTCTTTTTCTTTTTCTCTCTCTTTTTCTCTTTCTTTTTATCTGTGTCTCCCTCTTTTTCCCTCTTTTTCTGTATAT
This sequence comes from Erpobdella octoculata, assembly GCA_963978895.1. Lineage (NCBI taxonomy): Eukaryota > Metazoa > Annelida > Clitellata > Hirudinida > Erpobdellidae > Erpobdella > Erpobdella octoculata. The sequence continues at coordinate 31,064,236 of OZ022243.1, read as the reverse complement.
TCTATATTATATATACATAATTTCCTATGTATGTATGTATGTATGTATGTATGTATGTATGTATGTATGTATGTATGTATGTATGTATGTATGTATGTATGTAAGTTAGCAATTTGATATAACGCGGCGGCCGCGGTGGTCAGCAGTCAGCAGTTGACAAAATTAGTGCGCGCAAATAAAAGTCATTACGCAATTGTACAATGCGTAAAATATATGATGGGATTTAAAACAAGTAAATTAAAAACGAATTTTTAAAACCAATGCTCTTATATGTAATTAAAACACAAATTTTGCAATCAATTTTTTCTTATATTACTCTTTTATTTTATATTAAAGTCGAAATATCTTAATTATATCGAATTATCGAAATTAATTAAAATTAACTAAATTAATTGACTTATTGTAAAACTAATAATTGAATATTGCATTGTCTTCTATTTTGAGCATGTATGCAAAATTTGAAAAAAATCTATCATCAGGAAGTGACTCAAAAATTGATTGCAAGATTTGAAACAGACAGAGAAACAAACAGACAGACAGAGAAACAGAGACGACGAGTTAATAAAAGCATTGGTAAAAACAGTAATTTTTGAAGGGCTATCTTCACTATATATATAAACAACTACCACACATCTGATAATCTCAATACTATTACTGCTCATGTATACAAAAAAAGTTGTTAAACATTTAAACATTTGTATTTTCATAAAATAGCATATCAGTTTTCAAGCTGTGTGTCAAGAACGTACATTTGTTATAATGTACAAATTAAATGCCATAAACGACGGCTACACACCTGAGCGCCATAACCATTCCATGAAGAAAAAGAAGTGTCAAATGGTTGAAGTTTTATTAATAATAATAATAATAATGTTTATTTTCTACAGCATAGTGTCACCTGACGCTATGCGATGCCGGACCCCTATCGAGGTCTTCAGCTACTATTAAAGTAGCTTCGGCTATGGTAGAACCTTACTAAACAAAAACAAAATGAAAATTCAGTTCAATAAATTCACAAGTTTTAAATGAAAATCGTCCTTTCTGTAATATTCAATCAAAAAGGTGTCAAGCTTGTTTTTGAAAGCATTAACTGAATTGGTGCAAGTTATTTCGTTCGGCAGTACGTTCCAAATTGCCAGGACTCTGTTGCTGAAGAAGTGTTCACGGGGTCGATAGTTTGTAATGGCTTCTCGTTTCAGACGATGATCATTATTTGCACGAATACCACCAGCTGGTCCATCTATCCTTGCTGAAGGAAACGGTTGATTTGGGTTAACCCAATTGACTTTGTTAAACCCCTTGACAATTTTAAAATATTGTATGAGGTCTCCTCTAGTCATTCTCTCAAACAAATAAGGAAGGCCGATTGCAGCCAGTCTCTCAGAATAAGGCAATGATCGAATTTGAGGAATTAATTTGGTTGCATTGCGTTGAACAGATTCGAGTAATATTATGTCTTCTATTCTGCAAGGTTTCCACACAGAAGCACAGTATTCAAGGTGAGGTCTTACATATGTGCTAAAGAGGATTTTCAATGCCATTCATGTAAGTAAGTTTAATTCCTTGTCACAGTAAAATTATAACACTATATATAGATGTGTTTCATGGCTGTTCATTCCTTCTTTTGTTGGATTGCTTTCTCAACTATTTTGAAAATGACGAATTTTGTGGATTTTGAAGATTTTCTTCAGTTTCTGGTGGCAAATTGTTTGCCTGAAGAGGTGGGTCTCCGGTTCCGGTCACCCGAAAGCGTTCTGGGTGAAGCGTGTCAAGTTCTAGGGCTTCTCAATGTCGAGAAAAACAGGAGGAAGCTCTTGGACCTCTGGAGAAGAGACAAAGAGGGAATCAGAACTCGACACAAGCTTCAAAGGAGTGCCGAGTCAAAGGTGAGTGACGAAATAAATTATGAATGCGAAGATTCAGCGAGCTTCAACAGCGGTGTGGTTTTTGGTGGCGCATCACCAAAACAAGAAACAAAGGTAAGTAAAGCAATAAATGGGGGTTTTAATGATTGCTCACTTACCTTTGTTTCCACACCTGTGGATGTAACAGTTTTAAATATTTTAACTTTAAAAAATAAGGAGTTTAATTATTATTTTATTAATTTAATTCAACCTTTATTAAATCCGTGCGTGGTTTTAATAAAGAGAAAATCTTTTAGAAAAAATAATAAAAGCGTTCTTATTTTATGTTATTGTAAATTTAAAAACTGTAGATTGTTTAAGGTTGTGCTTGAAAAACAAGAACAATCTCAGTTTTTTTGTTCAATTAAAATTAATAAATTAGAAATTGTGCACCAGGGAAAGAAGCGGACCCGTCCACTAAACGGGTTGTTTCGCCAAGATCTTCAACAACGCCTATTACACAAGCCTCCCTCAGTTGTGAGAGATGAGGAAATTGTTGCTTGTAACGAAGACATTGTATTGCAGGGTAATCTGCAATCTATTCACTCTGCTGATGTCCTCGTGAAAGCAAGAGCAGAAGTACTCTCAGCTCACGACGAGGATAAAAATGATCGTGAAGATCTTTTTAAGAGGTTTGACAAAGAGGCAGCGGTCAAACCTAAAGTTAAGTTTTTGCAGCACGTTAGTGCCCCTGCCTGTTTTGTTTGTTACAGCTACGAACAGGTAGAAATAGCTCTTCGCTATTTACGGAAGGATGAACCGCTGATCCTTCATTTCGATTCCACGGGGTCCGTAGTTAAGCGCTTTAATAAATCTCATAAAAAATTTTTTTATTATAGTGCCGTTGTCCAGTGCCATGAAACAGTTTTGCCAATGCTGGATTTTGTCACTTGTGAACATGACGTTCGAAATTTGGTGGGGATTTTGACAACGTATAAATTTTTTGTGCTCGCTAATGTTCACGAGTGGCCGTTATATTCAGTAGTGGTCACTGACTATTCCATGGCACTAATCAATTCGGTTCTTAATTCATTTAATGCAATTTCTTTCATTAATTATTTAAATTTAAGTAAAGACTGGATAGATTTTAAAGGTGTGCCTAAAAATATTATCCAGATAAAATTATGTTGCGCCCATTTTATGAAAATGATTAGCAATAACTTTTTAAAATACAATAGCGATAAGTCAATTAAAACAAAATATAATACTGCGGTTGCTGCAATTTTTGTAGCTCAATCAAAAAATGTAGCTGATTATTTAATTAAATGTTTTTTGTATTGTTTATTAACTAAAAAACGATATAAATGTCTAGATAAATATTTTATGGTTATAGACACTGCCCAGGTTGAGTTGGAGGTCTTGCCGGAACAAGAGGTGCATGATTTTCAAGAAGATTTTATAGATTTAACGACCGGGATGCCTCTTTATCAACAAAGCCCTTATTTTATAAATTATACAAAAATGGCTTTGGAGATCAAAGAGGAGTTGAATCGCTTGCATGAAGAAGACAATGTAGCTTTAGATAATGAGCTTTTTAATGAAACATTGTGCGAGGCCTTCATTCAAAAATATCTTTACATGCTCCCGCTATGGACTAGCTACACCAACCCAGACTGCAAGCGTTTATCAAATGCTGCAGTCGAAGGCTGGTTTAGATACGTCAAGCATGAAATTTTGGGAGGGGGGACCAATTTCAAAGCAGGGCGGTTTTATGATTGTTTAAAATTACGCGTGTCTTCTAGTTGCAAAGCGATCCGACTTGAAATCCCACATAAAAGAAAAAAAAACTGTTCCTGATGTCTGTTATGAAGCCGTTGAGGAGTGGGGCAAAAAAATTAAGTCCGATACCTCGTATTTCAGTAACCTGGCTTATTCAAAACAAATTGCTGTAAATAATAGTATCGTTTTGCGCGTGGCTCCTAATAATTTAGTTTTAGAGCCTAATTATTAGTTAGAAAAAAACTTAAATAAGCAAGCTATGATTTGCCGGATGGGTGACGTAAAATTGGAAATGGTTGATTTTAAATCACTCACCGGTAAAGAATGGCTCACTGGCTTTATGTTAGACTATTTAATTCACACATTTAATTTAAATTCCACTTATGTTCCTTGCCATCTGAGCTGTCTTGTTTTAAATAAAAAAATTCATAATAACATTTTTGATTTTAATTTTAATAATCGTTTTAATTTTTTCCTTATCTTTTAAATGGAAATCACTATTGTGTATTTATTTTTAATAGTGAAGAAAAAACAGTTTGTTTTTATGACCCTATGGGTCCTAGTAATTTATTAAAAAAACAAATGAAAAAATTTTTTTTTAGATTTTTAAATAAATATAATGAACTCTGCAAGCCAGGTACTGAAATTAAAGAGTCTGGACTTAATTTTGTTGATGCCCCACTAACTCCGCGTCAAAAAGACGGTTATAATTGTGGGATATTTGCTGCCGAGTTCATTTTTCGTTGCGACAGAGAAAAAAATCTGCAAGCGGAGCTGAACCCGGACAGCTTGAGGTTGGATTATATCCAATCCATCCTCATTGCTTCGGATCCAATGGACGACTACTGCGCCTACTGTACGAAGAATCGAACTTCCGACTGGGTGCAGTGTGGTCTCTGCAAAAGATGGATCCACCAGCAATGCACGAAGTTGATGCTCAGCAACGCTGAGTTCGAGAGCATCACCTTTACGTGTGAGCTGTGCTCAGCGTTCATTAATAAATCCTGATGTAAGTTACTTTGTTGCTAAACTCAATGTGGTCATATTTAATAGGAAAATGTACTCACATTACTTCTTTTAGCATCTGAATGACTTCTTAACTTTTTTTTCTGCAGAAATGCCTCAACAGAAGTTATGTAAGTTCGTTTTAACCGAGCAATATTTTAGCTAATAAATTTAAAATTAATTTTTATATACCCTATTAGGACGATTTCCAAGTAATGCAATGACGTTTTCCATGTTGCAAGATGAGCTTTCTGTTTAATATTGTTTTTTTCTGTTGATATAGAGATTTATTAATTAAAGTTATTCAACACAAACTAATAAAATAACTCTGCATTAATGCCACTACATAACATTAATCATTAAATAATGTAAAGTTTCTTTATCAGGCTGTGATGAAAAGAAGATCCCCGAGGAATTTCTAATTAGTTGGCCAGGAAGAGATTAATGCGTCCATTAATTTGTTCACGTAGCTCCATAACTACATGGGCGGTCTGCAGTACAACTCTTATTAAACAGTTTTTGTTAAATTATCTTTCTGATTTTTGTTTAATTTAGCAAAACGTTTTTTTACAGATTTAGTTCTTCAATTATGGTTGTGATTATGAGAATGATGAACATGTTTGTGATGATTATGAGAATGATGAAAATGTTTGTGATG